>JABACO010000011.1:660844-738344 GCA_013339895.1 Ephydatia muelleri | reverse complement strand
ACGTCCCATCCAAGGGGTCGGGGGTCGACTCTAGTAAGGGAAGGGCCGAGGGGGCATCCAGGTCAACGTATGTCAGCACTCGCAGAGATTCCTCGCCCAAAGCTGCAGCGAAGAAGACCACCTTTTCCGAGGGAACGTCGAGACCAGTTATCGGCAAGCCTCCTGCTAGCTACGAACCAAAGTCATCAAGCATTTCTGCACCAAGACCCACTATCGGCAAGTCGTTTGCAGTGTCCAGTGGGGGAGGGGGGGGAGCATCCAAGGCCCCTCCCACCAGCATCAGCATCCCGAGACCCAAACCTTCGGCACCAAGCAGCATCGATCCAAAGCCTTCACTGTCCAGACCAGCTGTCGGTGCTAGTGGTGGTGGTGGTGGTGGGCAGAGGAAGGAGAACCCAAGAGACCTTTTCAGTAACATATAAGCAAAGAACTACAGATCAGAGCCCTTGAGATTGCAGTGTATAGACTGTTATATATGAAATATATGTACATGATTGCAGGGCAGGGAAAGTTCGGCCAGACACACCATGCTATTTATTTTTTTGAAATTAATTTAAAAAGAGAGAGCATGTTGGAAAAATATAAAATGTATCAGAGAGTGTATTGGCACAGTTGCACATATGGGACAGAGTCTCCACAACACAAGTGTTTGGGGTGGAGCCAGAGATCGTACTAAAAGTGTGCTTGTACAGTAGGTGCAATGTAATGTTGAGAACTGAAGCAAGTTGATTCACAATGATGGATGTCACAGAAAGGCTGCTCCTTTAGCGCTGGCTATGGCCTTCCAGATGTCAATGACAAACTCACTAGGGAACTCAAACTCCCCCAGATGTTCATCGACAGCCAAGGCAAAGTTGTCTACCAGCTCCTTGCCTTTGCAGAGCTCAACCAATTGCGTAGCTGTCAAAATAAAACAGAATCCTTATGAACATAGAGGGTGTGGTGATGGGAGGGGCACACAGAGGGTTGAGGGTGGGAGGGGCACCCAACAATTCTTGACAACTCACACAGCTCCATATCCCGGATGCCTAGAAATTGCTCAAGAAGGTCATCAACGTTGTCTGCTGCCTTTGTTTCCCAATTGATGACCTATATGGAAAAGATGTTTTTAAAAGTAGTGCCTCACCGATGTGACATATCACTGTTCGAATGAATTATGCAATTAGTTAGCAATCGGGTCCTTTTGCTTTCACAGTTGTGCCGTGCAACAGGCAATGCATCACTGTTCAGAGGTTTGTGCAAAGCCTGGCATGATAAGATTAGTTATGGATTTGGTTATTGGGACTGGTCAGTCGATTGGGTTATTGGGACTGGTTAGTAAGCAACTCACCACCTGTTCCACAACCGCCTGTCCATCTTTCTTCAGGCGTAGGGTGGCCCTCCCCTCTCCCTTGGCCAAGAGCTCCTCCAGCTTCTGTGTGTTCTGGTCCAGGACAGCCACTGTGGTCGCCTTGGCAGTGCGCCTCGGGGCTATGGCGTCTTGGGAGGAGGGAGAGGGAGAGAGTAATGGGGACTCCCCCCAAACTCTATGCGTGCCCACCCCCATCCCACCACACCATCCATGTACAGCCATTTGCTGTCACTGTCGTCCATTACGAACTATTGATCATGATTATCCCGGCATCCTCAGAACTGGGGCACCTTCTGACCGATGCTGTCACTACGTGGCAAGCTTTGCATCCCAGCACCACGTCATCAGCAAGTCCGCAAATACACACACTCGCACTCATACATCCTCAGACACATGCACACACATGCACATGCACACACACACATGCACATACATATACACACACATGCACATGCACACACATAGCACATGTGCACACACACACGTGCACACACACACCATTGCAAAATAGGACACTTTACCAAAAGCCTTCATGGGTTCCACCAGAACCAAGGCAATGGGCATGGACAGGGGGAGGTCCTTGAGGAACTTGGCCACCTCGTGGTGCCTGCATCCCACCATGCTCTTCCCGTTGATGGACTCCACCAGATCCCCCACAGCTATCTCAGGTATCCGGCTCACAACGCTGCCCTCACGAAGACGCTTGACAAACGCGTAGCCATCTCCGTTGTCAGTGATGGTGAGTCCGATGGCAGGTTCGATCTTCACAACGGATACTTCCTTCTTGGTGCCCCTGACGTGGGCGAATATAAAATCGTCCAATCCAATTTGACCACCGAGGAGTTGCGTCATATCCACCTTGTGTGTGTTTAAAGTGCAAAAGATGATCTGGAAGGAGAGGGAGGGGAGAGGGGCGGAGAGAGGGGGGGGAGGAGGTAAAAGAATAGGTGGTAAGAGGGAGAGAGGAGTGGAAGGTGGGAAAGTGAGAGGAAGGAGGAAGAAAGAAAAAGGGGAAGGGGGAGGGAGAAGAAGAGAGAATACGCGGTGAATGTGAGGCGTGACCCGGTGCGGAAATTTAGTCACCTCACTGGACGCGATTTCGAAAGCAACGGCTATTCTCGCGTACATGTCTTTGACGTTGGCGAAGTCTTTAATTTCCTTCGTGGCGCTCCCATGGGCCAGTTGGCATCGGAACACGAGCTCCCTTTGGAGATGGTACGACGTGTCCGGAGAGGCGGCATTCGCCTTGAGTGCCTCTGGGGGAGGGGGTGGAGGAAGCGTCGGCGCGGGAAGGTTGGTGTCCTCTTGCTCAAATTCGTAGGCCTTCTTATCCTTGTCCTTGTTCTTGCTCTTACTTCTGAACAGCGGCATTTCGTCCGCAGCCCCCAAAAGAAGCAAAAACGATACGAAAAGTATATATCAGCCGATCTCGTCCCCAGACACATAATCACATGGCAGTCTGGGGACGAGAAAGGATACTTGACCTCAGAAGCTAGAACAGAAAGAACTTCGGTTAAAAAATAACTGCTGAATTCATTTTAATCACTAATGCAGGTACGTGTTTGGGCCGCAACAGGTTTGTGTGCGCACGTGCAAAATTCACATACACAAAATGTGCGCACCCGTAGGCGTGGCAGTCTCATTTGGAAGCAGAGCGGAGCCACGTGGAGACGCGACGGCATCATGGCTGACGTGCTCCGCCTGCTAGCGGCCAGGGAACACGGGCTTGACCCTCCCTGGTTGCTCCCCAGACTCTACGGTGGGCGTATGTTCGCCCAGCTCGAATTGAGCAGGGTAAAGGACTGCGCGCGCCTCCACCACAGACCGGTGACCGCGCTAGACGTGGAGTGTCAGGCGGGAAGATAGTAAGTTTACTCGGGTTCTGAAAGTTCGATACTTTCCAACCTACTCCTGTACACGTTTTGAGAAAGTACACCTTTATTTACGTACATAACATTCGTCTGAATGTACTAATTAAGAAGCACCATCCTTGCAGGTATGATGTACGGTACTCGTACATTTACATACAAACACACACACACACACAACACAGGTCACACGCTGCACAATAAACACATCTACGCACACTAACACTAAACCATAAATCAGCGACACACACAAATATCCCCTTAGCCTTTTATCTGGAAGTGGTGACAATGACGGCGCTATTGGAATCTACGATCTACTCAGACCAGTGGGAGCTGCAACCTTCACCTGTCCAGTGATAGCATCCTCTCACAATCAGTGAGGAACCCATGGTTTGTGTTTGCAATCTGTACACATCCTCCCCTCTCTCCCCCTCCCTCTCCATCCCTCCCCTCCCCTCCTAGTGGCCACACTCATGGCATCTCCACAGTTCAGTGGTACCCGCACGACACAGGAATGTTCACTAGTTCCTCACTGGATAGGTCACTGAGTGTCTGGGACACAAACCAACTATGCGTAAGTGTGGATCATCTTGTACCTTCCTTCTTCCTCCTCGTTTCTTTCCTGTGTTCTAAGGCTCCATCCCTGAGGTAGCCTTTTTCTCCTAATACTTCTTGTGTTGGCTTCTGTTAGGTTGTAGAGCGGTTCAAGTTCACGGAAGCTGTTTACACACACTCCATGGCATCATCTGGTACCCACTGCCTCACAGCAGGTGATCAGGTGTGTGTGTGTGTTTAGGTGTGCATGTGTGTGTGTATGTGTTTATGTGTGTGTGTGTGTGTGTGTGTGTGTGTGCGTGTTTGTGTGTATGTGTGTGTTGTGTGTGTGTGTGTGTGTGTGTGTGTGTGTGTGTGTGTGTGTGTTATATGTTTTGATTTTTGTGTTTGCATAAAAGGTCACTTGACAAATAACCACATCACCAGTGATGGGTCATGTGACTTAGCCATGTGGCCATGTATCAGAGCACCTGGCTTAGCTTGTGACCCAGTTAGTGGTGGAATGCAAGGATCATGTGACATACCTCTACAGCAGGTGGTGGGGAGTGTAAGATCACACTGTGCGACATCAACTCTGGTTCACAAACGCACATCTTGAGGGGACACAGGAAGCCAGTCATGGCACTGAAGTGGTGTCCCTCTCGCGATCACATCCTCACAAGTGGAAGGTGAGAGAGGGAAGGTTGTGGGAGGTGAGGTTGAGCGATATTGAAAATAGGGTGTCAAAAGGGACAAGATGGTAATCATGGGAGGGTGAGGAGGAGGGGATGGGAGGGAATAGGTGGGAAGGAGGGAATAGGGTGGGGAGGAGGGGAGGGAGGAGGTGGGGATGGGAGGGAGAGGCTACACTTGGTGGGTTGTGATGTAATGGCAATGACGTCCTTTCCTTCAGTCAGGATAACAAGATTCTCTTTTGGGACATACGGAAGGGGAGTGGGCCCCTATTTGATCTGGACCAGCACAATGGAGGAGGCATGGCACAGTCCACGTCTGGTGAGAGGCCATGTTTGAAGTGTGGAGCCGTGGAGTCTGAGTGTTGCTGTGTCTGAACTGTTCCATACCACACACATACACACACGCACACCTACATACATACCTACACACATATACATGCACCTACATGCACACACTCACACGCACACACATGCACACACATACACACACATGCACACAACATACACACACATATGCCCACACACACATACACACACATACACACACATAACACACATACGCACACACTTACACACACACATACACATGCACACATACACAAACACATGCACACACACATATACACACACAATGCACACACACACATACACACACATACGCACACTACACACACATACACACATACACACACATACACACATACAACACATGCACACACACATATATGCACACACACACATACACACACATACACACATACACACACATACGCACACATACACACACTTACACACACACTACACACATACACACATGCACACACATATGCACACACACACACATACGCGCATACACACACATACACACACATACGCACACACACATACACACACATACGCACGCACACACATACACACACACATACACACACACATACGCACGCACACACATACACACACATACGCACACACGCACGCATATACACATACATATGCACACACACACATACACACACATATGCACACACACACACATACATACACACACAAACACATACACACACACACATACACACACACACACATATGCACACACACACACACACACACACTACACTGCAGCCTTGTCAGCCCACAATGGCCACGTAGTTGGCTTGTGCTTCACATCAGATGGGCTCTTCCTCCTAAGTGTTGCTACGGACAACCACCTGAGACTCTGGGATACTTGCACACTCAAAAATAGTCTTGTGAGTCACAACCTTTGTTCCTATTTGAAAACCACTAATGTGCCACACACACAGATAAACTACGGTCGAGTCCCCATCTCCCTGGTCCAGCAGACCTGTCAGTTATCCATTACATCATCGCTGTGTTCTCTCACTCCCACACTGGCTGTGCCCACGGGGAATGATGTATCCTTGTTTGAGCTTTTCACAGGCAAGAAGGTGGCCATTTTAAAAGGTCACTATGGAAAGGTTACCAGCTGCATACTGCATCCATTTGAGCAGGTGAATGGTTGTGTGATGTCATGCATGTTCTGTTGGCGCTGGGGAGGAGGGAATGTTGTCCCTGAAGGATCTGGGGAGGAGGGGAATGTTGTCTCCCAACATTTTGTTCCATTTTGTTGCATATTTGTATATGTAAGTGTACACACCATGTACTGTATGTACGTACATTTTGTTCCATAATGGTGCTAATCAGAGATGATTGGAGTGGGTGTGGTATGTCACCATGGTGATATTCATCTTTCTCTTACGCCCAAGTGTGTAATTAATACCTTCTTACAGAGCACTTCAAACCATTCTTCTTCCACCATATTTGCAGGAACTCTACAGTGGGGGAAGCGATCGCAACATTCTGTGTTGGACCCCACCCCCTCATACAACGTGTGAAAGCCAGGTCAGCAGGGGAGGAGGAAGGGGTTACCTGATAATCATTAAGGGACCATCCTCCTCCCCACCCCACCCTAAGACCCAGGATTCCAGCCGTATCGCAGCTGTGTACAGCGACACATGGAGTGATGAGGACTGAAGTCAGAGACATGTATCAGTCTTTTTAATGCACATCTTCAGCACTTAAAAAAGACAAAAAAAATGAATTTTAAATTTAAAAAAAAGAAACTGAATCCAGATGTAGAAAGATGTTATCATAATGGTGCAGTTTGTGTTGCCAGTAACATAGTCACACGGTGGGAACATGTCAAGCCAGGCACAGAGCTGAGAGTCACATCATTGAGGGGTACAGCTTCGGGGGTGTGGCAGTCATTGGCAGTGTCCCTGCCTAGCCGCCCCATCTGACCTTTACCCCATGAGAAGACTTTACCACCTCCATATATGGTGTGGGTGGGGGGGGGAGGGGGAAGAGTGTCAATGGTGAGCACATATGTGATTAGGAGGCTTACCAGATGTGGTGACCACAGTGAAGAAGTCTCCACAGGCAACTTTCGTCACTTTTTCTGGGATGCCTTGGACCAGGGTTGGGTTGTAGTGTTCGATCCCTTTAAGGGGCTGGAAACCTAGCTGTCCATGCTTGTTGGATCCGCACGTGATGCAGTCCCCACTATCTGTGTGTGTGTGTGTGTGTGTGTGTGTGTGGATGTACATGCATGTGCGTGTATGTGTTTATGTGCGCATGCAAGCGCGTGTGTGTGTGTGTGTGTTGTGTGTGGTGTGGTACCATGGATATTGTGAAGGAGAGTTTTGTTAGTTGTGACAAAGAGCATGCTAGGGATGGATGTGTAGGAGATGGTTATATGTTTACATCGGTGGTTATGTACATGTATTTGTTTACTACAAAGTACGATGGGATAAGAAGTACACACAAGCTTACCTGTCACAAGCGCTGTGTGGTTAAGCCCAACAGCCGCTGAGACCAACCTCTGTGACCGCAGCATTGGTGACTGCACCTCCTGGAAACTGGTAATCTTGTCAACTGTGATTGAAGCGGCTTGAGTTTCCAAGGAAACTGCCTCCAGGGGGACAGGAGATGGACTGGGGCCATTCATATCAGCGTTCTCCTTTACTGGGTTAAGTGCCAGCTTATTGTATCTAAAGCACAAGAGTGTGAGATTCATGACAAACTGCAAACCCTTCCATGACTTCCAACAATGGTACTCTTGAAAAAGCACACCAAAGCAGGTTTTCCATACCTGTTGCTGCCTGTGACCACCAGCTGCCCTTCAGTTGAAATCAAGATGGAGGAGTCTGTACCACAGCAGACTGTGGTGGGCACAAATGAGGCTGGGAGGGTGACTGGTTTGGGGGATAAGGAGCTTGACACAGTCCCTAAACCTAGCTGGCCTGTGTGTGTGTTGGGCACATGTGTGTATGTGTGCATGTATGCGTGCAATATGTGTGTGCATGTGTGTGTGCACATGTGCACGTGTGTGTGTAACATGTGTGCAAGTGTTTCATGTGTGTGTATGTGTGTGTGTGTGTGTGTAGGTGTTGGTTGCACATATTTGTGTATCGTCATGGTTACATAGTGAATCCATACAGCTGCCTCACCACTGTCTCCTTTGCCCCACGTGAAGACGTTATTCTCAGCTATTTAAAAATGAAAGATGAAATTCACAAACCCAACAAACCTTTAATTATAACTAACAAGTAATGGCCATCACATAGTGTGGGCCACAGCCAATCTCCACTGTCTCAAATGATAACATTCCTTGCACGAGCTTGGGCTAAAAAGCCAAAAGTATATCGTTATGTAAGAGTGTGTGCGTGTGCACTATGTGTATGTGGTGCATGTACGTTTGTGTGTGCATGTGTTTATGCATATATGTGTGTGTATGTGTATGTTTGTGTGTGTGTGTGTGTGTGTGTGTGTGTGTGTGTGTGTGTGTTACCTTCCATGTGGCACAGACTAACCTCAGGCGAATCATTGCAGTCTCCATTGCCCAAAGCTCCACTGGAGCCACTGCCCTGTGTCATGACGATCCCCTTATCTGTGGCCACCTGCTTCACTGATATCCATGGCAACAAAAAAATGGCCACCCTCACCTGTTAGGAAGGCCATGAACGAGTCTCCGCAGGCAACCTTCTTGACAACAAGCGATGTCATGTCCAGCAAGACGTGAGGTGTAAAGACCAGAGGCTGTTGTCTTGGAGTTATTGGTCTCCTTCGTAGTGACCCTGGACATAGCCAGTGAACCTGAAGAGAGCTGACAGTGATGGGTTGGGGGGGGGGGGGGGGAGGGGGGGGGGGGGGGAGAAGCAGGGAGTGAGGGAGAGAGGGGAAGGGAAGAGAAGTGAACGGGGAAAGGAAGGAAGAGACAAGAGAGGGAAGATAAGAGGGAGTGAGGGAGAGGGGTGGAAGGAAGGAAGAATTGGAAAGTTGGTTTAAAAGGGTGAGAATCATAACAAACTCCCTTTACCTCCCATGAGATCAGCTTTCCGTCCTCTGTCAGTCCAATCCTCTGAGTCCTGCCGATGACCACGGCAGAAAGTCTGACATCGGGTGGAGATGGGAGGAGCATAGGTGTGGCCACACCCCCTCCCCACATCAAGGCCTGGGGTTTCAGTGGGCATGTTTCCTAGGGAGAGGTGGTGCAGTGGTGAGAGGGGGAAGGGGTGTGGCTATACAGTAGGCTTACCTTGTCTTGGGGAGTGTAGTCATCTTCAAAGAAGGACCTCTGTCTCAAGCAGTTCAGTGAACCCATCCTGGTCCCCAGGCGTCTCCCCTCTCCACTTAAGGATCTCCTGCCAAATACATTGCCCCACATGTCTTAGTCCACTTGTCCCTCCCCCCCCCTTATATTTAAATCACTATAATTATTAAAATCACATGTGGTGTCACCCCTCCTCCCCCTCCTCATCCCTCTCCTCCTCCCCCTCCCCTTCCTCCTCCCCTCAGTGGTCACCTGCTAACACCACAAGGCAGCCTCCCCACATCAGTGCTGAGGTTCACCAAGGCATTCACAGCCACAGGGAACGCCATCACCTGCTCCACATCAGGCCTGTCTGAAGGGTTACGCTGGAGAGTGGAGTGGATCATGGCCTTCAGTCCCGAGCTGTAACACTCGTCCATTGGAGCCAAGGAGGTTGCACCCTGCATGATCCTCATGACCAACGCTGGGAGGTTGGGGGAGAGAGGAGGAGGGAGGGAAGGAGAGGAGGGAGGGAGGGAAGGAGAGGAGGGGAGGGAGGGAGGAGGGAGGGAGAGAGGGGGGAGGAGGGAGGGAGAGGAGGGGAGGAGGAGGGAGGGAGGGGAGAGAGAGGAAGGGAGGGAGGAAGAGGAGGAGAGGAGGAGAGGGAGGAGGAGGGAGGAGGGAGGGAGGGAGGGGGAAGGAGGGAGGAGGAGTAGATGAGTGGAAAGTAAGAGGGGATGGAGGGAGAGAAGGAATGGAAAATAGAGGGGGTGAGGGCAATCCATCGATTACTTCAGAGGCATGTCAGAAACTGTATGGGGCTCTCACAGGGTCCTTCAAAGGCTTTCCTCAAGGTGGTAAGTTCGTAGAGAATGCAGCCAAGCGACCAGATGTCTGACTTCTTTCCGTACACCTGACCCTGACATATCTCCGGGGATATGTAGCAAGGCGTTCCCACCACCTTGTGATTGATGGGGTAACATTAACAAGTTGGCGTGGGCAGCTCAAAAGCTAGGAATATCCTTATAAGGGGTTGAGGTTAGGCACTTGAACAAGTATACAGGTAGTCCAGTGAAGTTATTTTTATAATTATATAGATACCAGGTAGTAAATTGGCCCCTAAAAGATGTAGTCGACCAATCCCAATCACAGTACAGTCTGTGCGGATGTGATCTTGCTGGAGAGGACCTTGGAGATTCCGAAGTCTCCTATCTTGACAACCGTTCTCTTCTTGTTCAGCAGTATGTTCTGGGTCTTGAGGTCACGGTGGAGTATGTTGAGAGAGTGGATGTGGTGTATGGCTATGAGAACTTGCACAAACACTTGCAAGATGTGCTTCAAATGGAAGATATTTTTGCGGCCGTCATAGAGGAGGAATCGGGAGAAGATGGGTGTGGAACAACAGTGGAAATTATGTCACAAGAATTGATTATGTTGTCTGTTCTAATGGAGTCATACACTCACTTCCTCATTCAGAAGCACACCATTTCTCTCTTGGATGAAATCAAAGAGAGTACCGCCTATGGTAATTGAGGAACGATAATTATGATTTATTTTACTGGTCAAATTTAAAGTGGCGCTTCTATCATGCCGGAACAGACAATCACGACAGCTCCCATTTCCAGCAGCGTACCTGGTGCGTACTCCATGACAATCATCATGGATTTGTCCTGCATAAAACTGTCGAAGTAGGCGATGATATTCGGGTGCTTTAACATGGCCAGGACATCCACTTCGGTCTGGGAAGCCTTGCGCTCGTCTACCCCCATTTCATCGACCGGGATCTGTTTTATTACTAGAAAGGAGCCATCCTCCTTGCGCTTGGATAAATAAACCTTGCTGCCGTAAGAGATGGCAGGGTACGGACAAATCTGGTTGTAAGGCGATGGCGGGTGCATTGTAACTAAACACTCACCCGAATGCTCCTTGGCCTATCACACGGAGCTTCTCGTATCTTTCCATTGTGTGCGCGAAGAACAATCTGGGACACGTGTTACGTCATGCTATAATGAGAATGCAATGGGAGGTGGTCTTTGAGTGGGTGGAGGGCAATTTTGGTTGCTAAGTGCTTCCACTTACCCGTGTGAAGGATAGTGGGGTCGATGTTTACAGGAGCACACTTGCATTGGAACTTCGTATCGCGCGTAGTTCGGAAGGATGCATCGTGGTGTGAAGCAGAGATGTGTTCGCTGCATTGTTCAGCTTTCACTACAAAAGGTGGGCAGGTTTTGGATGTGATATTTGCCAAAAGAAACTCTATATATTCAAATAGTTTGAAAGTCGTCGATAGCTAGTTGGGGCAGAAGAACGCAACAGGGGCTTTAATAGTGTTGTATATATGTTAGTGCGCTTCTATGAGATAGTGCTATTCGTCCAGGTGTCGTGGCAAGATAGCGACAAGAGAGACGTACACTTGGACGGGCCGATGGTATTCCTGCGTGCCTGCGTGCTGGGTCAACTGCAGCACTCCCACCTCCATCAGCCGCTCTTCCCCATCGAGATAGGACCAGCAGCTGCAGTTTGACAGGGTACCTGCGGTGTATGTTTTGTGTGTTTATTTATAACGTTTGTCCGACGTTTTCCTTTCTTTTTGAATTCCCTCTCGTATCCCTTACACACTGAATAGGTGTTCACAAACTGTAAAAACCCACTACTACTGTTCATCGAAATGATACAATACAGGAGAGAGAGAGAGAAGAGAGAGAGGAAGATATGCTAGAGATCGAGAGAGAGAGAGAGGAGAGAGAGGAGCCAAGGGAGAGAGATCGAGCGAGAGGGGGATCGGAGAGAGAGGAGAGCCAGGAGCGTGGCTGCGTGGTATCGTCTTTTTAGGCTACCTCTGGTCTGGGCTTACTTCGATCTTTCTTACTTGCGGGCTTTTCGCTCTCCAAGAGAGAGAGAGAGAGAGAGAGAGAGAGAGAAAAGGGGGAGGGGGAAAGAGTGTAGGGACATTCACAACCACACCCTCATATTTTTTCCCTCCTCCCACTTATCAGGAGAACATGTCAGAATAGAGATCATACAATTGTCAGAAGACTGCACTGGTATAACATGAGCAAGCCTCTTGCTTGGCAAGGTGTATTACAACTGTGGTGCTCTCTTTATAGGAGGAAGGGTCTTGGCACGTTACGAGGCGTCTGCACACACGTTTCTATATCCTGATGATCCAGGATCTCAGGACGGTGATGTGAGAAATGTTCAGCTCACCAGACGCTCCAAGGCTGTGCAAAATAAGGTGAAACACCTGATCATTACCCTATGTGACTGCTTAGTTCTTAACACTTGGAATAGGATGTAGGTGCATTGGAGGTAAATAGCTGTTGTTTTCCTTCACCTCCCAGAACCCTCCTATGCTTAGTTTCTCAACTTCAACCATTCTGCTTGAAGCCACTGTTCATTCTCCAGTCAGCCCACCGTTTGTTGGCCAAGACACATGCAGTAGGGAGGACGATGGCCTCTGTTCAGCACATACCAGTCCCCATGGAAAGCCCTCCTCCCACCCTTCATCAGTAGCGGGCATTAACTCCAATACCAGCGGAGAATTGCTCAGAGGAGCCACTCTAAAAGATGCCCCCATGTCTCCCATACCCTCAAAGACCCATAGCGAACCTTCTGCGTGCAGCAGGACTCGAGCGGCATCCAGCTGCTGCAAGCCCGCGCCCGCCAAGGTCAAATTCAGGCCGCCCAGAGTTCACCATCCCTATGACAGGACTGGGCACGATGATGACCCGCAAGCGGACAATAGCGGTAGCGCACACACGGGCACAAGCAAGCCGCTGTACAGAACTGTCACTTCCGACATCGGCTTGCATCCGTGGCAGACGTGCCCTCGCCGCACGCAAGAGACGCTCACGGCGCATTCTACTCCAGCGCTCAATCTGTCCTCGCTCTCCTCCGAGCCTAAACAACGCACCGAGAAAGTCCGCCTGCAACCTAACTTCGCATCTGTGGATGGTCTCTGTCTGGAACATACAGATCCCACTCTTTATCCGTGTTCCCCGTCGAGGGTCGACCCAGACTCACGACCGCCTTTTGTCGTTCGTCGTGCCGATCCTAGCGTTCTTTCCCGTAGAGACTTCTGCGGCGCTTGCCCCGCCCTCTCGGTGGTGAAACACGGGCGACGAAAGGGCGAAGTGGCGGATGGGGACGAGAACCCGTCGTTAAGTCCCCCGCTCACAGCGACTGTGCAGAGAGAAAGCGGAGTTTTTCAAGACAGGCAAAGTGGCCCCTCCCTTTCGGAACTGTATGAAAAATATCTGGGCGGTGGTAATGGGACGCAGTCGATTCCCACCAAGAGTCCGCCATCGCAACCGACAACGACGCGTCGCAGTTCAACAGGACGAGGTGCCGACAGCCGTTTCGATGGACCCGACGAAAAGACTGCCTCCATAATGGCCGAGCCGGGCAACGTGCGCAGCGGGGGTTCTAAGTCCTGCGAGGCAAATCGAAGAAAAACTTCAGCGGCTAAGGAAGGAATGCTGTAGCCACGTACAGGTGCCCAGTCCCAACATATGCCTCGTGCCCTCATTTCTTTATTTTACTAGCATTCGGACGTGGAAACCGTAGTTGAAGATAATTTGAACGAAGATCTCAACAGGCTCAGGTTAGTTCCACTACGTTGTCTGTGAGAAGCCTACATTGGTTGACATGTTCCTTATACAGAGCTTCTTTGGCAGCAGAGCGCACTGAGGTCTTCAATAACAGTAGTTCCCTCCCAGATGCAAGGTAGCACCTCCAAAGCTGCACACTAAACAATTGCATCCTCCTCCCCTCCCCCTGCTCCACAGCTTGACTGTCAAAGTTGGGCCTGGGGACTACTGGTCCCAAAGAATGGCAGAATACACAGGTCACCCTCATAGACTCCTGTTTTGACGAAACTCTGGAGAAGATATACCATCGGCTATACCACAATGCATCTGTGATTAATAATATAGATTAATTATAGTTTCGTAACTACAGCAATAGAATATGCACGCAATGGGCGTTCCATTTACAATTACAATTGCAGATGGTAAGGCTTCATCATTCATTTCTCTGTGGTGAAGGCCTGTAGCCCAGTGATGGCTCTCCCTATGATCAAGGCGTGTATGTCATGTGTGCCTGGGGGGGGGGGGGGGGGGGGATCAAGAATGGGACACACCACTTGTAGGGTGATGCAATGGTATGGACATCAGTAGATCTGACCTTCGTACGTGTTGACGGCCTCTAGATTCATGACGTGCCGTATGACGTGGTACTCATCGCTGATCCCGTTTCCTCCCAGCATGTCCCGGGAGAGTCGGGCGGCTTCCAGAGCCTTGCCACACGAGTTCCTCTTGATGATGGAGATCATCTCAGGTGCAGCCCTGAACACACACAGAGTTAAACCAATGAGTGTGTGTGTGTGTGTGTGTGAGGACAGTGTGAAGGTGAGGGTGTGTGCAAGCACTGTTGTGAGCAATGGCGTCTCATTCATGTAAACAAAAAACTATTTACAAGTGGTTTAAAAATGACAATCTCTATCACTGCAAACAAGATGAAAATAAGATCCTCAAAATCAAAAGGTTAAGATGCAGAGGATGACACAATTCCAGCACAAGCACTCCTTCACTGCTGTGCAGTTGATCATTAGCACAATTACTTGAAGTGCAATCAATAACCATGAGATTACCCTAGTTTGAACATGTTACAATAGACCATCTTACATTCCATTGTCTTTGAGTCTTCCTACTTGAAGGCATGCCTGAAGACCAATTGAGATCTGCAGTTCATGGGGAAAAAAAAAAAGCAAAGCTATAAAATACTGTATAGCAGTAATGCAGGTGTATGTGTGAGTGCGTGTGTATTTATATGTGTGTATACATTTGGTGTATATATGTGTTTACACTATATCCATGTATCTGTGTGTGTATATGTGCACATGTACCTCTGTAAGCATGTCAGCTAGCTTCTTCTGGATCAGCTGGTTAGAAGCCAGAGGACGACCAAACTGCTTCCTATTGGAGAGGTTGGAAAGAGGAGGGAAGCAAGGGGAAGAGGAGGGAAGCATGGGGAAGAGGAGGGAAGCATGGAGAAGAGGAGGGAAGCATGGGGAAGGAGGGAAGCATGGGGAAGAGGAGGGAAGCATGGGGAAGAGGAGAGAAGCAAGGGAAGAGGAGGGAAGCATGGGGAAAGAGGAGGGAAGCATGGGGAAGAGGAGGGAAGCATGGGGAAGAGGAGGGAAGCATGGGGAAGAGGAGGGAAGCATGGGGAAGAGGAGGGAAGCATGGAGAAGGGAGGGAGGGGGGAGAGGAGGAAGCAGACATGGGGAAGAGGAGAGAAGCATGGGAAGAGGAGGGAAGCATGGGGAAGAGGAGGGACATGGGGAAGAGGAGGAAAGCATGGGGAAGAGAAAGGAAGCATGGGGAAGAGGAGGGAGGCACGGGGAAGAGGAAGCAGACATGGGGAAGAGGGAGAGAAGCAATGGGAAGAGGAGGGAAGCATGGAGAAGAGTAGGGACCATGGGGAAACGAGGGAGGAAAGCAGGGGAAGAAAAAGGAAGCACATGGGGAGAGGAGGGAAGCACGGGGAAGAGGAAGCAGACATGGGGAAGAGGAGAGCAAGCATGGTAAGAGGAGGGACTGGGGAAGGGGTGAAGAGGGAGGAAGCCATTGGGAAGAGAAAGGAAGCATGGGGAAGAAGAGGAGGGAGGCACGGGGAAGAGGAAGCAGACATGGGGAAGAGGAGAGAAGCATGGGAAGAGGAGGGACATGGGGAAGAGGAGGAAAGCATGGGGAAGAGAAAGGAAGCATGGGGAAGAGGAGGGAGGCATGGGAAGAGGAAGCAGACATGGGGAAGAGGAGAGAAGCATGGGAAGAGGAGATGGTTAGGGGTAGTGGGTTAGCTGCTAATATATAATCCTGGTCCCCAGACCTGTCTAGCGTGTATTGCCTGGCCGTCTCAAGACAGAACTCTGCAGCCCCAAGGGCTCCCCACCCTATTCCATAACGTGCATTGTTGAGGCACCCAAAAGGTCCCTAGAATAGGCAGAGAAGTATTGACAAGCACATACACACACACCATGCACACACACATATACACACACACCATGCACATACACACATGTACACACACATGCACGCACACCATGCACACACACACATGTACACACACATGCACACACACACCATGCACTACACACACATGCACACACACATATACACACACACCATGCACACACAAACATGTACACACACATGTACACACATGTACACGCACACATGTACACACACATGTACATACACACACATACACACACAAACACATACGCACACACACAAACAGGCATGCAACATGCTCACTGTGACACACACAAGGCATGTACATACACAGGCATGTAGCTTGCACACATGTCCAACAACAGTACCTTCAGTCCATGGACGTTGGGCAACAGGTTCTCAGCTGGTACTTTCACATCCTCCATCACAATCTGGCCCGTTGTGGAAGCTCTCAAAGAGAACTTTCCTTCAATCTTTGGGGCTGACAATCCTTCCATCCCCTAAAACATACTTGGTAATGCCCTGACACATCCACACATCCACACACACCTCTACACATGAAGTCCACACTGCAAGCACACCT
This sequence comes from Ephydatia muelleri, assembly GCA_013339895.1. Taxonomy (NCBI): domain Eukaryota; kingdom Metazoa; phylum Porifera; class Demospongiae; order Spongillida; family Spongillidae; genus Ephydatia; species Ephydatia muelleri. The sequence goes on along the minus strand of JABACO010000011.1, from coordinate 721,709 downwards.
CACACACCATCACACATGCACATCTCACACACCATCACACACATGCACATCTCACACACCATCACACATGCACATCTCACACACCATCACACATGCACATCTCACACACCATCACACACATGCACATCTCACACACCATCACACATGCACATCTCACACACCATCACACATGCACATCTTACACACCATCACACACATGCACATCTCACACACCATCACACACATGCACATCTTACACACCATCACACACATGCACATCTCACCATCACACACATGCACATCTCACACCATCACACATGCACATCTCACACACCATCACACATGCACATCTCACACCATCACACATGCACATCTCACACACCATCACACACATGCACATCTTACACACCATCACACACATGCACATCTCACACCATCACACACATGCACATCTCACACCATCACACATGCACATCTCACACACCATCACACACGCACGTCTCACAGACCATCACACACATGCACATCTCACACACATGCACATGACAAACAGCACACGCAACACCTTTTCAAGTATGAATCCCCGGAGCTTGCTATCATCACACTTGGCCCAAACAATGAAGACATCAGCTATTGGTGAGTTGGTGATCCTGATTGAGTAACAGTTTGAGCATAACGAAACATACTCACATACATATTGCCCCTCCCTATGCCCCTCCCATCATAATACTCACATACTGCCCCTCCCTATTGCCCCTCCCCTCCATACACATGCACACACATATTGCCCCTCCCTATGCCCCTCCTATGCCCCTCCCTCCATACACATGCACACACATACATGTACACAACCTTCATTTGCACCAGTCACATGCACGTGCCCTCGCTGGGGGTGTGGTCAAATCACTAGTGACTCCCATAAGCATCCCAGAGGACACGCCCACCACCCCAGAAGACACGCCTCCACCACCACCACCACCACGGCAGACCACAGACACCACTTTCACCCCACACACCATGATTTGGTCCCATTCAAGGTATAGGTGCGACGACTTGAGTTGTATGTGGCCCTGGTCTCCATACCTCCTGGATCTGAGCCATGATTGGGCTCCGTCAGACCAAAGCAACCAATCAGTTCTCCCTTGGCTTGGGAGGGTGAGTGTAGCATCATGACCCATTTAAAGCACACCTACATACCCAGTCTGGGAAGGTACTTGTCCTTCTGTGCATCTGTGCCATAAGCATCAATAGGGTGCATGACCAGAGAGGATTGGACACTCATGGCCGATCGGTAGCTACTGTCAACCCTGAGATGAATGAAGTGATGATGTGTGTGTGTACATGTGTGCACATGTGTGTGCATGTGTGTGTGTGTGTAAGTGTGTATGTGTGTGCATGGTGTATGTGTGTACATGTGTGTGTGCATGTGTTCATATGATGTGTGCGCGTACGTATGTACACGCGTGCGTTACAAGAGACTTAAATTGTCCCAATTGCCGCACACACACACAAGCACATGCTCACCTCTCCACTTCCCGGGCAATAAGCCCATAGGCTACTGATGAGGCCCCACTGCATCCATACCCTAAATGCCACCGAAAGAGAAAGCAACTGACGTGAAATGGAGGGAAAGGTGTGGAGTGTGGTAAGAGGAGTGTGGTAAGTACACAAGTGTGACAGGCAGGATGGAAGTGTGGGGGTGTATGTGGGAGGTGGAGGAGAGGGGTGTGGTGGGTGACAACTGGAGCAAGACTTTCTAGATAACCTTCCCCTTCCCACAGAAAGGTGGCAGTGAAATATGGCTGAAAGCCTGGCAGTACCTTGGATTGTGGCTCCCAAAATACCAAGACTTCCCATCTCTCTCATTATCTCCTTGTCAAAATCTGCGTTGAAAGATTGGTCGCGGGACACACCCCCACCACGCCCCCATCCGCCATTAACATACGTTCTTCTCTGTTGGCTTTCAGGATCCGGGGCATCAGCTTCTGGTGACAGTAATGGCGTACCTGGTCCCTAAAAATTTGAAACCTCGTTTGAAACAACTCTTTAGTCGCACAAAGACACTAGCGTAGTACATACATACACGCATCACACACCTACACGCATATACAGAGTATACACATTCTTTTTCAAAGCTCACTTTCCTTCCGTCCTTTCTCGGCAAAACGCACCTCATCATTATCTCCTCCTCTGTAAGACAAGACTCCAGGTTCAAAGCATCCTTCCAGTTGAACTCGACGGGTCCTGCTGCCGTATTGAGATCTACGATACCTTGAGTAAAGGATGATAGCACTCGGGCCTTCAAGGTCAACCCCTAAAACTGTGAAGATACATCTTCCGGCGAGAAATACACGGCTAGTAAAGCGACGGAGAGCCATTTATTAGCTGATTCACTTCTGTGTTGCCTGAGATTGGAGTTATAACATATTACGTACACATCGATAATAATCATTCCGTAATCAACTTGATACGATACTGCTACTTGTCTAGTAAGCAAACTTCGCGAGTACAGAAAACTCCAAGCAGCTAAATGGCTTTCGTGCTCGATGATGTCACACTTTCAGTAATTACAATGAAAGGTTGGATAAGTAAGGGAACGAATAGAAACTGATAGAAGAAGGTACACCTTCCATGTCATCAAGGTGATTAATGCTTACGAAGTGTAAGGGGTGGAGATCTTCTCAAACTGAAAGAAACAGTTGAAAGGATCCTCTGACACATCTGATACAATACAATTTATATATGCAATTAAACAATTAGGCTCCATTATGTTACAATTTTTAAAAGTGTGAACAAATAATAAAACTGGTCATTATAAATTAAAATAAAAGTGTGAACATTGATACAGAAATGAATGTTTAGCACAAACTACTGGCACAGGTGAAAATAAAATGCAGAGACAAACCACATATACCATTTAATTCACATGTGCCTATTCTGCCAGCCACTCGTGGTCTGCAGTAGCCTTCAGTTTCAAGTACGCACTCTGAAGACTAGCATGCATTCTCTCTATGTTCTGTCGCAGGGCAGTACACGAAGCTTGTTTCATTTTCAGTTGTTCCCTCTTTTCCTCCATCTCCATCTGGATGGCTGAAACTGATGGCTTTTGGTGAATCTCTTGCTGCAGGAGAAGCATGTCCCTGTGTAGTTGTTCATCACCATGCTTCGGCTTGGGTTCGTACTCCAGATGGGACAACTCCTCCTCGATCAGTTTCAAATGGTGGGCCAGGTTACTGTACTTGGCTGCCGATTCCTTCAGCAGTTGCTTCTGTGCTCCAATGCTCTCCTGTGTGTCTTCAAGCCTCTTCTGAAGTTCATCCCTGCGTTTCGCCTTGGTCAGCAGTGTGCCAAGGTCTTCATCCAAGCTCCTAATCACAGGAGGCACCTGGCGTGTTGTGGTGGTCAAGAATTCTCCTGTGCGCAACTGCTCCTCGCACCTCCTGACATTGTCTTTCATCTCCTCTGTCTCCTCCCTGGACGCTGCGAGCTCAGCATTCAGTCTCTCTGGTGTTGGCACAATCTGCCGGTTCAGATCCTCTACACGTGACATCCACTTGTCCAGCTCCTTCTTGTGCTCAGTGAGGACCTTATCCTTGGTGGCCTTGCTGCTGGCGATGGTTTGATACCTCTTCTGCAGGGCCTCCTGGTTCGCCCGGAGCACCTCCAGTCCCTGCTCCTGGAGGTTTATCGTTCCTTTGAGCTCTTTCTCCCTCTCCTGTTCTTCCTTTCTCTTGGTGTGGAGCTCCGTATACTTCGCCTGCAGTGAGTCGTAACGCGCGATTGACTCTTCGTAGCGCTGTTCGAGGTCTTGCTTTTCCGATTCCAACTCGCCTACCCTCCCAGCGGTAAAGTAGCTGCTGAAGTGGTACTTGAGAAAGTTGATAATGGCGCTGAAATGGCAGGCCGTCCTTCTGGGAGTCGGGTTGAATATGTCGTTGATGCCAAAATCTTTAACCAGACACGTCTCCATCATCTTTTGAGTTGCATAAAACAAACGCATATTGCCGAACGATTCCTCGTGTAGGTCTGGGTGTTCGACTGGGTGCTCTTCGAAAGCGGCTTGCCTGAAGTCGTCAGGCAGAACGCCAAACAAGGCGTTCAAACAGGCCAAATATAAAACTTGCAACTTCTGAGATGTAGGATTTTTCAAATCGTCCTCGGTGACGCTGTGCATGGAGAAACAGGGGGACTGAATCAACACTTGTTTCAAATTGTCGACTAGATCATCACGAGGCATAATACGAAACGGATAGCTCTCTTTCTTCGTTTGTTTTTGGTCCTTAACAGGAACATCAGTATTCTTCGCCGTGAGTGGACGCCTGGATGCCATTGCCGCAATTTTTCAAACAGTGAGAAAAACCCGCGGTTTATTTTAATCGCACGTGCGTGTAAGTCTCAGTGAACTTGAGAAAATGGCGACACATGGGTATGGAGAGGGTGGAATGTTACATTCTCCTCGACCCCCAGATGGTATATTCCATTGGAAGTCTTCTGTATTTTTCTCGGTTAATATAGAGCCTTTCACTGTGTAGATCCTGAGCTAAGAACTATCATTGACAAGCTGGCAAATTTTGTAGCCAGAAATGGCCCCGAGTTTGAACAGATGACTATGGAGAAGCAACGCGATAACCCCAAGTTTTTCTTCTTGTTCGGAGGGGAATCGAATGTCTATTATAAATGGAAAGTGGCGACTGAACAAGCAGGTAGAGGTTCACATGAGTGTGTGCGGTGAGACCTTCATGTGCCCCCTTTCCACCCTTTTAACTTCATTCGCCTACTTTTCTTCAACCATCCCGTCCTATCCCCTCTCCTTAGCCTTCCAGAGCCAGTCTTCAACGCCCAACATGCTGCCCTTAATGGCACAGCACCAGTCGTTGGCAAATAGCAGTCAGTACGCTCAGCCGTCTTACCAACAGCCACGTGAGTCTCGACAGCTGCTGCTAGACAAATAAATAAATAACGGTGCGTACCCGCTTCACGTTGTAGCCTCCAGCGGCCCACCACCGTGGTCTCAAAATCCTCCGCCAATGGGGCTCTTTGCGCGACTAGAGCACGCGAGGCTACAAGAGCAGTCGTCACTGCAGCAGTTAGGACTCACAGACCCGCTGGAGATAGAGTTCACGACCGTAGTATCGCCAGTAATGGAGTCTTGCACCAAGGAGGCTATATCCGTAAGTGTAGTGATGTGTGTGTGTGTGTGTGTATTTGTTTGTGTGTTTGTATACATCTATGTGTGTTTGTATACCACGACTTCGCATGTGCTAACCTGTTCTTTTAACTCTTGCAATCATTCCATTTCTTCTACTGTTTTCACACGATCCAACCATTCTCCTCCCTCCATCCCTTTTCCCTCCATCAACCCTTCCCCTTACTCTCCACTCTTTCCCCTCTCTCCTCCCTCTCCATCCTCCCCTCCTCCCTTTTCCCTCTACCCCCTATTCCCTTCTTCCCCTCTCACTCCTCTCCATCCTCCCCTCACCCTCCTTTCTCTTCTCCCCTCTCCTCCTCCTCCTCCTCCCCTTTCTTCTCTCAGGCAGGGAAGGCCTGGATATTCAACCACTCCAGGACTCGCGAAGAGTGCAATCAAGTTGCGTCATTCATAGCCAGGAAGTAAGCAGAAAGGGTGGGGGGGGGGGGGGATAAGATATGATGATCATTTCTTTTTCTCATTTAGAACGTTAACTTCCACTGGTGTTGGATTCACACACAAGCTTCATATCATCTACCTGATCAATGATGTCATGCACCATTGGTAAGGGAAGCAGAGGCATCAGCTCTTTCATAATTTTAATACTATCTAAAGATTTGTAACGCCAAAGCTTTTGCAAAAGAAAAACTTATCCACAAACACCAGGTGCCCTTTTGTTCCCCTTCTTGTCGTATTTCCTAATCATAAATCATTCCAAACCTTTGGATGTATTCAGGCATGCTCTGATAATTATTCAGTTTTATCGTATTTGGATTTTGCTAACTGTTAATAATTGTATGGAATAGTCTAATTTATTGCGTTCGCTATTCTGACTTATACATAGTCTACGAAAAGGGGCCCAAGAACTGAAGCAGGTTAGGGTTTTATGCACTGGAAGATAAGTTTTGTGTTTATGTGATCATGTTATCTGTTCTCGCCGTGGTGATCATCTGTGGTTAGTAATGGTACTCATTTGATGGGTTGGGATGATGATGTAATGTAATGTTGATGCTTAGTAGGGTGGTGACCGTACTCATTGATGTTGGGGTGATGATGTCATGGTGGTGCTCATCAGTGGTGGGGATGATCATATGGTGGGGATGATCATATGGTGGGGATGATTGTATGGTGGGGATGATGATCATATGGTGGGGATGATCATATGGTGGGGATGATCATATGGTGCGGATGATCATATGGTGGGGATGATCATATGGTGGGGATGATGATCATATGGTGGGGATGATCATATGGTGGGGATGGTCATATGGTGGGGATGATCATATGGTGGGGATGATGATCATATGATCATATGGTGGGGATGGTCATATGGTGGGGATGATCATATGGTGGGGATGGTCATATGGTGGGGATGATGATCATATGGTCATATGGTGGGGATGATCATATGGTGGGGATGATCATATGTGGGGGAGAGTGTCATGGACCCATGGTGGGAATGATGGTGAGGACAATGAATTATGGGATGAAGAAGGACCACAGCAGTAACAAATTGATTTCAGGTTTTTTTTTCTGTCTTAGTGCGCTGTGTGTCTGTGTGAGTTGTGTGTGTATTGTGTGTCGTGTGTGTGTGTGTGTGTGTGTGTGTGTGTGTGTGTGTATGGTACATTGATTGCCAGGAAGTCCAGTGTAGCATCTGTCACATACTCCTTCCCCTCCTCTCATCTTCCCAACTCCATCTTCCCAACTCTGTTGCACTTTACATCAGTTAGCTTTATCCCTGCGTCTGTAAAAATGGCCAACCCATCTTTTTTGTTAGTATGCTCTTTCTCTGCCTTTTCTCTTGCTATAGGCGATCGAGGATGTTATTGTGCAGACCTTTTATAATGTTCATATCAATGATCCTGACAAATCAGAAAGTCTGATGAAGGTACGATTTCCATCCCCATCCTGCAAGGTTTAGAAGAGCTGCGAAGGAGTTTTAGAAGATTATTATTATAATAAAGGCCAGACGAGAGATGTTTGGTAACCAATGTCTGCCGCTGGTAATACAGGTTCTCAAGATCTGGGAATCACAGAAGTACTTCTCGGACCCTTCGCTGCAGGTTAGGGCATGTTTACACTTTCCCCACTATTGGCGGGTAACTCCTCGGTTTGCTTGTGCAGCAAATTCGAACTGTTCTCACTGAGGATCCCAAGACACACGTAAGCGTTTGTATACAGGCCGGATGGAACAGCTTTTGCTATTAAATTCACTTCTTTCCAACAGTCCAGTGCCAACTCTTCGGGGACTGGAGGGTTAGACCAAGGTATCATGCACAGCACTTTGCTTCAATCCAGTTTGATGCGAGTTCTATCTTGATTTCGTTGCAGGGCACGGTGGAAATGGGCCAGTATTGCCGCCATGGCAACAACACCAATCGCAACAGCAGCCACTGATGCCACCCCAGTTATTGCCACCCCCTATTCTTCCCCCGCCTGGAGTTTACAACAACCAGTCCCTGCCACCACCACTGCCATCCCTGCCCCACTTGGGCCCGCCTCCCTCACAGGGGCTTCAGCTGCCTTCCCAGTCCCTGCCCCCTGGCCCCCCACCACTGATGCAATCTGCACCCCCACCCCCACCTTCAATAATGACCCCCGCTGCCACCCAGCAGGGACCTGTTGTCACACCCTCCGGGCAACAACAGTCCCTGCCTCCATGGCAACAACAGCAGCAGCAGCAGCAGCAGCAATCCCTGCCTCCTGTTGCATGGCAACAGCAGCAACAGCAGCAAGGTGGGTTTGGTAAATATCTTTGTCTTTTGAGCAACTGACTGAAACTAAATCATTGTTTGTTTTGAAGCATTCAACCCACCTATTCTACCTCCCCCTTGGACTTCGAATATGGGACAGCAGCCCTTACCCTCGTCACAACAGCAGCAGCTGCCACCTCCTCCACAGCTGCCCCATATGTCACCATGGCAACCATCGTCACAGCCCAGACCGCTGTTTGCCCCTGACGACCCTCTCATGCTGAAGTCTCGTCAGGGTGAGACACACAGGGACCATGATGCCCAGGCCGAGGGTGGTGTGGACCCTCTCGTGCCTTTCACGGAAGGAGGAAGGCCCCCACAGGAGAGACCCTTTGGAGAGGGAAGAGGAGGGGACTCGATAAGGTCGTTTGGGGAAGGGGGAAGGGCCTATGGAGACGGAAGGCTACCACCACCCCCGGAGGGTATGAGGCCTTACGAGGATAACAGGGGACCTGAGGGGGGCATGAGATTGTACAGCGATGGTAGACCTCTGTCGGAGGACATGAGACCTTACAGTGGCGATGGGAGGCATCCAGAATATGGAGTCTGGTCTGCCGAAAGGATGGGCCCTTACGGCGATGATGGAAGGCCGTTGGAAGGGGCAGGGCCTTACGACGAGCGTGAACCGTACAGGGAAAGTGGACCCTATGACGATGAAGAAGGGAGGAGGGTATACAGGGACGAGGGTATGCAACATTACGAGGACTGGGGACCGGATGAGAGGGGGCGGCACTATGGTAACGAGCAGGGGGCGGATTCGATGCGTCCTTTTGACAGGGACCATCCCGAGGGAGACATGGACATGCCCCCTCACCTGGGACCTGGTGAGAAGCAGATATTTGACTACCAGCATCAGTCGCATCCTGACCCGTTCAGGGGGAGGCGTGATGTCTTTGACTACAACCATCGCCCGCCCCCAAACGCCTGGGACCTTCCACCCCCTCCCCCCCATATGGGGCCTCCACCGCCATTTTGTGACCCCCACTGGTTACCTCCTCCGCACCCCTTACCCCCCGACTGCCCTCCCATCCCACCTCCTGATATGCCTCCTCCAATACCGTATTTTGATCTCCCGGCTGGTGTGATGGTGATGCTCGTACCAGTGAGTTCATTACCTAATCTAAATGAATCGCATAATTTTATTTTCAACTTTATTTTTTAACTACTTGTGTGCTGCAAAACATCTGCTGCTGTCACACTATCACCATGGCACCACTTCACCATGGTATCGCTATCACCATGGCATCACTGTCACCATGGTATTGCTATCACCATGGCGTCACTGTCACCATGGCACCAACATAGCTCCATGAGCACAGTTATAAGTCGTTGCACCCAGGAGATGTGCGTCTTCCACCGCCTCAACCCCCGAGTGATAGGTTAATGCAGGCCGTGGAAGAGTTCTACGACCAACCAACAGACGACAAGCCTCGTAATGAGTATGTCACATCTATGGAGATGTGTTTAGCCATCACTTTGTTCGCATTTCTCCCTCCCTTTCCCTCTCCCTCCTTCCCACCCTCTCTCCCTCCTTCCCCCCTCTCTCCTTACATCTTCATCTCCCTCCCTCCCCCCACCCTTTGGTAGGGAAGGCTGGGAGGCTAGAGCACTCCTTGATTTCTTCAATGCCAAGGTGAAGGCCAAGGAAGTGTTTGAGAGTCGTTTCAGGGCACAAGCTGCTATGCCACACAGACCTGTGCAGTCTAAAAGGTATGTGTGCACAGACTGATGCAATGGTACCAACAATAAAGGGGCTGGGACAATATCCTCCACCCTTTCAAATGTTCTGTGTGTCTGATCTCCAGATCTCATCGCACTCGTTCAAAATCCAGATCGAGGTCACGCAGCAGGTATTGAACCAGTTCATATCATCATGCTAACAAAAGCTATCTTGTTTCCTTCGTTTTGTTTAGGTCTCGCTCATATTCAGACAGCGATTCGAGGGGCTCTCGTTCACGATCAAGGTCCTATTCGAGGTCTCGATCACGCAGTCGATCACACAGTAGGAAAAAAAACCACTCGTCAAGGTAAGGGGCAAGAATAGAATAAAACCTGTATAAAACAAGGTGTAGTATAGAGAGCTCTTCCTATTGTCCAGCTAGAGCCACTCCCCCTATGTCCAGCTAGAGCCACTCCCCCTATGTCCTGCTAGAGTCACTCCCCCTATATCCAGCTAGAGCCATTCCCCCTATGTCCTGCTAGAGCCACTCCCCCTATGTCCAGCTAGAGCCACTCCCCCTATGTCCGGCTAGAGTCACTCCCCCCTATGTCCTGCTAGAGCCACTCCCCCTATGTCCAGCTAGAGTCACTCCCCCTATGTCCAGCTAGAGCCACTCCCCCTATGTCTGGCTAGAGTCACTCCCCCTATATCTTGCCATGTATAGTACTCAAGTGCTTTCGCATACCATCCAATGAAAGTGTCCTGTGCTCGGTGATCTCCCATGTAGCAAAGGCATTCTGGCAATTTCCCCTGTCCATATAAAAGGGAATAGTTAACAATTTCAAGCATGGCAAATGCCTTCCATACTGTAACCTAAGACCCATCCCATCTCCTTTTGCCTCCCTTTGTGGCATTCACTAAAATAACATTGCCAAATGAATCCTAATTGTGCTTGTGTTCAGTGTAACAAGAGCATGTGAACTTATGCATCCAAAACTGAGTGTGATTGTCTTCTATACATTACCTAAGGCATGTTAGTCTTCTATACATTACCTAAGGTATGGTTGTCTTCTTTACATTACCTAAGGTATGGTTGTCTTCTTTATATTACCTAAGGCATGGTTGTCTTCTGTACATTACCTAAGGCATGGTTGTCTTCTGTACATTACCTAAGGCATGGTTGTCTTCTGTACATTACCTAAGGCATGGTTGTCTTCTTTATATTACCTAAGGTCACCTTCAAGCTCGAGCAGTCGCTCTAAGTCCAGGTCGCCCAAGAGGAAGAGGAGCAGGAGGAGTAGGTCGTCCAGGTCTCGTTCCCCCTTCATCCCCACTGTTGACGTGCCTCTCAAGAAGGCCCCCGATGGATCACAGTCACCGTGAGTTTTGTTTGGCTTTTATTGTTTTTTTTTGTTGTTGCTTTGTAATTGAGTTATTAGGCTTGCATTAACCAGCTGCATGTAAACACATGTCCACCATAAATGCATTAAAACACTCACACTTGCAACCAATTACACAAAGAAACTCCTCTGCAATTCAAACTCACAGTCCCCAACACACAGCATGTTCATTTGCCACCTGCTTCAAATGGTGAACCAATTCTTTAAGTTTTTCAGTTAGCTGGGTTTTATTTTATTTTCATGTTATTGGTATGGGTGAGAGTGAAGGAACTTAAGTGATGGTCGGCCAATTCTTTGTAGGGTGGGAGAGACCACAAGTGCGGAACAGAAGCTTGGTGAGGACAATGTTGGTCACCAGCTACTGAAGAAGATGGGTAAGCTAATGGTTACATGTCTGCTGTTTGTCTATCCTCTTTAACCCCACCCTTCACCACACCCACCCAAACAGGATGGGAGGGTACTGGATTGGGCACTAAGCAACAGGGCATCCAGGAACCCATCAAAGGTGGAGAGGTTCGCGACAAACAGAACAAGTACAAGGTCAGCAGTAGTGAAGGTGTAGGTGGGTGTGATTTTAATTCATTTCCTGGTATGTTTGCTGTTATGCAAATCGACCTGGCCCCCGCTATGTTTGCTGTGTCCCTCTCTTTCTTTTTCCAGCCATAATATATGCAATATACACAAATCCATATATGGCATGAAGAAGGCTTCAGACTGTTTGATGATGCAATGTGTGTGGTTGTATAGAGGCGTGGTTATTACTCATCAAAGACATACTACCTGTGTTGGATTTAATTACATATTCAAGTGGTTGACACTACCCCTAAGTACAGCCTAGTCCCAAAAAAGATGAAATATAACGGTCATGCCAGTTGTGATTAATCTGCTTTTTTTTTTTTAGGGAGTTGGTGCAAATATGAACGACCCATTTGAAACGTATCGAAAAACGAAGAGTTACACTTTTAACAGAAGACCAACGGGAACTGAAAATGTATAGTGGTGTTTGTTGTGCATGTGTGAATGTATTGCTGTGGATTGTCCCGTGTTCTTTCTGCACACCGCACGCACCCACATGTCAAAGACACTTGAAAATGAAATTTGTATTTGCTGTACCCAAGAGGAGGTGGTCATAGCAGGTGCCAGATATGATCCAAATGCTCTGCTATTCTTTCTAAAATAGAAGCATTTCTTAATTTATTAAATGAAACAGGACAATCGATTTGTACTTTAAGATGCAGTAGAGAATCAGGTGACCTTCTCTACAGACTGGTCTTCATCAGGTGACCTTAGCCTGTCTCTACAGACTGGTCCTCATCAGAAGAACTGTAGTCCAAACCAAGAGCACCTCGCTGCACACATGAGCTTGCCGTACTTGAGGGGAGGATGTGAGATTGCATGTGTGGACTTGCTGGAGGTGGTTGTGTCTGAAAACGGTACTGTGAACCTCTTGCCTGAGTTGGCAGTAGTGTGTGCTCCTTTGACTGTGGCTGGAGTAGGCGATTGTCTTGTGCAACATGGTGTGAATACTCTGGGCCTGGGCACTGGCACATTTCGGATTCTTTAACTGGCACTGCGGAATGTGTGCACCTTGTGTCGGGGACTAGATTAATTCCACCTGCTTCCTTCTCAAGAAGTGCGGAGTGCAGGGGCTCATGACTGGTATTCATGGCAACACTACGCGGCCGCTTCCTTGCGTAACCTCTCTGTTGCCATGGTGTGACTTTGCAGCCGGGATCAAGTGCATGCACCTTGCTCACAAATCTGAGAAAAAGCATGTTGCCTGCTGCCACAAAGGGCTGTCAAATGTGCCATCACTAACCGTTTGTGTTCTCTCTCTAGTTTTTCAAGCCTTTCTTCAAACTCCGCTATCTTATAGTCAGGATAGCTGCGTGATTTAACACCAGGTGTAAGCTGCTGTAAAAGATAGTCTTTCTAGCTTCTTTTTTTGGGTTAAGGTTTGGGGTGTTATATTACCTGGAGCAGGTATTCAATCTCCACCTGAATGCTCGGAATCCACTTTTTCACATCATCAGCCGTTGTCAACTTGTGCTGTTGGTATATTGATTAATCGCAAAACGATTTTCAGTGTTAACCGTTTCCATACCAAAGGGGGTCTTCGTTTTTCTTCTCCCGTTCCCTCTGTTCAAAGTGCACGCGCATGTTTAAAAGGCATCATGCGCCTTTTGACCCTACCCGCTTTCTGCTTTGCCTCAAGAAACCTGTTGAGTCCTGTAAACCGTTTTTCGTAGTTTCTAGCCATCCTTGTTCCCCTCCTTGTAATAATACAACATCGCTTCTTATTGATGCCCCATGGGGACGAGGACATAATAGCATTCACTACCGGTAATTAAGTGTACGAGTTTTACACCATCCACGACTGAAGTGCAAAGTAACACCCTATGCTAGCCATAGTAACGGCCAGGAGAGTATTACAGAAACAGAAACTGCGGCTACGTTAGAAAGGAGTACAGCCATCTTCGTGCGAACATGACGGTAACTCGCTCCGACTTGAGTCTAATTGTTGTTAACCAGAATCCATACACAGCCTTCAATGAATACGGAATTCACACGTTCCTCCTACCCGAATTTCTGGTCGGTATGTGCTGTGCTACTTGCCAGTTTGTTGCCGCTACTCGCCTTGTTCTGTTGCAAGCAGGTTAGTGGGAGTCAAAACTTGATAAAATATTCTCTTTTAAAATAAATAAATATACATTTGAATATTTTCAACACGTTGCAGCATATAATTAATTTATAGTACTCGACGGGTTGAAGTGAGATGTCTCTAGGATTGGCATGACCATCGCGTAGCCTCGTTTGGACCAATCCCCCGTTGTGTATTTATGATGTCAATTATGTGACCGCAGCATTTGAGCGAGACCGCTCGTTGGAATGAATATGCGTACCACATACCTTTTGTGCAGGAAGAGCTCCTGCTTTTATCAACGTATTTGGCGGGTTGTGACTTGAACTATCACAGATCACAGAGTACTGTTAGCCGTGCCACACGCATTCCCCCCGCGAAACTCCACCCTCGCCACCCCGCCCCAGCCGTGGTTTAGCGCGCCCACTGCTTTTGTCTTGGCATTAATTGGCATTGTGCCCCGCCCACGAAAGCGCGCGCACAAGTACTCCCGGCAACAGCAAAACTCTCAGTCCGAGTAGGTAACTGTGTGCAGCGAGTTTGGAGCTTCGAGGTGCCTGGAAGTGTATTTTGTTTAAGGATTCTGTTTTATATCATGGGAGGAGTTCTGTCTGCTGCAAGATTGGCTGGTCGAAAGGTAAAATAGCATTGCGTCCCCTGAGCACATAGGAATGGTAGTAGGAGGTGTGTGGTGTGAGGGTGTGGTGGAGACATCGGTTATACAATGTGGGTGGGTGGGGATGATGAGGTGGGGATGATGAGGTGGGGATGATGAGGTGGGGATGATGAGGTGGGGATGATGAGGTGGGGATGATGAGGTGGGGATGATGAGGTGGGGATGATGAGGTGGGGATGATGAGGTGGGGATGATGAGGTGGGGATGATGAGGGGGATGATGAGATGGGTGAAGTATAGGTACACATATGTGAAAGTGTATAGATATGCGGGAGGAAGGGACATAGGAGGATGGAGGGAAAAGGGGCTATTGAACTTATCTGGAACAGACGTAGATGTGCACATATTTGAGGAATTTGCTGCATCAGGGTTAAAACTAATTGTCTTGACTGTTCTCCTTACCAGAGGAAGCAAAGAAGTGGGATTGCAAGAACATCATCCAAGGATGAAACTCTGTCAACACCAACAACACCCATTGAAGAGTTCCCAAAAGAGAAAGGTGCGAACTCTCACTTGACTTGCTAACACATGTGTATGTCTTGTGGGTTAGAAAAAGATGCCTTGTTGGACTGGATTTGGAATAGAGACACAAAGCTATCAGTGTTGTATTGTCTAATAATAGAATGCACGCCTCATAACGAAGGAGGACACATGGCATGTGTAAACATGTTGTGGTTGGGCACACGCACTTGTTTCACAACACACAGTGACTTAATTCTCTCTTCCTCCCCTTTTTAGCAGGCTTGAAGCCACACACAGATGAAGACGGAATCGTGACTGAGGGATCCAGTCTTAGGCACAGGCTGGTGACCAATGCAGCCTCCAGTGCCCCTGATGCTGGCAAAGAGGACAGCACCAGTTCGTCCCAGGAGAGAGCCTTCATCGAGATATGCACACCTGATGATCCAGCCAAGGAGCCCCCTGTCTGTACTGACAAGCACACAGAGGAGTCCACTCACACGCCCCCATGTGATAATGAAGGGGGCGTGGCCACACCCACTAATGAGGGGGGCGTGGCCAAATTTGATGGGGAGAGGGACAGTCTTGCGGACAGAGACGCAACATTGGATGAGGGGGGTGACTCCACTGTGGAGGCTTTAGAAGAAGGCCCAGTGTTGGCTTTGGCTGGGGAGGAAGAAAGAGCTTTGAAAGAGGACATGAAAGGTGGTGTGGAGGTGGAGAGAGTGGAGGATGATGTGCAGGAGGAGAAGGAAGAAGAGGAGGAGGAGAAGCATTGGTCCTTTCCACCAGTGCTGGAGGAATTCAATCTGATGGACTCCGATGTTGACCCTTGTGACTTGGAGGACATCTTTGCTGACAATAGGTTAGCAGGGGGAGGGATCAGACGGGTGTGGGGGAGGGGTCAGAACGGTATTAGAGGGAGGGGTCAAAAGGGTGTATTTTTTGTAATGGAGGTGTGGCTTGGCTTCAGCATTGCATAAAGGAGGATTAGAGTGGTGAATGGAGGGGGGAGGGGGGGAGGGGGAGGGGGGTAGTTATGGGTCAATATATATTGGCTTCAATATTGATTGAAGGAATTCAAGGACTGCTCTTATGTTGAATTGCATCCATCAAATTCCATGCAAACTAAGCATACCTCATTGGACCCTACTTTGTGCAACATTCTAATTAATGCAACCTCCCAGTAAAATGCACTTCTTATATGAAACCTCATGTTTAGGTTGTAATTCACCTGCATGGAACAGGGACAACCCATGTGTTGAGTCACCTGCATGGAACAGGGACAACCCATGTGTTGAGTCACCTGCATGGAACAGGGACAACCCATGTGTTGAGTCACCTGCATGGAACAGGGACAACCCATGTGTTGAGTCACCTGCATGGAACAGGGACAACCCATGTGTTGTGTCACCTGCATGTACAATCTTCATTATATAATTCCATGCCTTTCCCAGATTGGTCGAGGTTAAACTTCGCGTGGATCCTGAGGGGTGTGGCCTCGGAATCAGCATCGTCGGTGGGACGGGGTCCCCCGCGGGGGGCGACCTTCCCATTGTTGTCAAGAGGGTTCTCCCCCAAGGACTGGCGGCAAGGGATGGACGGCTGAAGGTGGGAGACCAGCTGGTTGCAGTCAATGAGCATCTTCTGATAGGTGTGAGCAAGACATATGCCCTCAATGCATTGAGCAACCTCAAGGGGCACGTGAGGCTTCTTGTCTTGCAGGACTACTAAAAAATGTGTGGTGTGTGTGGAGACACCTGGGGCATATGGAAGTAGACAGTTGTGCGAAACTGATATACCTTCTGTGTGTGTGTGTGTGTGTAGGTAAGTAGCATACGTGGTCAGTTGGTCATGGAGAATTCATATAAAGCTCATTAAACTGTGCAAACATTCATCGAGCCAGTTCAAAGATTGCTGAAATTGCGATGTCACTGATGGTTCGGTCGGTGTGGGGTGTGTGGACTGTGTGGCACCCTGTGATGGTGATGAGTGGGTGTGGTCTAGTGATGGTGATGAATGGGCAGGGTCCAGTGATGGTGATGAGTGGGTGTGGTCCAGTGATGGTGGTGAGTGGGCGGAGTCCAGTGGAGCAGACTGATCACTTTCCAGAGCAGGCAAATTTTTGGGTGGGGATGGTGGTGTGGCATGAACTCCTCCGTCAGGAGGGGAAGGGACGCTGAGTGGGGATGAGACAAGTAGCAGTTCCTGACACCCTTTCTCTGAGGCTGATGTAGTGTTGGAGTACATCAAACTTGAGCGCTTTGTGCAGCTTCCTTAAGCAGATGGGACAGAGGAAGAGGGGTTGGCTGACGGCCTCATCGATGGAGTTGCTTTCATTCATTGCACAGTGGTAGTAATAGCAGTGTTTCATTCCCATCACATGGCATATCTCATGTGTCATCACCTGGAGGGAATGAGGGTGAGGGGATGAGTGGATGGATGAGGGGGTGAGGATGAGGGGTGGGGATGAGGGGTGAGGGGATGAGGGTGGGTGAGGGGATCAGGGGTGAGGACTGAGGGTGCGGGGAATGAGTGGATGGATTGAGGGGGTGAGGATGAGGGGTGGGATGAGGGGTGAGGGAATGAGGGCTGAGGGGATGCGGGGCTGAGGGGATGAGGGTGTGAGGAATGAGGGTGAGGGGATGAGGTGAGGGGCTGAGGGGTGCAGGGATGAGGGGAGTGAGGGGATGAGGGTGAGGGGATGAGTGAGGGGATGAGGGGTGAGGCTGAATGAGGGGTGTGTGAGTGATGAGGGTGGGATGATGTGTTGAGGATGAGGGATGAGGGGTGAGGGGATGAGTGGCATGTCAGGGACGGTGAGGGGAGGTTGAGGATGAGTGGATGGAGGGGCGTAGGGGATGAAGGGATTTGTCAACACAGAGGCTAATGGTACGCGCTGTTATGCACCTTGTGAGGCTGATAGTGTACAATACATGCAGAGCACTCCTTTTGTTGAGTCACAAGCATTACTTCACAGCCTTGTGTGAAATGAGCTGATGTGACACACAACCACTTACAGGTTACTAATTGCCTTGCAGTCAATTGAGGACACACACACACAGGCTTCCATCATTGACCCCATGAAGGGCAATTAGTCACTTCACAAAAAAAACCCAGATCCGCCCTCTCACCCTCATTAAGACCCACAAGTGCTTCAGCTGAACAAGGAGTGTACTCTCCCCCCCACAGACAGCCTGCTCTGGGTTAAAATGTCTGCCGAAGCTGAAGACGGCGCATCCCTCTGTGAGGAGGGCGTGGCCCATAACGAAGTTCCACTCGGGGCTTGGGTAGAGGTCAAACAGGGTGACGCCCACCACGCAGTACGCCCGTCTAGGTCGCCGTGACTTTAGATGCTTCAAGAGATCAGGAACCAGAAACTGCGTGCGGTTGGTCAGCGCGTGAACCCGACTGGTCAGGTTTTTCAAGGTCGCCATGTCAAGGGGTTCGGCTAACGTCACCTCCATCCCCGAGAAGAAGGCTTGGCAGAAGCGCTGGAGGTGTTCCATAACCGGCTGTTCCACCACTTTCAGCGGGTACCCTGGCAGCGGGGTGCTGTGTACGAGCGGCTGGAGTACGATGGTCTTTTGGCGCATCCGGATTGGATGGACCACGCGTTGAAACTCAGCTTCCGATTTCCATTGTACAAACGTCTGTTTATCTTCCCATGCCGCCTTCTCCAAGCCTGCGTAAGGCTTGAAGAGACCTTCGTCGCCTCCACACACCTGCTTCTGTAGCCATAGCAGGTGTGGCTGTCGTGCCTTGACAGGCCCGAATGCTTTCTGCCTCTCTAATTGAGGAGCACCGCTAGATCCATCTTGAGATGCCATTTAAGAGTACACATGTGGTAAGAGACATAAAGAGGGCGGGGGGCGTAAACCAAATCCTGTGCTCCCGCCCCGCCCCCACCCTACTCAGCAGAGGGGGGAAGTGCAGCGACCAAAGGAAGAGGGGTGTCGCGTGACTAGCAAGAGGACTTATTACAGGGGTGGACGTAACGGTTACCCGGAATCATAATTCATAAAAGTAATTACGTTTTTGCGCTAATGAAGTTATCGTAAGAACGTCACATCCGCATGTACCACAACAGTACAGCCGTACTTTGCAATAGCGGTATACTACGTTGTTGCGATGAATGAACCTGCAGATGCTACATGTATTGCTGCCAGTGAGCGTGTACGTGCTAGGTTGGCTTAAATACTTACTGTAGACAGGCTGTTAATGGAGTGGTGGCTGTCAACTTCCTTGCCTATGTGAATATAGGCAGAGGTGGTACAGCTCAACACATATCAAATACCGTCATACAGGCCTTGGAGAATAATCTAACAAGACAGACCATCTTTACCAAGCTTTTTGGATTTGGCAGTGATGGTGCATCAGTTGGATGTAAAAGTGGTGGTGGTACTCTGCTGATGAGAGAATTAACAACCACTCTTGTTCACGCTGCATTGCATGGCTCACTGGCTGGAACTGGGGTTCAAGGGAATTATAGAAGCAAATGCCTTCATGGCCACCTTCACAGAGCTGCTTTTTTCAATTTACAATTTTTACTTCTGCTATGTGCTTCAGCTAGTTGATTTGTTACAGTCTTTGCCTGCCTGCAGTGCAGACTGTGAAAGAGGGATTCAGTCTGTCTAAAGTAATCAAATCTGACTGGAGAAGCAGACTAAGGGATACCGCAGTGGCAAATCTCATGGCAATACAGTTGAGCTATCCACAGGTTGAAAGGGAAATGCAAGCATAGGAGATCTGTTTGCAGCAACTCTGATGCTTCAAACTCAAGAGTCAGATAATGATAGTGAAATGGAGACCTTGTATTTAGCATTACAACGCAATTAGACCTTTTTTGTGTACTATAAGAAGAGAAAGCTAGCTCAAAAAATGCACAGTACTACTTAACTCTGTGGTTGATGACGCGTTCTTGCAATATTGTAGTTGAACAAACTTGTGAGCGCCACATAAATGATGTTACGTCGACCCCTGGCACTTAAAATTACATCACTGCGGTGACATGATTAGGACTGGGGCCGAGACAAGTGTCATTTAGTGTGTGACTGTGTACAGCAGT
Organism: Ephydatia muelleri; assembly: GCA_013339895.1. Lineage (NCBI taxonomy): Eukaryota > Metazoa > Porifera > Demospongiae > Spongillida > Spongillidae > Ephydatia > Ephydatia muelleri. Next base: position 701,883 of record JABACO010000011.1, on the reverse strand, counting down.
GCACGTGATGCCTAGTTTACAATCAATGCAGTCACCGCTGGTCTTTACTGTTTTTAAGTGTTTTTGTTAATGGTTTTGGGTTAGAGTTAGCGTGCTAGCTTGCAAGTTTTATGTAATAAAAACATCTTTTTTTAAATTTTTTAAACTGTAGGTTGATTAGTTGTGTTTGTAAGTAGAACTGTAGATTCATTAAAATAAATAGCATAGCAATAATGTGTCTGTATTGTACATGCATGTATTCATTATTAATGTACGTATTCCTGTTATATTATTATTATTATTATTATTCAAATAAATGCACATTATTATTTACATCCTTATTTCAATATATATATGCACCAGATAATAAAAGGTTTATGGCGGAGGAGCTATCCTAGAAAGGATAGCTGTGGCATTGGCACACACAAGGTTGAGATTCAGCCGACTATAGATCTCGTGGAGTATGGTGGACTTTGGCCGGCATGTGGAGGTGGCAAGTCTGGAGGCTACAGAAGAGATGATGGCTGTGGCTTCCTTTCCCCAAGCCCCATAGGTTTCCACTACCATAGGGACACATACCCAACCTAGTTCAGAACATTTAGGGTCATTGGCTTGGTGCTTCCTAGCCTCGGTGGCCTGGGCTGCAGCGGTGGCCGACACTCCTGCTTCCAACAAAGTGACAGGATTAAGCGGTGAGGTGATGCTCACATCTAATGCTGCAGTTCTGCCCAAGAACCAGTTGGGAAGTAAGATGTCAGCTGGACGAGTCTTGCTGTGGTCTCTGCTAAGATTATTGCCAACTTCTACCTTAACCCCTATGTGCGCCCGACGACAGGTTTCTACCAGGATGTCCCTAATCCTATTATGGCGAGAGACCACATCTCCACCATACTTGCAGGTAACTGCATGGTGGCCAAGGTGATCAAGTGTACTACCTGGGCACAGTGCACATTGGGAGCCCTCTGAGGTGTCAAGTCCAAGCCACCATTTGATGGCCACCTGGAAAACAGGGGGATCCAAGTGAAGCCCCAAGTTCTCAGAGGGCACAACTGAAAGCCAGGATGCAGCATGGGGGGAGGAAACTGACAGAAGACGTGCCTTGTCGGCTACCGATGATGAATTCAGTAGTATGTTGAAAACACGATCATCCAACTTACCAGAAAGGTATTTCTGGGAGACTGATGAAGTGAGGAGAGACTCAACACTGACTGCATCTGCAGGTGAGACCAAGCTGTTGAATGTCTCTATTGCTTGAGACAGATGGTGAGATGACTGCAGACCGAAACCAGATGAGCATAAGGAGATGAAAGCTGCCGATGAGTGGTGGGACAATGACCGAAACCCAAGGCCCCCTCTACTTGGACTAAGCTGAGCTTGTTGCCATGCTGTATCAGACATGTCTACCCCACTATTATTATTAAAAATAAATATAATTATAATGGAATACATCACAAAACCATCATGTTCAAGTTGAGGCTGGTTCTGGTCTCAGCCATGATCGTTCTCACTCTCGGTCTGCAGACATCCTAGTTTTCAGTTGACTGGGATCAAGGTAAGCCTGCGGTTCTGGACTGGCTGTCGTTTCACCGCTCAATGCCGGCAAACATTTTAAACGAAGCGGCTAGGGCAGCAGCTCAGGCTGCTGAGGCACGAAAACATACGGCCAATGACCATAAGTGCACCGAATTAGGATGGTCTTGTGTACCTCTTGCTGTGGAATCTTACGGTGCCTGTCGCACTTCTTGCCTCACGACTGGTTGTTCACACATTAAGCAGCATGTCCAAGACATTTGACCTGTACAACCGACCGAACCAAGCTCTGACTAGACCGATTGCCAGAGCAATAATTTCTAGGTCATTCATCTTAGCTGATTTTGTAGCTTGACATTAGTAGGTTATGTCATATTTTTTGTGTGCCAATATATACATGTATTCCTTGTTTATACGACTTGTATTGCATTTATTGTTTGTCGTTAACTTTTGTAATTTGTGATGTATAACTTATTTGTGTGTAAGAGGAATCAATAATAATAATTTGCATAATATAAAAATATAATATACACATTATAAATAAGTAGATAAACATACAACAATAATGATTTAAGACAGAAGTTCAGGAATTAAGAGAGACTGGGCAATCGTCCATTCCCTCCATTTGGTGCGTACGTAATTACGTAATTATACAATCAAAAGTCCTTCCTTTTTTTTTTTTGTAGCTCTCGACATAATTTTAATAATATGTACAACATATAAAAAAGGAACATTAATAAAATTAATGAAGTATCAAGTTGAAAGGGTTTTACATAGCTGAAAGATTGGCCTTGCTGTCTGAAATTGCGAGGTCAATTGATGTTTCGAAGAGATGTTGTGGCCTGTGGTAAGAAGAGCGCGAACCACGGAGGCACATGATAGCTGACCTAAGTAGGGAGAAGCTCACTTTGCAGCGAAGCCAGAATAGTGTTTTACTGTACGGTTGTTCCTGCTTATCCGCGATCAACGAAGCAAGTCTCTTAAAACTACTGTAGCAGTAGATCCCAATCCGCCTGTGGTTGAGAAAACTAATGGAGAAAAGGAACCAAACTCGATTTCCCGGATGCGTTGTTCATATGCACGTTTCTTTTCCAGTTCAGCACGGCGGTAGCACTGTGGTAAAGGGACTTTGCTTAAAGTAGCACAAAAAGGATTGAAAACCCTAACATCAAAGTAAGTCTTTTGTCTATTATGCCCCCAAAAATTCTCAGCAACGATGTCAAGACGAGCCATCAGATGAGATAGATGTTTTTTGTGTTAGATGTTTGCCTGAAAGCTTCTGCAGAACAGGTTCAATGCCAACATTGTTGCTCACTTCGGTCAGAAGGGTGGCAGTGATATCTCGAAGTTCGTTGTGACGGATGGAGGGATATCCACCACAGGAGCAGCTTAAGGCGTGTTCCACTGTGAATGGTTTGCCGCAGATGCACACTAAAGGGAGAGAAGAAGGTTGCCAGCCGAAACGCAGACAAAGGGCATCTCGAAAATCTCCCTTGTGGAGGGCAAAACCATGAGAGAGCAGTAAGTCAGCTACTAGACCCCTTTTCACTTGATGCCTTCAAAATTCTCCGAAGACGTGGAGGGAGCGTGCTTAAGAGATGTGTGTGAGAATCTTTCTCTGCTAGACGACGGGCTGCAGTTGAAGTTTTCTTTGCATCTTGTTGGGCCAGTGTACATGATAACGGGTATGGCTTCTTATGGTACAAAAAGATCACTGACGTTGGAAACAACTCTGGTTAAGTAGGTCCATTTGCTTGTGAAACCATGTGTAAAGGCAGCATAAGCAGCATGGGGTTGAGTGATTGCAAATTTAATTTAAGTTCTTTTTCCCAGGTGGAGATTTGTTGGTGGATAAAAGAATGAACAAATGCATCAGTACCAAGTGGAGCTCCAAGATATTTCTTCCCTTCACAAGATATGGAAATTCCTGTTCCTGTGAAGATGTCTGATGCAGTTTTTCGGGCTAACAAGAAGGCAAGTTTTAGCTGGGTTGTGAAAGTAGCCTGCATAATCAGGTCCTATCGGGACTAATTTGTCCCACCATGACCGTAAGTATTCAATCTGGCCACAAGAAGCTGCATCATCTGCATACCATATCTGTTTGATTGCATCATCAGACAGTGAATTGATTAGTGGTAAAAGCGCCAATGCGTACATAGGCATTGCCAAAGGATCACCTTGGGTTGTTCCTTCTTCTGATAAAAGCATTTCTCCATCTATGAACAGGTTGACATCATCACGATAGGTATTAATCAGAATGGTTGAGATCACTGGACAAATATGCTGTATGTTGGGAGTGCTGTTTGTCGATTATAGAATTGAATGCATCAACGAGAAGCACTGCTTCTACTTCAGGTGAATTAAACAGTTTCTGCATCACATGCACTGCTGCTTCACATCCTGATTCTTGCCCAGCACAGAGCTGCATCGGCCCCGCAGCCATAAGAATATCATCCTTAAATGTGGATAATACAGCTCTCGCAATGATGTGACGAAGGGTTTCACCGATCTCAATGGGCCGAACACCTGGGTTCTTGTCTAAAGCAATGAGTCTACACGCAACAAGCACAGATAAACCCTCAGGGTCCACAAACTCAGAGCAAAGGTGTCTGGTAACAGCTGCGATAGCTTTACAGAGGTCATTTGAGGCATCACGATGGGAAGTACACATCTGTTTCCATGCGGCAGCATCCAGGCCAGAGGGCCCTGGCGCACCTTCGATCTTCAATGCTGCATAACGAATTTTGACACCATCAATTTGGTCAAAAATGATTTGGTGAGGCAGAAGGGTAGGGGGTTCATCTTTTACAAGGGTAGATGGAACAGGTGTAGATTTAGAAGGATGTTTTTGCCTTAGGATGTCCAAGATATCTTTAGTTAGGGGAAGAGGACCACCGCTTCCGGCATCATTGCTATCCTGTGATAGCATTCGGAGAGCTGCTTTTACTTTTCCTTGCATCATCAAATGAGCAAACGTTCTGGCCCGTCTCTCATCAGCAGTGTTGTTGTTAGTTGTTCTTTTCAATTTGTCTTTATAGAGTTTTTGGATCAATCTGCCTTCCGTGAGCAAAGCATCAATATCACCTTTGTACCAGAGTTGTAGGCGACGCAGGAGATGAGCTGTGTTCTCTTTGTCCCTGGATTTTGGATATGGTTTTTGTAAAATCAATGCAGGCATTGACATAATAGCTTTAAAAACAATCGATTCTAGCTGTTTGCATATGCATTGAGAAGACGAGTCATTTCTACAATGAACTCCCCCAGAAGATCTTTCTTCCAATGGACGAGTTCATCATAACAGCATTGTATGGTTTGAGAGAAAGTCTCACCATCAATGTCTTCCCATAGAAAAACACATTCGGAACATTTGGAGAAAGGAGGAAGGTCATATACCGAGGTCATTTTACTTGAGTCGGCAATTTCTGTTGTAGGCGGTATTGGCCGAGGCTTAGATAACTGCGCGTGGTTACCGGTGCCGGTCCCGGTGCGCAACAATTAGGAGGAAAATTTGAAAAGGCATTTAAACAGCGACCTAACTTTTTCGGACAACAGTTTATACATTCACGACCCCCTTTGTGGCAAGCACAACCACTACAGCGTCCATTTCGATTACAACGGCAACAGGCTCGTGTTGGTGTAATTCGGGCTGACATAGTATCGTCGACATCTGTGTCGTTGCTAGTTGTTATTGCACTGGAATCCTCACATTCATTAGATTTTTTCTTCTCTTTTTCTTTTGATACGCAATTAGTGCTTCTTTTCCAGTTTGTATTTTTGTCTTGCGTTCGTCATCCAAAAGTCCTTCCTCATATTTGGAGTATCTACGTATGGTAATAATTATATAAGCGTGCCAATTGCTGCTTCTGTGCGATCAACAAAGCTCAAATCATGAACAAATTACGAACCCTATTGTAAGTCGATAAAAAAATTATCTTTTAAGGACTGTTGTTTATTTGTGTTGCGTTGCTACCTGCAGCAGTTCAAAGGGCAAGAAAGATGCTGAGCTCTTTCACGGGAAGGAAACGAAGAGCATCCCGCTCAAAAACGTCAAGCCATGGAGCATGGAGGTGGTCGGAGCGTATACAGGTCCCAAGTGCGGTTTCACCAACCTAGACCTCAACACTGAGGACGGGCCCTCCAGGGAAAGCGTGGCGGGAAGCAACAACTGGAACATGCCCACCGAGTTCTCCTACGGAATATCCCTCTCCCTTTACGAGACCCTGTCCCCTCGGAACGGGGCCTCCCAAGGGGTCGTGGGGGACCCCATAGCGGACGTGTTCGGGGTCCTCACCCTCGAAAACAGCGCCATACTCGCCCTGGCCGACGGCGTGGGTTGGGGCAAGAAGCCGCGCCTGGCCGCCCGCTGCGCCGTGCATGGAGTCATGCAGCACATGGCCGCGAACATGGCCGAGATTCGCGCCTCGCCCAACACCCACTGCATCGCCAGGCTCCTCTTGGAGGCCGTGACGGAGAAGGCGCACCAGCTCATCCTCGACAAAGACGCCACCCTAAGCACGCTCAGCGCAGCGGTCCTCTGCGAGCTCGAAGGAGAAGACCACGCGTGGGGTCTCGTGACCGTGACCGTCGGAGACAGCCCCGTATACGTGTACCGCCCTCACGAGCAGAAGGTTACAGAGGTCTCGGTCGGTTCCCACCAACACGACGGTCAACGGGACATGCACATGTCGGGAGGGACCGTGGGACCATCCAAGGGGAAGGACCCTGACCTCTCCAATCTCTCTGTGGCTTACATGTCTCTCTGCCCTGGCGACATCGTGTTCTGTACTTCGGACGGCATCTCTGACAACTTTGTGTCGAGCGTGATGGACCCTGTCATCAGCACCCACGCAGCCCCGACCCCCGCGTGTGTGGTGTCAAAGACGGCACCCCCCGCCGTGCAACAGTGCTGCGAGAGCGCTGTACACATGACGGAGGTGATCCAGAAGCACCACCAGATGGTTGGAAAGTACCTGTCGGCACAGTCCCTGTGCGCCTGCCTCGTCAACCACGTGGCTATCCTCACGGAGCAGAAGCGACTCTGCCACAGTATTCTGGACAACACCAGCCCGGACTTCAGGACACTGTTGAAGCAGGTCCCAGGAAAGTTGGACCACGCCACTATTGTGGCGTTCCAGGTGGATGTGCATCACAAAATCGTAACGACGACTTTGTGATGCACGCAGGATTAATTTGTCCATTTTGTTTTGTACATTCATGTTTTTTTGTTATTTGTTTGGTGGCTGTGATGTGTTCATGTTTGTTGCATGTGTGTTGTTCTCACTGCTGTTCAATTGCATTTTATTTTCATCTCACTTATAAATAAAATTTGGAAGTTAACTGGACAGCAATTTTCTGAGCGCATAAGTACTTGGGAATGCAACTCCGCAAGAGGTTTGACTCAAGTGGCTAGTATAATGCCCACTTTGACTCTGTTTCTACTACAACACTGCAGCAGCTATCCATTCATATGTACATTGTTGATTTAAGGCTGCCGTTTGAAATACTTACTGGCTGTAGTACTAGAAAGAATGCTAGAGTTGTTTTGTACTTTTGACCGTGTGTAGAACGCTTTTGCATAATGTGATGACTGTTAGGTTTTGATTAATGCATGGTGGTGTTTGTGTGTGTGTGTGTTTGTGTGTGTGTGTTTGTGTCAAGAAGCCAAACATTGCAATGCAAATGAGACTGAGAGCAGTGCTATGTGAAAGGCTACTAGGCTACTAGGCTACTAGGCTACTAGACTATAGGTAGACACTTTTTGGGGAGTGCATAACTATTTTGTTCTAGTATCTGCAAGGTATCCAGCACCACACACTGTGTGACGTTGTCTTCATTGTAACCTCTATCATTATAAGCATGCATTTCAAATGATAAGAATCTCTCTTCATCCACCCCTCTCATCCACCCCTCTCAGAGCATGCACATTAGTAGGTTGAGCAGTACACACACACCTGAGCAGTACACACACACCTGAGCAGTACACACACACCTGATGCAGCTATAGATGGTCGTCAGCTTTCGCTTTGTGGCAATAAAACATTGAACAAAGTCATTCTCCCCCCCCCCCCCCCCCCCCCCCCCCCCCCCCCCCCCGCACGCACGCATATACATATACACATTACATCAGCCCTGTCATTTGGTAATACATAAACAAATATAGGCTGTGATGATGTAACATTACCTAATCAGTCCCATGCTAGAATGTGTGCCTTTCACATGAATCCATTCACTAGGTGACAGCGTTGCCTGTGAACATGGCTTTACTGTATGTAAATCGCTGTGTTGTAAGATGAAGATTAACCAATTTAATCGTTGTGATGTTCTGTATGGCAAATGAACATAGAAAGGGCATTAAATAGGAAGCAGTCATGTGCTGCAAAAATGTACATTGTGACATTCCAAGCCATTCTGTTTGCTATGAAATTGATGATGTGTTTCAATGATACTAGAAGTATCATTCCATTTGCAGACACACACAAACTGATAGCACATTGGACACAGATGTGTGTGCAAAGTGTATTACCCAGCTGCAAAGATTGGTGTAAGCTAACCTGGTTATGTAACTATCACAGCAGAGCTCATGCAGGTATTAGTGCTGACTCACCCATCGAGGTGCACTGCCACTTCAACTAACTATTACTAAAAACATGGGTCAAAATGACATAATGTTACATCATCATATCTGCAGATACAGGAATTGCTTAGTTCAATGACAGGAGTTAACATCTGAAAAGGGGGAGGAGCAGGAATACCTTTAACCTTAATAACGCCCCTTAACTTCAATTAGGATGAGCTCATTAGACACACCTGCTGCTTTGCCTGTGTTGGAACATGGGGGAGTCAAATTCTTAGGCACACAGTGATCGCTCACGTGTGCACTGGTTACATAATACACTCAGTCAATACACACTACTACAACTGCACTCAGACAAGCGAGTTTAGGAAATGTTAGGTGTCTATGACTTCACCCAACTTTGAACTGCTCCATCCTTGCCAAGTGCAGACAGTATAGACAGATGGGCTTCTGAACAACAAAGCATTTGTGAAGATGTAGTGGTCAAAATGCAATGATCTAATGGTTACAGCTGCTGTGATGATGTGCTTATGATAAGATATATTGAATGTCACTAGGAGTCTTACCCCCCCCCCCCCCCCCCCCAGAGGGACATCATCTCCCCTCCACTCTGGCTAAAGGCACTTTTTCAACACCTAGCTACATCACATGCCACTTCAACAAAACAGCACATAGCTCAGAACCAGTGAAGTCCAGCAAATGAGAATAGCTCACATGATGTAACCACATCAGTGGCATGTGAAGACATACATGCACAGTGACATTTGACAAACTACATCAGCAAACAGGCAGACAGGAACAGAAGTAACTTTACCTTATCTGTTCCCTTTGTAGTCGCTGGTAAGCCATAAATGTGTGTCCTACAGGATATACAACGCCAAGTGCCTAAAAACTGTCATCCCGGCTTCCATCACAACATTTGTGAGTTCTGTGGAGTGGTCACATATCAACCCCACTACCTGACCCAATGTCAGCCACAACACAAGATAGAAAGGATGTTCACCAAATGCTCTTTCCAATGAAAGTAACGACCACCACCTCCTCCTCTTCCTCCACCACCTCCTCCCCCTCCCCTGCATGCAGGGACAGTAATTCTTGTGAATATACATTGATGGAAAGTCATCTCTTTCCATCAATGTATATGTCTCGGCATGGCTCCCCCCATGTTGTGTTGTAGGGGTGGTTATTCATGTTGTGATCTGCATGGGATGTGGCCATTTATGGCCAACTAAAACTACATTCACCCATTTCACAGAGCTCGCTACATCTTGTTGGAAAAGTGTGATTAGGTGTGATGTAACTACACTGGTCGTTATGGAAACATGCATATTTAGCAAATAGAAACAAGGCACGATGTGCAATGTGGAGGGCATTAAATGGAGTGCAGTTACATGCTGCATCCTGGACACCTAAGCCTGTCTGTTGGAGGTGTTGTCCAAAGACATAATTGATCATATGTAACCCTTAATCTGTGTGTGTGTATGTGTGCGAGAGATGACAGCTTAATGAATGCTGGTTATTCATCTCTAGGTTGTCTGCTAACTATCTAGTTGTGTGTAATCATTAGTAACAGGCCAGAATAACATAACATTACATAATACTACACTAACAGCATGAGGTGGCAAATAGAATGGGTAAGACACAGCCATACTAACTGGGTGTGTTTAAGAGACACACCCCTATCCAGCAAGAGCACCAGCAGAACTTAGGGGGAAGGGAAGGAACTACATATAGCAAATCAACATCACCTAATTCGACCTACCCATCCGTAACACATGTCAGTCATGCCTAGCTTGTACACATCCGGAGGTGAGTTCTACTGACACGCTACCAAGTTCTCCACATATAGGGAAAAGTACGCACCACTTTTCATGCAGTCTTAGTGGGCATTCATTATGACTTCACCACCTGTGATTCCATCTATCCTTGACTATCCTTGAGTGGTGGGGTCTTTAACAGGAAGACTGATGTGATGAAGTCATGTCAGAAGTCAGAAGTCAGACGTCACACGTCAATTTCACACCTGCCATCATCAAATGAATCTCATCTACATAAACAGCTCCTAGTACAATACCAGACCAATGACTGAACAGATCCTTACCTTCAAATCTCAATAAGTAGGAGTCCATGCACAAGTACAACCTAAGGAACATGCGCGTCAGTGTGCTGTGTTGTATGAACTGGCAATGCTCGAGTTGGATAGGATGAAAAACGCACAAACACACATAAATATGCGACCACTCAAAAAAAATGATGTCTTCCTTTACACAGTTTTAATTTGACTTTCGTGTGACTTGTGATAGAAAACAAAGCTGATAGTGGGCCCATCCCACACTCTCTTCATCAACAGGTCCTCCAGCCCCCTCTTGTCTGTGCAGTGGTTCCATTGGGACAGGTCGCTGGTGCAGTCACTTCCCTCTGGCGGTGGCTTCATCTGCTTTCCCAACACACACCGCTGACAATTGAATCTGGTTATTAAAAAGAAGGAAGCAAAACCAATTACTTGTGAAAATGGTAATAAATACACCCGAGTGCCTTGCCCATGATGGGGCCAAACTGACTAATAAGTGCATCCTGCTTGAACTCTTTGCACAGAACTGATCAAACACATTCAAACACACATCACATGTACAGTTTCAGACAGATTTGTGACCACCCCTCCCTCTTCCACTCCCATCCTTCCTCCTCCACTCCCCCTCCCATCCCTCCCTCCTCCACTCCCCTCCCATCCCTCCTCCACTCTCCCTCCCATCCCTCCCTCCACTCCCATCCCTCCCTCCTCCACTCCCATCTCTCCCTCCTCCACTCCCATCCCTCCCTCCTCCACTCCCCCTCCCATCCCTCCTTCCTCCACTCCCACCCCTCCCTCCTCCACTCCCATCCCTCCCTCCCTCCTCCACTCCCATCCCTCCCTCCTCCACTCCACCCCTCCCTCCTCCACTCCCATCCCTCCTCCACTCCACCCCTCCCTCCTCCACTCCCCCTCCCTCCCTCCCCTCCACTCCCTCCTCCACTCCCCTCCCATCCCTCCCTCCTCTACTGCCCTCCCTCCCTCCTCTACTCCACCCCTCCCTCTCCACTCCCATCCCTCCTCCACTTCCCTCCATCCCTCTCCACTCCTATCCCTCCCTCCTCCACTCCCGTCTGTCCCTCTCCACTCCCATCCCTCACTTCCTATTTACTCCAAAAATCAAGGGTTGGCATGTTATGCGCAGTGACCCATATGGGATACAAGCCGATGTTCACAAGTGTTATATCATTGATGGTACCACCAGTGTTGTATCATTGATGGTACCCACCAGTGTTGTATCATTGATGGTACCACCAGTGTTGTATCATTGATGGTACCACCAGTGTTGTATCATTGATGGTACCACCAGTGTTGTATCATTGATGGTACCACCAGTGTTGTATCATTGATGGTACCACCAGTGTTGTATCATTGATGGTACCATCAGTGTTGTATCATTGATGGTACCACCAGTGTTGTATCATTGATGGTACCACCAGTGTTGTGGTACCACACCGGTCATGTTCTGCATTCCTAATAATACCCCTTTATGCCTCGTACTTGTCATGGGTGTCAGAGATTGTCTGCTCATTCAGTTGGAAAAGTTTTCGAAGATCTTCCAAGGAAAAGTGTCTCTCAACGTCTTCTTCCTTATCAACCACACAGCTGCTCAGAGCTTTCTTGTGCGCCTGACGCTGCAGTATCTTCTCCTCTATTGTCCCTGTCTATAGTAGCAGGAGAGGGTGGGGAGGAGAGGTAGCAGGAGAGGGTGGGGAGGAGAGCACAGTGGTTTAAAACCATAGCTGACCAGGACATTTTCAAATTACTGTATACAAATATGACCAACTTGTTTGTATCCTGATTTATAATGAGGTGATAAAATTAATGTAAGTTATTAAATAAATTTAATAGGATACAATCAAGACAGATTAATCAAGTTTAACAGATATATATAAATTCCATTATTGTAATGAATTGATAGGTATTAATGGCACAATTATATTACACTACACAGGTACTAAATGATGTAGGAATTAAAATTTAATAATTATCCCAGAATAGTTCATTAAATTCAAGGCAAACAATCAAGATTCTTAATACTTTATAATCAAAAAATACATTGGATAACTAACATAATTTATAATCATAAATGTAATTCAGTTCAGTTCAAATATATCTCTGGCATGATACAATTCTTATGCTGCATTATTAGCCTATAGTGGGCTGGTAAGTCTACTTTGGTCTTCAATTCCTGCCTAAGACTAGTATACCCTGTCCGACCAAGCTTGTAAGTAGATAAAATAAATAGAGCCTCATCTAAACTTATCTCTCTGCTAACCATTTTCCCTTGTGGAACAACTTGAGACCTACTGAAGCTACAGCCCTGTCATGTAAATTCTCCCTATGAAGCATGTATCCTAACAATTGAGTAGTTGTTATTTTTTGCACTTCTGCTTCCTTCTTCAATAGAGCAAATAAAGTATCTGTTCTCCTTTTGGAATGACGAGGGCTCAGTGCATCGAGTGGAGCAATTGTGCTGGTACTTGCTTCATCTTTTTCAATCTCTTCCACTTCATTTCCTTCATGTTCATCTGAACTCTGAGCAATAGTTGGCTCATCGGTAACATGCTGAAACTCCATAAATGCCTTCTTTGTACTTTCGCTCTTCTGCCGTTTGCTTAATTTAGCCCATCTACTCCTAAGACTACGAAAGCGATAAACCCATCGATCAAGACCTACAGGCTCGTCCACTATTCCTTCATCGTTTATAAATCGTCTGGCTGCCTCCACGTTGCTTTTAACCTTCAGTACGTACCTTTCAAACGCTTCTTGATTGCTAATACTAGTACTTCGGTCGTCGGCCATAATTACAAAAGCAAGTTTAGTTGCGATTATTAATAACGTTGTATCGTTAGTCGCTCGTGTTTAGAGCGTTTTAAAAAATCCAAACTTTGAAGCGGCAAGAAGCGGCGCGTGTTAATAGGTAGGCATTTAATAGCAAAAGGCTTTTACTATATTACTTTGCTTGAGAAGGCCGCCCTATTTCACCCGTTTGTTCCCTTAGGCGGTTGCACGTGATTTTATTACATTCCGCAACTGAGTAATCCAATTAAATTTAAGTCCTGTGACGAGCTATGCGTATAAAAATTATACCAGCATCTGTAAGAAGGCTTTAAGAATATATGTCTACTTTATTTACTTTCCATCACTCACAGTGATTTTAAAATAATCCGTAACACACAAAAACATCTGTTGAACACATTTACCTCAATTTAATACTTTGCACTTGGCTATCAGGCCAATATAAGGCCTAATTTGAAGTTGGAGCACAAATTATGATACCTCAGGGAGTTTAAAACAATTTTTTAAAATAAAGTCTGACATTATATCCTGACCCCATGTCATGGTCTTAAACCACTGTGGAGAGGTAGCAGGAGAGGGTGGGGAGGAGAGGTAGGTGAAACTGATAGCAGTAGGTGTGAGAAATGAGGATTGGAGCCAGGCACTTTAGCACACCCACACACCATCACCACCACACCCACACACCATCACCACCACACCCACACACCATCACCACCACACCCACACACCATCACCACCACACACATAATGCATTCAAATAAAGAACTCACTGATAGAAGTCTGTAAATAAACACCTGGTGGCAATAGCGAGTGTGTGTGTGTGTGTGTGTGTGTGTGGAGGAGAAACAACAATGCAAGCATGGGTTGACCTTGACTACTGAGGAGACAGTGCATGTACCTGCTTTTTCTGTCCATCTCTCCACACCCTGGCCATAGCCTGGTCATCATTGGCTGGGTTCCAGTCTGGATCAAACATGACCAGACGGTTGGCTCCGATCAGATTCAAACCACACCCACCAGCCTTGCTGCTTAGCATGAAGACAAACTCTGGACTCTGCAACAACAGTGCTACTAAATGTAACCCCACACCCACCAGCCATCATTGGTGCTAAATGTAACCCCACACCCACCAGCCATCATTGGTGCTAAATGTAACCCCACACCCCCAGCCATCATTGGTGCTAAATGTAACCCCACACCCACCAGCCATCATTGGTGCTAAATGTAACCCTACACCCACCAGCCATCATTGGTGCTAAATGTAACCCCACACCCACCAGCCATCATTGGTGCTAATGTAACCCTACACCAGCCATCATTGGTGCTAAATGTAACCCTACACCCACCAGCCATCATTGGTGCTAAATGTAACCCCACACCCACCAGCCATCATTGGTGCTAAATGTAACCCTACACCAGCCATCATTGGTGCTAAATGTAACCCCACACCCACCAGCCATCATTGGTGCTAAATGTAACCCCACACCCACCAGCCATCATTGGTGCTAAATGTAACCCCACACCTCCAGCCATCATTGGTGCTAAATGTAACCCTACACCAGCCATCATTGGTGCTAAATGTAACCCCACACCCACCAGCCATCATTGGTGCTAAATGTAACCCCACACCCACCAGCCATCATTGGTGCTAAATGTAACCCCACCCTCCAGCCATCATTGGTACTAAATGTAACCCCACACCTCCAGCCATCATTGGTACTAAATGTAACCCCACACCCACCAGCCATCATTGGTGCTAAATGTAACCCCACACCCACCAGCCATCATTGGTGCTAAATGTAACCCTTCAGGTTATGCTACTACCAATTTGTGGCCAGTGTTCTTAGCTGTGGTTCGCTACACACGTGTGGTGTATCAACAAACACTTACTTTATATTAGTGCTAAAATAAACTGCATAACATTAAAGATGGCATAAAACTCGATGTGGTGCTTAGAGCTTATCTATAAACTGTTTATTTTTGAAAAACAATAACAGTAATGGTCCCTTCAGTCCTGTGGAAAAAAAAAATCCGCAAACTATCTCAATTTTGAAATCTGTGCTATAACGATGTTAATTTAACCCTTTCACCACCAACAAAAGTCATTAATATATAGATTCTACGTAGATTAAGCTTCAATTTGACGCCAAACAAGTCACCACCAGACATACAATGGAAAAGTTATGAGCCTGCCAAGTTGCAATTTTTTTGGAAAAATTAATTACTCAGTGCAGTATATTTTGTAAACCATTAAGGTTATTAACTTGCTAAATGGTATAAGTATGATTCATCCGAAGACAAACAAATATGAGTAATTACATCAAGATTGGAAGATGTGATGCACACACTTTGCTCATTTATAATGGATTGACCTTAAATGCAACCCCACACCTAAATATAACCCCACACCCACCAGCCATCATTGGTGCCCCACACCCACCAGCCAAGAAAATTAATATGGCGCCGAAGGCGCCCTCGTCCACTAGTCGTTGACGGCCAAAACATTTCAGTGTAAGACGGGTGCTTTTTGACACCGGATTCGGATTCCGGGTGCAAATTGACCTGGTCCCTCGCGCCTATGGCGCGGCCCAAAGCCCTAAACCCTAAACCCAAAATATATATCCTAAAAGCGTCAATGCCGCGTTTTATCATTGGTGCCCCACACCCACTAGCCACCCTGTGCATGGTGCCCCACACTCACCAGCCATCATTGGTGCCCCACACCCACCAGCCACCCTGTGCATGGTGCCCCACACCCACCAGCCATCCTATGCATGGTGCCCCACACCCACCAGCCACCCTGTGCATGGTGCCCCACACCCACCAGTCACCCTGTGCATGGTGCCCCACACCCACCAGTCACCCTGTGCATGGTGCCCCACACCCACCAGCCACCCTGTGCATGGTGCCCCACACCCACCAGCCACCCTGTGCATGGTGCCCCACACTCACCAGCCACCCTGTGCATGGTGCCCCACACCCACCAGCCACCCTATGCATGGTGCCCCACACCCACCAGCCATCCTATGCATGGTGCCCCACACCCACCAGCCACCCTGTGCATGGTGCCCCACACCCACCAGTCACCCTGTGCATGGTGCCCCACACCCACCAGTCACCCTGTGCATGGTGCCCCACACTCACCAGCCATCCTATGCATGGTGCCCCACACCCACCAGTCACCCTGTGCATGGTGCCCCACACTCACCAGCCATCATTGGTGCCCCACACCCACCAGCCACCCTGTGCATGGTGCCCCACACTCACCAGCCATCCTATGCATGGTGCCCCACACCCACCAGCCACCCTATGCATGGTGCCCCACACCCACCAGCCACCCTATGCATGGTGCCCCACACCCACCAGCCACCCTATGCATGGTGCCCCACACCCACCAGCCACCCTATGCATGGTGCCCCACACCCACCAGCCACCCTATGCATGGTGCCCCACACCCACCAGCCATCCTATGCATGGTGCCCCACACCCACCAGCCACCCTGTGCATGGTGCCCCACACCCACCAGCCACCCTGTGCATGGTGCCCCACACCCACCAGTCACCCTGTGCATGGTGCCCCACACCCACCAGCCACCCTGTGCATGGTGCCCCACACCCACCAGCCACCCTGTGCATGGTGCCCCACACTCACCAGCCACCCTATGCATGGTGCCCCACACCCACCAGCCACCCTATGCATGGTGCCCCACACCCACCAGCCATCCTATGCATGGTGCCCCACACCCACCAGCCACCCTGTGCATGGTGCCCCACACCCACCAGTCACCCTGTGCATGGTGCCCCACACCCACCAGTCACCCTGTGCATGGTGCCCCACACTCACCAGCCATCCTATGCATGGTGCCCCACACCCACCAGTCACCCTGTGCATGGTGCCCCACACTCACCAGCCATCATTGGTGCCCCACACCCACCAGCCACCCTGTGCATGGTGCCCCACACTCACCAGCCATCCTATGCATGGTGCCCCACACCCACCAGTCACCCTGTGCATGGTGCCCCACACTCACCAGCCATCCTATGCATGGTGCCCCACACCCACCAGCCACCCTATGCATGGTGCCCCACACCCACCAGCCATCATTGGTGCCCCACACCCACCAGCCACCCTATGCATGGTGCCCCACACCCACCAGCCACCCTATGCATGGTGCCCCACACCCACCAGCCACCCTATGCATGGTGCCCCACACCCACCAGCCACCCTATGCATGGTGCCCCACACTCAAGGGAAAAAAAAACAAAAAACTATCAACTTTATCTGACTGACCACAGGGCAATTGCCTTCTCCTCACAAGAAAATGGCAGTGAGACAAGTTAACATAACAAATGGCATGACAATTTAGGTTTTGCTCTCCTTTTGGTCACACATCCAGGTCACCAAACACACTCACATACACACATATGGAACGTTCCATGAGATTTGACCCTTGTATACTTATATATAGTATCCAATTCAAATTGCTATATCCTCTGCAAGGTTTACGCTATCGATGTCCTATTTTCAACGCTTTATACCACCACACCATTGCTCTCTGTATAAATAGAGTTTGGTGTCTTGCACAAGCATGGTGCCAACATTATGAGGTCCAATACCACAAGGATCAAAATCTCGTGTAGCATTCCATATATATATATATGCAGGTTACAAGATACAACGTATTGGCTTACTAAAGGATCATTGAATCTGTCCACCATCTTTTGCCTCTTCTTAATAGACATGGATCCATCCAGGCGAACATACTGATAGCTAAGAGCAACAGCCAGGTAACCACACCCACACACACACACATACACGTGTACACTTCACATCACACATACACCCACACACACCCACACACATGTACACTTCACATCACACACCCACCCACACCCACCCACACCCACACACACAAACACACACACACACACACACACACACACACACACACACACACACACACACTTTCTTGCTCTGCAAAGTTGCTCAAAGATATCCAGAGTTTGGGTGTAGTTTGAAACCAGCACCACCTGCATAAATACACACAAGCACCCATATTTGCACACACACACACACACACACACACACACACACACACACACACACACACACACACACATACATGTGCACATACACATATACACATGCACATACACATATACACACACACACACACACATTAAATCATTAGTTACATGTATTTAACAATAGGCAAAGAACAAACCTTGTCATCACTAGTTGATCTCGTCAGCGCAAGGATACAGTCCAGTACAAGCATCTTGCCTGCAACAGCATCTTCAATCTAAGCAGCAACAATTGCATCACACCACAATTACCCCGAAAACTCTGGCTGATTCTTATGGGGGTCAAAAGTAGACGGGAACAGGTCACGAGCTCCCTCAAAGCCCTCCTCCCCAGCCTCAACCTTATCGTACACCAGTACAGGGTCTGTGGAAGGTGGACACGAGAGGCAAACAAGCCAATCCCTCTTGTCTGCCGGGCTTACGGTTGCACAGCTTCTTGAGGTGTGTGATGGACGAGAGAGACGAAGCAGAGACCTTCCCTGACTTGGACTGCAAGAGCTTCCGTGTGGCTGCAGACTCCTCCGTGAACAGCTTGTACAGCGCCGTCTGCAAAGGGGTCAGACGACAACACACCACTTGCTCCACCTTCACAGGCAGGTACTTGACCAAGATGGCCGACGTGCGACGAATGATGCAGCGACTGACGATGGAGGCTAGCTCGGCGAGACGCTCTGCCCCCTTGGCCACATCTGTGTCGCTGGCGCAGGAGTCACGCCCTCGCAGGATGGGAGTCTCAAAGTGACGCTTGAACTCAGAGGTTGTCCCTGTGGAAGGTATGGTGTCACATCACGACAACAAAGACAGTTCGGAGGGGGGGGGGGGGGGGGGGGGGAAGGGGAAAGACAGGAGGTGGAAAGACATGGAGTGAAGAGTGGGCATGTGAGCAGCAGGAGTGGGAGGAAGGTGGGTTGGGAAGGAAGTGAGGGATGAGGGAGAAGGGAGGGAGGGAAAAGGGAGGGGGAGGGAAAGGGGGGGACAGGGAGTGGAGGGAGGGAAAAGGAGGGCAGGGAGGGAGGGAAAGGGAGGGAGGAGGAAGGGAGGGGTGGAGGGAGAGGGAGGGAAAAGGGAGGGAGAAGGGAAAAGGGAGGGAGGGAGGGAAAAGGAGGGAGGAAGAAGGGAGGGAGGAGGGAAGGGAGGGAGGGAGAAGGGAGGGAGGGAGAAGGGAGGAGGGAGGGAAGGGAGGGAGGGGAGAAGGGAGGGAGGGAGGGAGAAGGGAGGGAGGGAGAAGGGAGGGAGGGAGGGAGAGAAGGGAGGGAGGGAGGGAGAGAAGGGAGGGAGGGAGGTTAGTGGGAAGGGAGAGTGAGATGAGAGTGGGAGGAAAGAGAGGAGGGGAAAGGGAGGAAGGAGAGTGAGAAGGAGGGTGAGGGAGGGAATGGAGTTGGAGGAGAGAAAGGACAGGAGTGCAGGAGGACAGACACCTAAGATGCCTGCATTGACAAAATGCAGCAGGCTGAAGTACTCAAGCAAGTCATCTGAATTGGTGTGCCTGATAGGAGAATTCTCTGAGTCTTCAGCTGGCTAAGGGCAGTAGGTCTGGTTCTCACAGTTCTTTAGTCTGTGTCCCTGTCAACACACACACACACACACACACACACACACACACACACACACACACACACACACACACACACACACACACACACACACACACACACACACACACACACACACACACACACACACACACACACACACAGAGTGAATGTGTATAAGTAATCCCAACGGCCAGCGTCCTGTACCCATCACCCAAGCAGCCTTGATAAAAGGGAGGCTCTTCATATACCATACACCTAGCAGTCTAGCCAGAGTTGAGTCTCACCATAGGTTGACAAGACCTGCAGCACACACCCCACCCCAAATCCACCCCAGACTATGGAGCCAAATAATGCCAACCCCAACGAGGCTTTTCCATCCCAGACAATCAGATGATGGTCCCCCCCCCCCCCCCTCCCAAAATACTTCAAAGATGACAAGCACAGATGCAGCCCTCTACTAAATACCTCATCACAGATGACAAGACCAACAGATGCTGAATGAAGGACTGCAGCGTGGAGTCTAAATGTTTCATAAGAGATGATGAGAACTGGACTGGGGACTCTCCGACCATGCTGGGTCATGAACTGGCCTTGAAGGGTTGAGAGGCAGAGATGGAGAGATGGTGGGAGGGAAGTGGGGAGATGATGGGAGGAAGTGGGGAGATGATGGAAAGGGAAGTGGGGAGATGATGGGAAGGGAAGTGGGGAGATGATGGGAGGAAGTGAGGAGATGATGGGA
Source organism: Ephydatia muelleri (assembly GCA_013339895.1). Lineage (NCBI taxonomy): Eukaryota > Metazoa > Porifera > Demospongiae > Spongillida > Spongillidae > Ephydatia > Ephydatia muelleri. Next base: position 681,569 of record JABACO010000011.1, on the reverse strand, counting down.
GGAAGTGGGAAGATGATGGGAGGAAGTGGGAAGATGATGGGAGGGAAGTGGGGGGATGATGGGAGGAAGTGGGGAGATGATGGAAGGAAGTGAGGAGATGATGGGAGGAAGTGGGGAAATGGTGGGAGGGAAGTGGGGAGATGATGGGAGGAAGTGGAGAGATGATGGAAGGAAGTGAGGAGATGATGGAAGGAAGTGAGGAGATGATGGGAGGAAGTGGGGAGATGATGGAAGGAAGTGGGGAGATGATGGAAGGAAGTAGGGAGATGATGGGAAGGAAGTGGGGAGATGATGGAAGGAAGTGGGGAAATTGTAGAAGGGAAGTGGAGATGATGGGAGGAAGTGAGGAGATGATGGGAGGAAGTGGGGAAATTGTGGAAGGGAAGTGGGAGATGATGGGAGGAAGTGGGAAGATGATGGGAGGGAAGTGGGGAGATGATGGGAGGAAGTGGGGAGATGATGGGAGGAAGTGAGGAGATGATGGAAGGAAGTGGGGAGATGATGGGAGGAAGTGAGGAGATGATGGAAGGAAGTGGGGAGATGATGGGAGGAAGTGAGGAGATGATGGGAGGAAGTGGGGAGATGATGGGAGGAAGTGGGGAAATTGTGGAAGTGGGAGATGATGGATAGGAGGGTAAGGAGTTAGATGCAGTATGCACTGACCTAATGACTTTTCTATCTCGTCTTTTGAACCAGAATCAATTGCTAAAGCATTCACTCTTCCTCCCAACCATTTGCGGATTTCATTTTGCCAATTCTGACATACAAAGAAAGTTATGGGGGGGGGGGGGGGGGGGGGGGGGGGGGTTTGAAAGGTTTGTTCAGTCATGACACAGGGACTTTACTAACCTTAACCAGGCTGGAAGGAGTCACAATGATGGCTTTGTCAATGATTGGGTTACCTTTACAGATATGTAATAGTACATGAACTTGTAAAGGACAAGTAACAAACTTACAATCAGGTCCTTGTCGCTATGTCACAGAAGAAGCCCAATAGGTGGAGAGATGGGGGAGGAGAAAAAGGGGAGGAGGGAGAGAAGGGGAGGAGGGAGAGAAGGGGGAGGAGGGAGAGAGAAGGGGGAGGAGGGAGAGAAGGGGGGAGGAGGGAGAGAAGGGGGAGGAGGGAGAGAAGGGAGGAGGGAGAGAGAAGGGGGAGGAGGGAGAGAAGGGGAGGAGGGAGAGAAGGGGGAGGAGGGAGAGAAGGGGGAGGAGGGAGAGAAGGGGGAGAGGGACAGAAAGGGGAGAAGGGAGAGAAGGGGGAGGAGAGAGGGGAGGGGGAGAGAAGGGGAAAAGGAGAAATGGGTGAGGAGGGAGAGAAGGGGGAGGGGAGAGAGAAGGGCGGAGGGAGAAAAGGAGAGGGTTGATGGTACTATTGGCTGTACGTTCATTCACGTACTAGCAGAGTCCAAATTAGTGTGATGCATTGCAGAGTCTTCCCTAGACCCTGTTGGGTGTGTGCAAAGGATAGCCAGAGGTAACTGTGGAACACAATACAGATGCAGCTCTCTCTCTTCCCACCCCCACCCCTCCTCCCACAATGCTGGCTCCTTACCCACACCCCCTCCTGCCACAACGCTCGCTCCTCCCACCTCCCGCCCAGACCCACCCCCGAACTGTGCAATGCTATTCCACGTACCATCTCATCGGCCATGATGCAACCAAAGTTGTTCTCAATCTGCTTCCCAGTGACACAGTCCCACATGAACTTGACACCCTATGGATCCTGGTGAATGGCTTGCTGAAGTGGTACACAGAGACTTACCTCTCTCTGGTGAGGCCTCAGCACCTTGGTTAGGGTTGGATCCACCACAACTGCAGCAATACATCCCACGGGATGGAGAGTTTAAACAAATGATGGAGGTAGAGTAAGATAGACATATAGTGAAAGGTCTGTAGTCCAATGGAAGATGATGGAGATGGTGGAGATGGTGATAATAGAAGATGGTGGTAATGGGATATGATGGAGATGGTGGTAATGGGATATGATGGAGATGGTGGTAATGGGATATGATGGAGATGGTGGTAATGGGATATGATGGAGATGGTGGTAATGGGATATGATGGAGATGGTGGTAATGGGATATGATGGAGATGGTGGTAATGGGAGATGATGGAGATGGTGGTAATGGATATGATGGAGATGGTGGCAATGGGAGATGATGGAGATGGTGGCAATGGGAGATGATGGAGATGGTGGTAATGAAAGATTATGGAGATGGTGGTAATGGGAGATGATGGAGATGGTGGTAATGGGAGATGGTGGAGATGGTGGTAATGGGAGATGGTGGTAATGGGAGATGGTGGTAATGGGAGATGATGGAGATGGTGGTAATGGGAGATGATGGAGATGGAGGAGAAGGTGGTGAAGATGGGAGGAGAATTATGTAATGGAAGGTGATGGATAGTGGTGATGGGATGGGTGCAGTGGAAGGTGATGGTGGAGATGATGAGGATCATACAATTATGTAAAGTTAAAGGTCACAGTGATGCAACAGGTAACGATAAATGAAGCATGTCATTGTGTGATGGGAGGAAAACAGGGTGAGTGGATTAGGGAGGGTGGACTGGGAGGAATACAGGGTGAGTGGATTAGGGAGGGTGGACTGTCTTACCATGAACATCCTTCTTATCCCTGCATAAAATGAGGCAATGGGTGTGGTCACGCAAGGAGACCCAAGCCAATGCACAAGTCAACTCACTTGCCTGCCGTTAACTGCTCATGCGCTGAGAGTTCCTTCGGAGTGTACAAGACCAGTGCTCCCTCTTCGAAGGGGTCGTGCAAGGCGGCCTTTGCCCCCTGACGCCTCATTCCCAGTCCCCTCGGCATGAGGGAGGACCCTGTGAATGTGCATGTGTGTGTGTACGTGTGTGTGCATGTGTGTGTGCATGTGTGTGTGCATGTGTGTGTGCATGTGTGTGTGCATGTGTGTGTGTGCGTATGTGTGTGCGCAAGTGTGTATGTGTGTATGTGTGTTTGTGTGTGTGCATGTGTGTATGTGTGTTTGTATGTGTGTTTGTGTGTGTGCATGTGTATGTGTGTATGTGTGTTTGTATGTGTGCGTGTGTGTGTGTGTGTGCATGTGTGTATGTGTGTTTGTGTGTGTGCATGTGTATGTGTGTATGTGTGTTTGTATGTGTGTTTGTATGTGTGTTTGTATGTGTGTATGTGTGTTTGTATGTGTGCGTGTGTGTGTGTATGTGTGTTTGTATGTGTGCATGTGTGTATGTGTGTGTGTATGTGTATCATGAGAGTTGTATGAAGGTATATACTTATGCACACTCCCAGCACCTTGATAGTTCGGGATGGGCACTCTAAATGGTTTGGCCAAGAGTGCCCTAATTCTATCCTCCTACAAGTGTGGACAGAACTGCATCATGACGAAACAGGCTGACAGAAATACAGCAGCTAGGTATCATTAACTCACATGGCTTGCTGCTTTTCCATCGTCAGCCTCAACAGAAGACGGGCACTGTACGTTGGTTGTGGGTGAAAGAGGGTCCTTCTGAGCAGTCGCGGCAACAGCAAGCTTTTTCTGTGGACGTGATGTGGGACTACATGAATATCTGGGCACTGAATTCGAGACTTCCATGCATGCACTACGTTTAAAAAAAAAAAACGCTTTTCATCTAGTGCTTGTTACAGTCCTGTTGCGTTCACTTACTGCTGCTGGCAAAGGCGCGTCTGAATTTTCATCAGGTCTTTTTTGTTTCAACTGACTTGGAGCAAAGGAGCGACGCTAAAACGACAGTTTGGGAATTACGATAAATAGAATAGAGAGAGCATTTTGCTTACCATTTCTTGGCAAGGCACCGACCAACACTAAAACCTTATTCGAACCTTTCACGTCCGTTTGACTTTCCTGTGACTATTAACATTCATTTCGCGCCTTTCCGTAAAATACATCGTCTACGAACCGTTTACGGTGGGTTTTTTAATTTTTATTTTATAATTACAATGAATAAAATTTGTATCATACAAGAACGGGCAATGCACATTTGTTCTATTCTGCTTTGGGATGGTCACTGATCTTGGCTGTAGTACTGGCGGTTGAAGTAAGTGCTCTCCACGCAAAGTACTGGGGAGTTGTGAATGGGTCCAGCTCCTTCCAAAGCAGTTCCGAGAATTTCAGCACAACTAAAAATATTCCACCCCCCAGAATGAAAAGACAGTCGTCTCCAATAGGATGTATACGATTATAAGCAAATATTGCACCAAGAAAAAGTGAAGACTTTGTCACACTGTGGATAAATGGAAAAAAAGTAGACATGTACTTGTCTATGGAACCCTCTTGCGTGTTACTCACAGTGAAAGGCTGTGCAGCTCAACAGTTGCCTTCAACCCAGGTTGTAGCTTCTGACATAGATTAATGATCCATCTTTTGCCACTGCCTGAAATGAGACAGTTCTCCATTACCTTACATTGCAATCACATGTTATTCCTGCCCCATTTTAAATACCCCCCCCCCCCCCCCCCCAACTCCCCCATTTAAACAACACCCTGCCCTTCAATTTAAATACTCACCCCTTTCCCACATTAAACTCCCATGTCCCCTTTTCAAACACCCCAGCAGTGTAGTGTAAAACACGACACAATTCTAAATGGAGAAGTTATCTGAGTAAGCCAATTATTGCAGTATGTAGCATTTCCGCGTTGCAGTAAAACATTCTTTGTAAACAACCCTACAAATTTGACAAGCAAAAAACTTTTCCTCTGAACATTGCGTTGTTGACTACAAAAATGTTAACAATTTAGAAAAACAAAGTGGCTTTTGTACAGCAGCTGCGGAGCAATAGTGTGCTGCTGCCCACTGAAGAGTTAACTTCCAGACCCTCTTAATATCCTGACTGCCCCACCCTTAGGGAGCCTCTAGGCTGGCCTTCTGGTGACTAGCAGGCCTCTATGCCCCATGAGGGATGCGAGGAATGTGGTTTCACTTTTGGGTCGGGCTAAGTTGGGACACTGTCGAGGTGTAATTATATGATGGGATGTGATCATACATGTGTGCGTGTGTGTGCCGTATGTGTGTGCATGTGTGAGTGTGGGTGTGCTGTATGTGTGGGCATGTGTGAGTGTGTGTCCGTATGTGTGCATGTGAGTGTGTGTGTGCTGTATGCGTGTGCATGTGTGAGTACTTCTCTCTGGTGTTACCAAATATCTACAACAACAAAAAATGCACAATTTTGATCAGTACTTTAGGGGTGACGATGGCAAGTATGTGTTGTGCAAGAGATGAACCGATTTGTGGAACAATATTGGTGTGCACAGCAGGACGGTGTGTGCCGAGTGTAAGCACAGCGTACCTCTGAACATCCCTGCTAACGCCATGACAACGAGGGAGCTGGGGTAGACCACCGCTGCCAGTCTGACACCATCCATCACCTTCTTGGCACGAGCTAACTCTTCTATACCAACCACAATGAACTACAACACAAGACAACGAGAAAAAGCTTCTCGAAGCTGTATCTGTCAAACCGCAACTCACATAGATTGGCTTGAAGGTGCACACTCGGTAGAAAAAGTCGAAGGGAGAAAAGTAGACCAGAAACCTGCGAAGCCACGTGTGTGCATGTTTACCCCCCTTTTAAAATATGCGTGCTTACCAAATAACCGCACCCAGCAACAGTGAATATCCATTGGCAACGCAGTCCAGAAGCGGCTTTGCCAACATAACAGATAATACTATGGCCCCAGAGCTGGCCACGATGTAATTCATAACGCAGGAAGCTATAGGATGCCGATGGGCATAGTCGATGCCATCTGCGGCGTGAACAGGGAGATGACAAGGAAATTTACGTCTATTTAACTCCTACGTAGGTGCGTTGCATTCACTCACTCGGTTCCTTGCGAAGAGCTATCGCGGCGACAAGAAATGTCACAGCACTGAAATACGGGAATAGAGGGGCCGAGGCATAAGCCTTCGCGGCCGTCGTCAAGTGGTCAATACCCCACACGTCCTCGAGCATGTTTTCGTTTCTTTATGCAGTGGTATATTATCTCTAAAATTATGGTTTGGTCACCTTACCGTAATAGCAGGGAAAACGAAAAAGGAGTAATATTTTAATTTTATGTTTACATTTTTAGGAGCTCTCCACGTGGTGTACGTAATAAGTAGAGATGGCTTCTTCCAATTCCAAGAGCCAGATTTTTGGTGCGTTTCGGGCGATTGGCTTCTGCTGCAACCACGTGCCATTCTCCCTGAAGACTAAGGGTACAGAGACCTTCGTGGTAACAGCGGTGGGTCGTACCTTCCATTACTATCAGGTAGCCGCGATTCTTTTTTTGAAAGCGATATAACCGCTCTGTTATCCTTCACCCACTTAGTGTGACAAGCTGAGGCTTGTCTTTGTTGGTCAGTAGCCCAAACGTTTTTTTAAACAATAGCGTTTTGAAAATTGGCCTACCTCGTAATTTCCCCACAGGCAACGCTCAACCCGAGCTCATCCAATGCGTGGCTCTCAACCATGATGGCGCGGGCGTTTTTGCGGCTTACAAGAACGTTATCAAGCTGTTCGTGAGGGCGACGGAGAAAAGCACGTTCCTGGGGCACGAGGGGGACGTCCACACGCTCCTCCCATTCGGTGACCACCTCCTCTCCATAGACAGCGAGAATTGCCTCAAGATATGGGACGTGAGGGAGAAAGGTAGGCGCAATCCCGTGTCGATAACCTTTAGTATACGGAGTACCGCCGCAGAACTGTACGGGGAGGTCCACTTCGATCTGGCAACGTTCCTAGTGACGTGCGCAGTCCACCCCAGCACCTACCTCAACAAGATCCTATTGGGCAGCCGGCAGGGGGCGCTGCAGCTGTGGAACGTCCACACCAACACCATGGTCTACACCTTTAAGGGCTGGGGGTCTGCCGTGATGACGCTGGCCCAGTCCACCGCTATTGACGTGGTGGGGGTGGGGCTTGAGAGCGGGTGCGTTCTTATCCACAACCTCCGCTACGACGAGACGCTGATGAAGTTTCAGCAGGACTGGGGACCAGTCACTGCAATCAGCTTTAGACAGGGTGAGTTTAGCAAATGATGGATCTTTTACTGTGGGGGGGGGGGGGTATGTATACATTCTTATACACATGTATGTGTATACATATTAGCCTCAATTTATTCATGATGGCTGTGTGTGTGTGTGTGTGTGTGTGTGTGTGTGTGTATCCCACTAATGTGTCGTTGTGCATGTGAAATGATGGGAATACTAATTACTGGGTGTGTGTATGTGTGTGTCTTGGGCATATGTGCATGTATTTGCACATTGCTACAAACTGACTTGCAATGCTGTTTTCTATCAGACGGCATAAACACCGTCGCCTCCGCCAGTCCTTCAGGTCACATAGCGGTCTGGGACCTCGACAAGCGGCAGCTTTGCTGCGTGATGCGCAGTGCACACAATGGAGCCGTAACGGGACTGCAGTTCCTCGCTTCTCAGCCACTGATGGTGACCTCGGGTCCAGACAATGCGCTCAGGATGTGGATTTTCGACCAATCGGACGGCAGCGCCCGACTGCTGAGGTCCCGCTGTGGTCACAGTGCTCCACCCATGAAGCTGCGTTACCTGTGTCCGGGGGGGCGTGGCATCATGAGTGCAGGTGTGTGTATCGGAAAGGGCCTGTGCATCCTGTCACGCACATACACACACACCTTAACACTAACCTTGCACGCTTTGTTCATGCACACATACCAGTCTTGAAGTCACACACACACACGTACACACATACCAGTCACACAGTCACACACACACACGTACACACATACCAGTCACACACACATGCACACATACCAGTCACAAAGTCACACACACGTGCACATATACCAGTCACACAGTCACACACACATGCACACATACCAGTCACAAAGTCACACACACACGTGCACACATACCAGTCACAAAGTCACAGCTGCACATGAAGTTGCTCGTTTTGTTGTCTGGTGTAAATTTACTTGCTCTCTTCAGGGCTTGACAACTCACTACGGATATTCTCTGTCACAAGAGATGTGGAGCTGAACGCAGAGTTCTCGCAAGGTCAATCCAAAATCACCACATTCCTGCACAGTGTTGTGTTGAATGTCATGCCTCCTGACTAAGCAGGTGCTTTGATGAAGAAGAGACAGAGAGGAAAACCTGAAGCCTTGAAACTACCTCCCATCGTGGATTTCGTTGTGGGTGAGTATGTGTCTCCCAGGTTGAACTGAAGTGATTTGATTATTGTTGTGTTTGGAAGAGGACGCAAGGCGCTATGAGTGGGACAGTGTCGTCTCCTGCCATGTGGGGCACAAGGCTGTACACACGTGGAACCTACAGAACAAGACTGTAGGAAAGCACTCGCTGGTTTCCGTCCATTCCAATGAGGGTGCCACACCTTCTGTAAGTGAGGGTGTGTGTGTGTGTGTGTGTGTGAGTGAGTGAAAGTGAGTGAGGGTGTGTGTGTGTGTGGGTGAGTGAGGGTGTGTGCAAGTGAAATTGTGGATGAATGAGGGTGTGTGAGTGAAAGTGTGGGTGTATGTGAAAGTTTCCAACTGTTGTATGTGATGTGTCTGTGCGCACAAGACTGTTTTTTTTTTCTTCTTTTGTTCTGTTCGTTTACTTTGGCGTTCACACATGCCTCTCTTGCAGTGTGTGTGCATCACAGGTTGTGGCAACTTTGCAGTGGTTGGGATGACCAGTGGACACCTAGAGATGTTCAACATGCAGTCTGGTCTCCATAGAGGAGAGTTTGGGGAACCTCGAGGTGAGGAACACTGGTGGGATGGGGTGTGGCCAGAGGGGCATGAGGTAGGAGTGTGGCTGGCTCCACACGATTGTTTGAGCTTATGATATTGGCAATGTCATGAAATGTGTGTGTGTGTGTGTGTGTGTGTGTGTGTGTGTGTGTGTGTGTGTGTGTGTGTGTGTGTGTATTGTGCAGCCCATACAGGCTGTGTTCGAGGAGTAGCTGTGGATGCACTCAATATGGAAGTCTTCTCTGGGAGTGCTGATAAGACAATCAAGGTCTGTGACCTATTTGTTTTCATCCATCACAACTTATGTCCATCTCATCCTCCTCCGTCCTCTCTTCCTCCCTCCTCTCTTTTTCCTCTTTGCCCTCCGCTTCCTTCCTCCTCCTCCTCCCCTCTCCTCTCTTCCTCTCCTCCTCTCTCCTCTCTTCCTCCTCCTCCTCTCCCCTCCTCTCTTCCTCTCGTCTTCCTCCCCCCCCCCACCCACCCTGTTCGTCTGTCTCCCCACAACCTCCACCACCCTTCCCCTCTCCATTATTGTCTCCTTCACTGAGCTACCTTCTTTCCCTAGTGTTGGTCCTTCTACGGGAAGAAATTGTTACATTCCCTCAAGCTAGAGTCTCCAGTTTCCTCTATGGTCTATCACAGGGAAAGGTGTTGGTTCCTTGCATTTCCCCTCCAATGGCTGTCATGGGGTACCTCCCTCCTCTCCTACTCCACCCCTTCCCCTCCTACCTGCCACCTCTCCTTAACAGCTCCATGTTGGCAGTGTCATGTGACAACTTTGTTGTACTGGTGATTGATACGGACACCAAAAGAGTTGTCAGGAAATTCAATGGCCATGGAAACAGGATTATGGATATGGTGAGGGTCCCCAGACCTGTGTCCACATGATTTCATTCCCTCTTTCCCCTTCCCCTCTCTTTAAGGCCTTTAGCCCAGATGCTCGGTGGTTGGTGTCTACATCGATGGACTGTACCATACGTACATGGGATTTGCCCAGTGGAAGGTAGGGAGATAGAGTGTGAATGGTTTGAAGTTGGGATGTAATTGTGTGTGTATACATTTGTTTGTCTGTGTTTGTGTGTGTTTGTAGGTGTGTATTTGTATATATGTATGTTATGTGTGTTTATGTATGTGTGTGTATGTATATGTGTTTGTGCATGTGTGTATGTTATGCGTGTTTGTTGTGTGGTGTGTATGTGTGTGTATATGTGTGTTTGTATGTGTGGGTGTGTGCATTCATAATATTACGTCTATTTAGGCTTATAGACTACTTCCTGGTCGAGTCCCCAGCCACCAGCATTGCCTTCTCACCAACGGGCGACTTCTTGGCCACCTCCCACGTTGATGACCTTGGCATATACCTCTGGTAAGGCCTGTTCCCTGTCTGTTAGGTTAATGTTCACTTTTGCCACCCATTGCGTTTCTTTTGCCCCACTTGTTGCCTTGGCTACATTGAACAGGTGCAACAGGTCTGTCTACTCACACCTCAGCCTCAGACCTCTGCCGGCTGACTTTGTGCCCCTACTGGTAGACCTGCCGTCCAGTGTTGTGCTGGATGGGGAGGAGGAAAGCAATGGCTGGAAGGAGAGGGGACCAGGTAATGTAATAAGTGAGAGATATCAGTATGGGAATGAGACTTGGTAATGTGATCATGGGGGAGGGGTCAGTATGGGAATGGGACCTGGTAACATGGCAGATCTATTCTGATTGTATAGAGGAAGGTCATCTTCAAGAGGTCAAAGGTCAGGATGAGCTAACAGAAGAGCAGGGTGAGGTGGTGCCCATCTCCAAAGGACTTTTAACCCTTTCTGCTCTCCCCAAGTCTCGCTGGCACAACCTGGAGCTTCTTGATACCATCAGGGTGTGTTTGGGGGGGGGGGGAGGTTGGGTGTGTGGAGTGGAAACAAGAGGTGGATATACAATTGATGTTGGTTCTTGTTTGTAGCTACGCAACAAGCCAATAGAGCCTCCTAAGCAACCTAAAGAGGCCCCTTTCTTCTTGCCAACCCTGCCCGGTCTGGAGCCCAAGTTCATTTCTCTCTCTGATAACGACATCCCAGTGAACGAGGTCAGATACTTGAGTGTCACTCGGGACACCTAGATAAGCTCCATTCAATCCCTCCACCCTCATCTGTCATCTGTACCATCTCTGCCTGTTTGTGTTAGCCACACCCACCGTCAGCCTATGTTCCGCCCCTTGTCTATTCCTTAACCCCTACTGTGCCACTTACATCACCTTGCAGTGTTCTGCGTCGAGAATTGTTAATCTCGGGAAATTAAAACCAGTGACGGAATTTGTCAGGTCGTTGCAAAAGTGTGCATCCACTGGGGGGAGCTGTGAGTTTGTGCCAGCTACAAATAATCATTGCCAGTTACTTGTTTTGTTGCTATGGCGATAGTTGGCCCTGCAGTGGAGATTCTGAAGGGGATGGGTCCGGCAGCCATTGAAGGGGAGATCAGGGGACTTTCCCCTGAAGGGGGCGGGTCAGTCGAGCAGTTGGAATTCTTTGTAAGGCTTCTACTGGATCAGATCAAGATGGGAACCAACTTTGAACTGGTCGAGGCATACATGGGTCTCTTTCTGAAGGTGGGAGCTTTTGTTTATTACAGGGTGATGAGGGTGGTTCTGATTGTGTCCCTCTCCCCATAGCTTCACTTGGACACACTGACCAGATCGGCTGCATTTGTCCCTCTGATGGAACAGCTCTTGCAGCATCACAAGGGGGCGTGGCAACAGCTCCAGACAGACATGAACAGAGGTGCATGTCTCCTTGGTTACTGTCGCAGTGCCACTGTGTGACAATCTGTGCTTGTGTATGTATGTGTATGCATCAAAGGTGGGATGGTGATGACCCTTTTGCATTCAAGACTGGTCATTATAGGGCTGTGAACTACAAAAGATTAACCCTTCTGTGGGCAGAATGATTGAGGATGTGTAACCATGCCTGCTAATCAAATTCGTTTGATGCTGAAAACCACAATGAAGTGTTTGAAAGGGTGCACTGCTAGAAAATAGTTCCCCCATCACACTGCAATGAGTCTTTAAGTATAGATTACTCTTATTCACGTACTTTTGGATATGTAAATAAATTTTATTTCTCTTTTTGACAGTATTGTAAAATGTCAAATTTGACACAATACAACAAATAAGCAGTCCATGACATTAACTAGGTTTGGCAAATAATAATGTTAGAGCGTTTCAATTTCTTAGGACATGCCAGAAGTGTAATTTCTTAAATACCAGTCAGGCTATAAAGATGTATACATCTGCTGTAACATACTAGCCAAAGACTCAGCATACTATAAAGACATATTATATACACCTTGTTCAAATGGGCCAAGGACAAGACCCGCAGTAACTTCTTTTTTTAGCGTTCACCCACGACCTCAGGATGCTTGAGTGCTGAAGTGAGGTTGTGTGCAAGGTAAGGGGAAGCTGGTTCCTCTGTAGCCAGTGGCTACACCACTGTCGATAGAGTTGAGCAGGAAGGATCAATCAATCAAAATGATTAACTCATAGTTTTAAGCTCAAATACTGAGATCTGTAGGGATGTGTGAGCTTGCTGGAGCTTGCATTGCCCCTCCAGTGGCTGTCATAGGTACCTCCCTCCACTCCTGCCCCACCCCTTCTTCCTAACAGCTCCATGTTGGCAGTGTCGTGTGACAACTTTGTTGTACTGGTGATTGACATGGACACCAGAAGAGTTGTCAGGAAATTCAGTGTCATCTGATGAGCTAGCGTGTGGTGGGCTAAAGGACTTTTAACCCTTTCTGCTCTCCCCAAGTCTCACTGGCACAACCTGGAGCTTCTTGATACCATCAGGGTGTGTTTGAGGTGTGAAGGTTGGGTGTGTGGAGTGGAGACAAGAGTTGGATATACAATTGATGTTGGTTCTTATTTGTAGCTACGCAACAAGCCAATAGAGCCTCCTAAGCAACCTAAAGAGGCCCCTTTCTTCTTGCCATCTGGAGCCCAAGTTCATTCCTCTCTCTGATAACGACATCCCAGTGAATGAGGTCAGATACTGAACACCCATCGCTTCATCTACATACGCTCCATTCAATTCCTCCACCCTCACCTCGGTAACTCTATATCCTTTCAACACACAGTTTTTAAACCTTCATGAATTCAGTCTATTACCCTGTTTAATAATGTATTATATTAACTTTCAAATTTCAGTACATAAGTTTGAGGAGTGGCCACAATGTCAACTATCTTTGCGACCGACGTCGATGGCTACTATTTTGTTCTTCCACAATCCTTTTTCAAGCATAATTATCGCTACCATTTAAAAACGAACAATTCATTAGTTTTGAAGACCATCTGTGTGTGGACTTGTTGCGTTAATAGGAAGATGGACTGTCAAGCGTCTTTCTACTACATTGCATTGAAGCGCTTGTGTTTTTGTTATGAAAAAACCCTGCTAAGGTGATGTGTTCACTAACAAAGAATACAATTGAAATAATTGTTTGTTAGTGAACACTTATCACATTAGCAGAAAGAAAATACCGTAAAGTACCGCGTACAAGCTCCCCCCTCCGCCCCCAACGTGAGACCCTGAAAAAAATGGCTAGTTTTTGTAACGATCGTATCTCCTGAACCATAAACGTTGCGACCTACCTTTTTCAAAGTCTTGTTGTACTACCATTCCTTTCCTGAAATAATATCCTGTTTGGAATCGGATCGACATGCCTCACGAAAAACAAGGTCTGAAAACATACATGCACCTGGTTCAGAACAGCCATATCGTTTGAACCGCTCGTCTCCAAACATGGAATTTCGGTGTATATATCGTACAAACAGCGTTCAACACATGCGGCATGTTTTTGTTCCATTTACCTTGTAACTTCACGCAGTAAACATTAACAACATAGTCAGTTCACATCGCTCCGCCATTTCTTATTTCCATTGACCAACTTAGGCCCCATTCCGAACCATGTCTGCACGACATTACCTCACTAATGCGAGATGTTAATGAAGCGGCAGTTACATTCAGAGTGCAGACAGGAGTGTACACAGATGCGAGCTATGAATAGGAAATTCAGTTTAGCAGGGCTATGAATACGATCTCATTAGCGCTCTCCCCCCCCCCCCCCCCCCGATTTCCATTCCAAATATGTCTTGCAGACAGACTTACAGGGATGGGGCCTAGGCTGGTCAATGGAAAAAAGAAATGGCGGAGCGATGTGGACTGACTATGTTGTTAATGTTTACTGTGAGAAATTACAAGGTAAATGGAACAAAAACATGCCGCATGTGTTGAACGTTGTTTGTACGATATATACACCGAAATTCCATGTTTGGAGATGAGCGGTTCAAACGATATGGCTGTTCTAAACCAGGTATGTTTTCAGACCTTGTTTTTCGTGAGGCATGTCAATGCGATTCCAAACAGGATATTATTTCAAGAAAGGAATGGTAGTACAACAAGACTTTGAAAAAGGTAGGTCGCAAAGTTTATGGTTCAGGAGATACGATCGTTACAAAAACTAGCCATTTTTTTCAGGGTCTCACGTTGGGGGCGGAGGGGGGGGGGGGGGCTTGGCGGTACTTTACGGTACATGTACGAGCGTAAGTCTCGTACCCAGACCCGACTGTGCTGTGACATATATATAGCTTAGTATCCCTACCCCTATATCAATCCACCTATACACAGTACATGTGGGAAAATATACCCTATTCATAGTGATGTTAGGCTAGGTTTCTGTGTTCCTAGTGATCGGCTCACAAAGTGAATCTCATTAGCGGTGGGTTGAGGCTATCGCTAGGAACCCTAGCCTAACATCACTATGAATAGGACAAGATTGATATGAGGGTGGGTTGATATAGGGGTAGGATACTGTAGCAGGAAAAACAATATGGCGCCGAAGGCGCCAAGTATAGCGCTGAAGGCGCCCCTTGATGCGGCTAAAAAGCTGACGGATATTTTTTGACACTGGATTCGGAATGTGGGTGAAAAGTTTACGTACCTAAACCCTAATCCTAGACCTGGGCCTTCGGGCCCTACCCTAAGTACAGTAGTCCTAGCTATCATAGCTAAGTGCATACCTAGCATGTAGCTCAATTGCTAGAGTAAGTGTGGTGGTGGTGTGTGCATGTGTGTGTGTGTGTGTGTGTGTGTGTGTGTGTGTGTGTGTGTGTGTGTGTGTGTGTGTGTGTGTGTGTCTAGAGTTTTAGCTGCACATAGCAGACCTTTCCTTATATGTTGTGTTTATGCTGCACTGGTCACTATCCCTAGGGGCACCCAGTGAGCCGTTATTCACGGTGAGGCAGTGGTTGTCATACATGGAGAAACATTTATTATTCCCACGGAGTCATGGCCATACAGAGCACAAAAATTCATCGACAACCCAATAAGCCACCAGTCGTTTAAGCTTATTTCGCTTCGAGTCGCCATGAAGACTGTGCTATGTGTATGGCTTGTCCTTCTGGGCTTCGCGCCATCAATACGAGCCGCGTGCCCGTCCACAACCGTAAGCTTGCTAGATGTTCTTTAGTTGGGCTAAATCGACGCTCATGTGGTCCTAGGTCGGACAGACCTACCCATTTACGGATAGGCTTCCAATCGGTTGCCAACAGTCGGCGTGCACCTTCTTTCTTGGGGTCACGAAAAATGCAAACGACCCTAATTACCTCGACTTCTGGATGGAGGGAACTGCGACTGGATACACAGCCGTGGGGTTTTCCGCTGGTGGTTTAATGGTAGGTAATGAAACGGCAAAGCGCCTTTGAATTGACCAACTATCCCTTCGTTTTAAGGCTTCTAGTGACGTCATCATGTGTGGTGTGGACGCCACAGCAGTAGGAGGAGTGGGTATAGTGGATGCGTACAACCAAGCGGGATGGAACAGTGTTAGAGACACTACACAGGTAAGATGATGTCGCACATTGTCATATCACCGCAAAAGGCGAAGATCTGCGCGCGTGTGGTGTGATGTGCTAATTTAGAGTGGTCCCCTGACAAACGGGTATTATTGCGAACGCTTATCAGAACTCATAGTTTAGTAAACGCGCAATGCAAATTTCGTTAACAATGTGTTATTTATTGTTTATTTGGTTTGAATGTGACTTGAACGATCTATAGTTAACTTGTGTGGTTCAAAGAACATGTTAAATGCAGTGGCGGCGGAAGGTTTTCATGATTGGTCAGGCCATTTTTAATAATTAACAATAAACCTTTGCCCCACCCACAATTCATTCAATTAAGCTATGAAATTTTAATTGTAATGAATATTTAATGAAGTCGGTTGGCCATGGCTGGTGGCCTGACCGGTTCCGCCGCCACTGAAATGTCCGTGCCGTGTACACGCTTTTATCGCCATACTCCGAAGATCAGTTTAAAATATAAAGAAACTATAAGTATTTTATACTAAGGATAGAGCGATAAATACAAGTATATCGTTTAGTTAGCGGCAAATGCGCCACGTCTATGCCCGTCAAGCGACGTATTACAGTAGCGGCTCGTACACATTAGCACATCAGCAAAAATAACTATTTTCACCTGGAAATTGTAGAAACTGTTAGTTTTCGTAGCAAGATATTAGTCTCGTCCCCAGCTTGATATGCATTCGCAATATACACGATGGCTACACGTAGTTCTTTTCACGTAGCGGTGATGTAATCCATCCGCTGCTGTGTATGAGGGTCTGGGAACGAGACTATATTGATATCAATATAGTCTCGTTCCCAGACCCTCATACACAGCAGCGGATGGATTACATCACCGCTACGTGAAAAGAACTACGTGTAGCCATCGTGTATATTGCGAATGCATATCAAGCCTAAGCGAATTGATTGATATGCAAGTTGGACAGTACATGTACATGTACAAGGCTTGTATAAACAGTGAAGTCATTGGATGGTAAGGTTTGCTACGAAAGCTAACAGTTTCTACAATTTCCAGGTGAATTTAGTTATTTTTGCTTATGTCGATGTGTGAGCCGCTCCTGTAGACCTTTTGCCTCTGACGTCTCGAATTAATTAGCTATGTTTGACTGGATTGGATATGTGATCGTCTGAGATGTTCCTCGTTCCTCGTCACCAGACGTACCAACCAACACTTTCTTGCAGACTGAGTTTTGCGATAATATAGTTGTCATGTGTAAATCGCGCCCACACGCCCACACGCCCACAGTATCTATGCATCCAGCTTATATCTTTTTTACTGGATGCTCTATGCTGTCGTGATAAGTATACCGTCCTACACAACACTACATGTAGCGTTTCGCTGTCATAACCTAAGCCACACCCAAAACCTTGGGAGGTTGGGGGGGCGGGGCACGTTTTGTGTTTTACATCTCAGGGAAGCTTTTGGTTCTAACAACTAACCAAAGTCAATTTCTATTTCGCTTTTATTTCCATGTTTTCGTTTATATACTATTTGTGTTATTAATTCATCTCAAGATAAAGTCAAAAGCGCTACTGCTGAAAAACTATCATCTCATAATTAGGTTTGGATATACCATATGTAAGTTTGATAAATATGCAAAAAGAAATGGTGACTTCCCTGGGGTGCCTTAATCAATAAACATTCACGCACTGGGACTTCAGTCAAATCTTCTTTTGAAATCAGATGTGTGTGTGTATGTGTTGTGCAGTGTGTGTGTGTGTGTGTGTGTTGTGTGTGTGTGGTCTGTGTGTGTTATATGTGTGTGTCTGTGTGTTGTGTGTGTGTGGTCTGTGTGTGTTATATGTGTGTGTCTGTGTGTTGTGTGTGTGTGTGTGTCTGTGTGTGTCTGTGTGTGTGTGTGTGTCTGTGTGTGTCTGTGTGTGTGTGTGTGTCTGTGTGTGTCTGTGTGTGTGTGTGTGTATTCTTGTGACTTGTGTTGTTTATATTTTTAACTATTTCATATGCTCCCTCATAGAATGTGTGTCCATATTCTGTTTCTTTTACAAACGGACGCATAGTCTGTAGGTAAGTGATCTGTTCCACACTGGAAGTGTTTCTGCTCATTGGAAGAAGAGAAAAAGATGTTTATACACTTGCCACTCTATCAGTTTCAGCAAACTGATCAAAACTGGTGACACTACCCAAGATGTGGTACTCAATGGCACATATCGCTTACTCCAGGTTGCCACCACCACCCCACCCAGTACGAGGGAGAGAGCACTAATCAATATCTTTCTGTCTAAATCTTTTGTTTTAAAATTTCATAGCGGGTTCTGGTGCCACACTGGCCCCTTCCTACCACGCTACAACACCACCCATTAGTACTGCGGTGAACATCGTGAGCTATCTATTCTCCCCCACACCTGCTGGTTCCTCCACACCTGCCTCACCTGTGGGTGCCTGTCCTAGCGCATTTGTAAGTTAACACTCAGACACATGGTCCCATTCACATGACACATGGTCCCATTCACATGACACATGGTTCCATTCACATGACACATGGTCCCATTCACATCACATGGTCCCATTCACATGACACACATGGTCTCATGTCTCATGACACATGGTCCCATTCACATGACACATGGTCTCATTCACATGACACATGGTCCCATTCACATGACACATGGTCCCATTCACATGACACATGGTCTCATTCACATGACACATGGTCCCATGTCACATGACACATGGTCCCATGTCACATGACACATGGTCTCATGTCTCATGACACATGGTCTCATGTCACATGACCTCATCTCCTCTTCAGGGCACTGATGCATACCGATTCACAGCTACACTCCCAGACTCCTGCCAACAGTCCTCCTGTGACTTCTATCTTGGCGTCAGGACCAACAAGGAAAACCCACAATACTTGGACTTCTGGATGGAGGGCAATGCTAATGGTTACATAGCAGTGGGGTTTTCCTCTGATGGTGAAATGGTGAGCCAAATCTACATCTGGTCCTTTTTGTTAACTGGTCACATCCAAACTAAGCCCAACTCAGATGTAATTATGTGTGGTGTTGACTCTACTTTGGTCAGTGGAGTGGGCTACGTGGACGCATACAACCCAAGCTATTCCAGCGTACGAGACAGCATCCAGGTAGGAGGAGCTAGGGGTCAAAGGTCATATTAATGAGCACAATTGTTGACAACTAGAACCTGTGTCCGTTCGCTGCAAGTTTTACCAATGGACGAATAAAGTGCAGGTATGGGACCATGAACACAAGACCTGGCTGGATGACTTCACTCAGTTCATGATTTTCTCTACATTTGTCCTCTAATTTCTGTTCTTGTTCCACTTCCAATGATTTATATGTGTGTGTGCACATTCAATTTCAGCTTAATAAGCTTCACTGTGCATTCAGTTTCAGTAGACTCATCAATACTGGGGACACTGACCAAGACAAGATGCTGAATGTGTCATACTACTTGTTGCTGGCAGCAGTCAACAATGCTCCAAGTATGAGTGCGAATATGTGTGTGTGGAGTGTGGTGTGTGTGAATTGGTGTGTGTGGGTTGGTGTGTGTATTGGTTGGTGTGGTGCGTGCATGGATTTGTGTGTGTGTGGATTGATGTGTGTGTGGATTGATGTGTGTGTGTGGATTGGTGTGTGTGTGGATCGGTGTGTGTGTGGATCGGTGTGCACATGGGATTGGTACATTTAATCTATCTCCACATGGTTTCTCACGTACAGTTGGTTCAGGGAGCACGCTGGCTCCATCGTCTCACTCGGGACAAGATCCTCGCCTCTCTGCCCAGGCAGTGAACGTTGCTCTGTTCACTGGTGTGGTTGCCAGCGGTGTAGAGATTCCCAAAACTGCCCTTACCAAGGTCCATGGCATCATGATGCTCATCTCATGGCCCCTCCTGGCTGTGACTGGAATATTCTTTGCTGCTTGGATGAAGCCCGCTCTGGGCCCGCCACCCATGCCCCCTAAGTGGTTCACGGTCAGTTTTGCAAGCCTAGGGGACTCTGAAGTGGATTGTTTATGTTTGGGCCTCTGTGTTGAGTTTGTTATATGAGACTGTGGGGGGGGGGGGGGGGGGGGGGGGGGGGGGCACGGTTGTCATGGTGAGATGTCTTGACATTTCGGGTATACTGTGCTGTCTGGTACTGGTCATGTGATGTTGGTACTGGTCATGTGATGTTGGTACTGGTCATGTGATGCTGGTACTGGTCATGTGATGTTAGTACTGGTCATGTGATGTTGGCACTGGTCATGTGATGTTGGTACTGGTCATGTGATGTTGGTACTGGTCATGTGATGTTGGTACTGGTCATGTGATATTGGACTGGTCATGTGATGTTGGTACTGGTTATGTGATGTTGGTACTGGTCATGTGATGTTGGTAATGGTCATGGGATGTTGGTAATGGTCATGTGATGTTCGTACTGGTCATGTGGTGTTGGTACTGGTCATGTGATATTGGACTGGTCATGTGTTGGTCATGTGATGTAGGTACTGGTCATGTGTGCCTCCTCCTCCCCTATAGATCCATCGTGTCCTGATGCTGGCTTCTATGTTCATTGGAGCTGCTGGATTTGTATTTATTTTTATTGCCAACTATAAAACAAATGGGACAATCTCTCTGGACTCTGTAAGCACAAATGAGGGAGGGAGGGAGGGAGGGAGGGAGAGTAGGGAGGAGGGAGGAGGGAGGGAGGGAGGGATGGAGGGAGGGGAGGGAGGGAGGGAGGGAGGGAGGGAGGGAGGGGAGGGGGAGGGAGGGAGGGGGAGGTTAGATGTTTAGTCCCTTGTTGACTTGTGTTCTCTTTAGTCTGGTAACCTTGCGCACTTCCTGATTGGATTTTTTGTCATGTTTCTCCACATCATCAATGTGAGTACTGTGTAACCATGGTAACATTCACACACATGTAGTTAAGCAATGATGATGATGTAACATTGTGTTTCTATCTATAGCCAATCATTTCAGCATTCAGGTGTTTGCCTACAAGCTCAAGGTATGGATGAGGGGGGCGTGTATTGCAATGATGCACATGTATGTATGATGTGTGTGTATGTATGTGTGTGTATGTGTGCATGTATGTGTGTGGGAGTGTGTATGTGTGTATGTGTGAGTGTGTTATGTATGTAGGTATGTGTG
>JABACO010000011.1:630752-659844 GCA_013339895.1 Ephydatia muelleri | reverse complement strand
TTGATATCCTTTAGCAGTTTTTCACAAAGCTTGTGATGTTTTAATGTGTCTGGAGGCTTGTCCTCCAATCTCCATCCCTCTTATTCGATGGCACACATTTGTGCTGATCAAAGTTGTGTTTTGTTCCAGTACCTTTCCTAGGGGGGTCTAGTGTGTCTGCATTATGCATATGGCATATGGATTTCAACTGTTTCACACCCAGGTGAGGGCTTGCTTGTAGCCAATGGACCTCGCTGGGCTCGAAGCAGACGTCTTTTAACTCCTGCTTTCCACTTCGACATCATCAAGTCCTACATTCCTATCTACGCTGATGCAGCCAAAGTGATGGTGGTGAGTACAGTGGGCACTAAATAGAGAACATCTGACCTATATAGGTGTTTTTCCCAGAGACGCTGGGCACAGGTTCCTGAGGGGCAGTCCTTTAATGTGTTCCCATATATCAGTCTTCTGACCTTGGATGTGGTTCTTCGCTGTGCCTGTAGCCACGAGAGCAACTGTCAGGAGAGTGGGTGAGAGATCCATTTTGAAACCACACCTACTGGTGTGATGGGAGCATATACATTCTACCCCTAGAACACATAATCCTTACATTGCAGCCATCTATGAACTGTCAGACCTGTTCATTAAGCGACAGTTGTAAGTTCAATACATATTATGCTTGCACAGTAACAACGCTCCTGTACATCAATATCACAAATCATCTCTGCAACTTAGCACACTGCCTTATAAGGCCTACAGGTCTGTGCCTTATAAGGCCTACAGGTCTGTGCCTTATAAGGCCTACAGATCTGTGCCTTATAAGGCCTACAGGTCTGTGCCTTATAAGGCCTACAGGCCAGTGCCTTATAAGGCCTTCCACCTATCTGCTTTAAACGTAGGTCACCTCTCACAGTGGTGATAGCTATCTTCTGTGCATTTAGTTTAGGTCTGCCACTGTGCTGTAATGTCTGTGCTGTAACGTAAGCCACACCTGTGCATTAAAGTAGGTCATATCTGTGCTTTAAAGTAGGTCATATCTGTGCTTTAAAGTAGGTCATATCTGTGCTGTAAAGTAGGTCATATCTGTGCTTTAAAGTAGGTCATATCTGTGCTTTAAAGTAGGTCATATCTGTGCTTTAAAGTAGGTCATATCTGTGCTTTAAAGTAGGTCATATCTGTGCTTTAAAGTAGGTCATATCTGTGCTTTAAAGTAGGTCATAATTAGCTCACCTCTGCACATGTCTCTATTCCATTGTAGGTTCTTCCCTGCACATTATGACTGGTTCTATGCCCTCACCCCTAATGGATGGAGGTTTAAAAGAGCTTGCAATTTTGTCCACAAGTTCTCAAATGAAGTCATTCGGACAAGAAGGATGACACTGGAGGAGAAGAAAGTGAGACAATGTGACACACATACCGTGGTTGTCCAATGGTCTTGTTCCCTCCAAAGAGGAAAGGGGAAGAGGTATTCAAAGGAGCCAAAAAGAAGTATTTGGACTTCATTGACATCTTGTTGGAAGCAAAGGTATGAGTGGGGATGGGGAGGAGGGTATTACCTCTTCTGATCAGGATGAAAATGGTGTTGGTTTGACTGATGAAGAGATTCGAGCTGAAGTTGACACCTTTATGTTTGAAGGACATGACACAACTGCATCAGGTGAGCTTATTGCATGTCATGTGACAATGCTACTCCACCCATTGCCCATATTAGGCATCGCATGGGCTCTGTACAACCTTGCCAAGTACCCAGACCATCAAGAAAAGTGCCGACAGGAAGTTGACGAGCTATTTGATCAGAAGGATGTGCTGGAATTGTGGGTGGAGCCATGGGTGTGGTCATGTAGTTTACTCTCTCATGGTAGGGATGATGTGAGGACCTTGAAGTACCTGGCATACTGTATCAAGGAGAGCTTGAGGCTTTTCCCACCAGTTCCTGTAACTGGTCGATACCTTGAACAGCCCACAGAGATAGGAGGACACAAGATGCCCAAAGGAACATACGTCATATCACATAATTATTCCGTCCATCACAACCCAGATGTGTGGGAGGATCCAGAGGTAGCCAGAGGGTGCAATGACAGGGGTACCAATACATGCGTATTTACACAGTGTGCATCAAATAGAATCTATGTTTGTGTTTTTAAAACTAATATTCATCTGTGTGATGACATCACTTGTTATTGATATCTCTCTCTGATGGCAGGAATTTAACCCTCTGAGGTTTACTGAAGAGAATTCCAAGGGGAGGTCACCCCATGCCTTCATTGCCTTCTCTGCTGGTCCAAGGTCTGGGGACCAGGTACTAGTGCTATGTATGCTTATCATATTCAGTTTCATTGAACCAGGAATTGCATTGGGCAGGAGTTTGCCCTGAATGAAGAGAAGGTTGTCATAGCACACATACTGAGGAACTTTGAGCTGACATTGGACACAGAGAAACCTGTGAGAAAGGTCTCCCTCATTGTCCTCCGTCCAAAGGATGGACTCTATCTGAAATTAAAGCACCGAAAGTTATATGATCATACAAGCATCTATTAGTGAAGAGTAACAATGTGGTTCAAGATATGTGTTATATTGAAAAAATAATAAAAATTTAAACATGTGGACCAAAATGAACACCAACTGGCCATATGAGTTAGTAAGCTTACTAGCCTAGTATGTAACTTGTTGGGAAACCACAACTGTGAGCGGGCAACAATGATGTCTTCCTCAGTAGAAACATTTCCTAGTCTCTCGCCTAAATGTAATGATTGGCTGGATTGTGTGACTGTAGTGTAAGTATACTAGTGGGGACTAATTAGAGTGGATGCGCATTGTGCTCTTATGTACCGAGTAGCTAGTTGGTGATAGTTGGTGTATTGACTCTTGTTATCCGTTGCGCTGCTACTACACTACATTTGGCGACGAGGGTGGGATGGCGCTCCTTGGGAAAATACAGGAGTTCGAACCCGGAAATGAATCAATGTCAGCCTACCTCGAACGGGTTGAGCTATTTATGGCCGCCAACGCGATAGCAGAGGAGCGAAAGGTTACAGTGTTCTTAAGCACGGTTGGACCGAAAACGTATGGTCTTTTGAGGAATTTGGTAGCACCGAGCAAACCACAAGATAAGTCCATGTTGGAACTGACCGCAGTTCTAAAGAAGCATTTTGAACCAAAGCCTATTGTTATCGCTGAGCGATTCTATTTCCATCGCAGGAATCAGGCAGTTGGAGAAAGCATTGCGGAATATGTAGCAGAGCTGAGACGGTTGGCTACGAACTGCAAATTTGGAGCATATCTGGATGAAGCTATGAGAGATAGGCTTGTGTGTGGTCTCAGAGACGAAGACACTCAGAAGAAACTGTTGTCAGAAGAAGATCTTACATTTGCTCGTGCTGCAGAGATAGCACAAAGTCGGGAAGCAGCTCAGCTGAACGTCCAGCAGCTGAAAGAAACCAGTGTGGCAGTTAAGACAGTGAGCTCAAGGGTAGACAAACAGTTCAGACGATGTCCACATTGTGGAAAGAACAATCACAGTTCAGAGAAATGTTCGTTCAAAAGTGCCACATGCTACAAATGCAGGAAACCTGGTCACATTGCATCAGTTTGCAGACAAAAATATGTTGCGGGTTTGCAGTGGATGGAGCCTCAAGATACTGATGTTGAAGCATATTTGGGAACAGTGATGACAGTGGGGCGTGACTTGGTGCAGCCAATAACTATTGATGTGAAACTGAATGGACGACCTTTGAAGATGGAGGTTGATACAGGTACCGAGTAGCTAGTTGGTGATAGTTGGTGTATTGACTCTTGTATTGTGCTCCATGCATGCTGTTCTTCAAACGACAGTTGAGAACACGTTTGGATCTACTGAAGCCAGATTATGGAGACAAGGCACTTGGAAAACAAGCAGATCAAAAGAACTACCATGACCTACATTCACGGGACAGGCAATTTAGTGTTGGACAAAAGGTCATGGCTCGGAACTTCTTGCAGGGATTGACATGGGTGCCTGGAGTTGTTACAGAAGTATGTGGTCCTGTATCGTATATGGTTCGGGTTCAACCAAATATTGTATGGAGACGACATGTGGACCACATCAAAGAGTTACAAGAGTTTGATGCTTTAAGAGGAGGAGAGGAAGATTCTCTTAGGAAAGAGCCAGTTTTGGAAAATTGTGCTGAGGAAACTTCAATAGTGGACAAACCAAGTGCAAGTGATTCAGTGATATCAGCAGGAGTACCTCAGGAAGGTTTATGTCCTGATATACAGGTACCTACAACAGAGATAGCTGTGCAGCAGGACCCAGGCTCAACTTCAGATATATCTATAGAACAGTCAAGGTCTGCTGAACTGAGGGAACCATCCAAGTCTACAGAACTCGGAAGAGAGATTGCTACCAGAGGTGATGTGCCAAAATTGGCGTCACGGGGATCAGGTTCAGAAGACCATCAACAGCAAACTGCTCAACCTGAAGGTGTGAGGCGCTACCCCAAACGAGAACATCGACCTCCCAAGAGATATTGATCCTGTAGAGTAGGATTGGACTTATTGGGGAGGGGTGTAGTGTAGTATACTAGTGGGGACTAATTAGAGTGGATGCGCATTGTGCTCTTATGTACCGAGTAGCTAGTTGGTGATAGTTGGTGTATTGACTCTTGTTATCCGTTACTACACTACAGTGACCCCAAGGTAGGGGAGATTTAAATGGAATGGAGTGTTCAATGGATGATGCTAAAAGATGTTGTGGCCAATGGTATGAAGAGCGGAAACCCCAAAGGTACATGACAGCTGATCTATCAGTGACGATGTCATCATCAGATGAGATAATGCTTTGCTATATGGTTGCTCCTGCTTGTCTGTGATCAGTGACGATGTCATCATCAGATGTTTGCTATATGGTTGCTCCTGCTTGTCTGTGATCAGTGACGATGTCATCATCAAATGAGATAGATGTTTTGTGTTTTAGAGTTCGCCCAAAAGCATATGTAGCACAGGTTCAATGACACTGTTGCCCACTTCAGTCAGAAGGGTGGAAGTGATGTAATGTGACAGATGGAGGTATTTCTTCCCATCACAAGACATTGAAATTCCTGTTCCTGTGAAGATGTCTGTTACAGCTTTCCGGGCAGCTTCTTTAACTAGAAGGCATGTTTTAGATGGGTTGGGAAAATAGCGTCCTATCTGGACTAGTTATCCCAAATGTGCTGTATGTTGCGGAGTGCTGTTTGTTAGAGAATTTAAAGCGTCAACAAGAAGCACTGCTTCTACTTCAGATAAACTAAACAGTTTCTGCAACACAGGTACTGCTGTCGCTTCACATCCTGATTCTTGTCCAGCACAGAGCCGCATCAGCCCAATAGCCATCAGACTATCCTCCTTACAAGTGGATAATACAGCTCTCGCAATGATATGATGAAGAGCTTCACCAATCCCAATGGGCCACATGCACACCTGGGTTCACCAATCCCAATGGGCCGCATGCACACCTGGGTTCACCAATCCCAATGGGCCACATGCACACCTGGGATCACCAATCCCAATGGACCGCATGCACACCTGGGTTCACCAATCCCAATGGGCCGCATGCACACCTGGGTTCACCAATCCCAATGGGCCACATGCACACCTGGGTTCACCGATCCCAATGGGCCGCATGCACACCTGGGTTCACCAATCCCAATGGGCCGAACACCTGGGTTCACCAATCCCAATGGGCCGCATGCACACCTGGGTTCAATGGGCCGCATGCACACCTGGGTTCACCAATCACGGCGAATCCCTGGTATGGGACCCTACAGACCAAGGTGGAGAAACAGCCACCACCAGAAGTAGACGAAGGTCAAAGCCTGACAAACGTAGACGTTATAGAAAATTATGTGTATTTAAACATTACAATATGTGTACATCAACTGTGAACTCAGACAACATAGTCAACCTCTCATCATACAGACTTTCCAATAGAGAGACAGACATCCTCTCTAAAGGATTGAGCTTCATACCTTACACCCCTAACATATATTATATAAAGAGTAGTGAAATCATAGACTTTACCAATAAACTGAGACTAAGGTACAAATACATGCACATTACACCAAGTGATAACCCTTTTAGACTAAAGACTAAACAGACACCTGGACCTACAGACTACAAACCTTTAGAGAAATTAATTGATAACATCACACTAACTCTTTCTCAGATCAAGTCCACCACAGGTCGACCTAACCTTCCTAAGGATGGAATGTGCCTTATACACAGGCTTAAAAACCAACATGAAGTCATCATCAATCAAGCTGACAAAGGAAGTACGATTGTACTGCTGGATAGGAAAACATATGTAGCAGAAGGACACAAACACCTGGCAGACCCTGAAACGTACACAAGATTGGAACATGATATCACAGACAAAATAAAACAGACCATTGAAACCAAACTAGACAATCTATACAAATCTGGTTTGTTGACAAAAAGACAGTGTGAATTCTGCTACCCCCCAGAATCGCATAGAACCAGCTTGATGTACTTCCTCATTAAACTACACAAGAATCCGCACACATACAGACTTATATGCTCCTGTGTCAACAGCATAACGGCCAACATATCTGGTTTCTTAGACTTCTGGCTAAAACAAGCGGTTGTTCTCTTGCCTACATACATAAGAGATACAACACACCTCATCCAGACTTTGGAAAAACATACATTCTGCAAAGACATAATCCTTTGCACGGTGGACGTCACCAACATGTATACAAACATCCCTACAGCTGAAGGAAACCAAGCTGCAATCAGAGCTCTAACGACACTTAAAAACTCAACACCCATGCCAGATACGGCAGTTCTGGCAGAATTATTAGACATTGTCACAAAAAACAACGTATTTGAATTCAATGGTGAATTCTACCTTCAAACCAGAGGAGTACCCATGGGAAACATCATGGCCCCCTCATACAGTGGCATATTTATGGGTGAACTTGAACAGAAGATCATTCAACCTCACACAGACAAAATTAAACTCTGGATAAGATACATAGACGATATCCTTATCCTATGGTCTGGGAATCAGGAAGAATTTCAATCCTTCCTACTAAACTGCAACAAGCTCCATCCGACTATCAAATTTACAGGAGAGTGCTCACCTAGTGAAATACATTTCTTGGATGTAACCATATACAAAGGTACAAACTTCCAGAATAAACAAACTCTGGACACAAAGACGTACACAAAACCTACAAACAAACAAACGTATGTCCATAGTTTGTCCTTTCATCCCAAAGGAACGGGGAAAAGCATAGCGCTTGGTGAAGCACACAGAATCCTCCGCACCAACTCAGACGAAGGAAATTTCAGACAACAAATAATCAAACTCCAGAAAGCGCTTCTCGCTAGAGGGTACAAAGAGAAAGCCACTAAAACGCTACTTAAAAAGATATACTTCAAAGACAGAGAACGGGTTATACACAAACAAAACTTAAAAACAGACAAACAAGGAACTCCCGTTATGGCAATCACATACAACACACATGTACCTCTGGTCAGAGACGCCTTACGCAAACTTTGGGTGGATGTTAAGAGAGACCCAGTCCTAAGTGGTCTGTTCCCAGCGCCACCACGCATAGCGCTTAAAAAGAACCGATCACTCAGAGATATGTTGGTTAGAGCTAGACTGAAGAAAGAAACTCCACTGGGCTTCAACCCTCCATGTTGACGTCACCGAACAATTTTGAAACCAGAAGAATTTCGACAAAAAAAGGGACGCATAAATAAAGAACCAATCAAAAATGCGGGATTTCTCAAATTAAACTTCAGCTGCATAGACTTCACTTACTTCCATCTGCCTGAAGAAGGAGTAAAGTACTCCGAAACCGGTCGCGAATAGGAAGAGATTTTTTGACTGGAAACTGTGTATATGATGGATAAAGAAACCAGGATGGAAACCTCAAACCACATTGTATGTTGGTTATCATTTTGTGATTCATGTATTTGTGCAAGTGTATGGTACCTAACCGCAAAAGGTTGTAAACAAATATATTATCTAAACTACTCTTAGCCTACGAAGCCAGAAAAAAAGTACATATACATGTACAAAACAAACTCACTAAACTTATATTTCAGAAAACCATATAATTTACCTCCAATGGAAGATGAAAACAAAGAGCTCTCCCCGTTTGCGCTTGTGCGCAATATTGAAACAATACAAAAACAAATGATACACAAATGGGAAAATAGTAGACAACACGATGGACTGGGAATAGACTGTGTAACAGCTTTCGTATTTCCTCCGCTACCTAAACCAATTCCAGAACATGAGACAGTTCTGATAAGTAGAGGCAATGCTAGAAACAAAGCATGCCAAACATATGAAAAATATGATGCCGTTTGGCCAGAAAAACATATGGATCCCACAGACTATTTTATTGTTTCAAATATAAAACATAAGAAACATAGGAGAAACACACTGAGAGAGCTGTCTACAATTCTTAAAAATGAAAAAGAAACACAAATTTGGGTTATATACAATAACACCTTAGTCCATTGGAGGCATATTTCAATGATCGAAGTCATATTCGACCCAGATGACATAACAATACATGCCTGCTCTTCCATACAGCTTGACTACTCCACAGATGAGGACGGAAAACCCTCCGTCTCTCATGATGATGGAGGTGAGGGCGTCTCCTTGGAGGAGGAGAAATCAAGGATGGTCCTGTTATTGGGCTCTTTGAACAAGGTCGCATGCACACCTGGGTTCACCAATCCCAATGGGCCACATGCACACCTGGGTTCACCAATCCCAATGGGCCGCATGCACACCTGGGTTCAATGGGCCGCATGCACACCTGGGTTCACCAATCCCAATGGGCCACATGCACACCTGGGTTCACCAATCCCAATGGGCCGCATGCACACCTGGGTTCACCAATCCCAATGGGCCACATGCACACCTGGGTTCACCAATCCCAATGGGCCGCATGCACACCTGGGTTCACCAATCCCAATGGGCCGCATGCACACCTGGGTTCACCAATCCCAATGGACCACATGCACACCTGGGTTCACCAATCCCAATGGGCCGCATGCACACCTGGGTTCACCAATCCCAATGGGCCACATGCACACCTGGGTTCACCAATCCCAATGGGCCGCATGCACACCTGGGTTCACCAATCCCAATGGGCCACATGCACACCTGGGTTCACCAATCCCAATGGGCCGCATGCACACCTGGGTTCACCAATCCCAATGGGCCACATGCACACCTGGGTTCTTGTCTAATGCAATGAGTCTACACGCAACGAGTGCAGGTAAACCATTAGGGGTCAACAAACTCAGAGCAAAGGCATCTGGTAACAGCAGTGATAGCTTTACAGAGGTCATTAGAGACATCATGATGGGAAGTACAAATCTGTTTCCATGTTGCAGCATCATTCAGACCAGAAGGCCCTGGTTCACCTTCGATCTTCAAAGCTGTACAACAAATTGTGAAAGCATCAATTTGGTCAAAGATTATTTGGTGAGGTGGAGGATTATCTTTGAAAGGGTAGATGAAACAGGTGGAGATTTAGAAGGATGTTTTGTGTTAAGATATGTCTTTAGTTAGGGTAAGAGGACCACAACCAGCTTCATTGCTATCCTGTGATAGCATTCGAAGAGTTGCCTTCACTTTTCCTTGCACCATCAAATGGGCAAACGTTCTGGCCCGTCTCTCATCAGTATTGCAATTAGCAATTCTTTTCTGTTTGTGAGTTTTTGATGTAATCCATCTGCAGTGACGTATTTAGGGTCTGGGAACGAGTCTACAATTGATGCTGGCACCAAAAAGATGGTCCCTATGAAGGGGTTCCAATAAAGATGGTCCCTAAGGGGTTCCAATAAAGATGGGGGGTTCCAATTAAAGATGGTTCCTATGGAGGGGTTCCAATAAAGATGGTCCCTATGGAGGGTTCCAATAAAGATGATCCCTATGGAGGGGTTCTAATAAAGATGGTCCTTATGGAGGAGTTCCAATAAAGATGGTCCCTATGGAGGGGTTCCAATAACGATGATCCCTATGGAGGGGTTCCAATAAAGATGGTCCTTATGGAGGGGTTCCACATGGGCGTCGGAAGGTACGAAACATTGGTCCGGCAAATGAATAAATAATGAAATGGGTGGGTGAGGGAGGGGGTGTAACCCCCTCCCGCCCAGCAAGGGGGTATGGGGGAGCGCTGTACGCTCCCCTATCGGGGTCTAGCCCGGGGCGGAGCCCCAGAAGCTTTGCAAGTTATGCATTATTAACGTCCTAAACCATAAGGAATTTCACTACAGTTCGCCGCCCAAAAATCATGCTATGAATTCGAAATTGCGATTGGTACATTTGAAATGCATGCATGCATATACATAAAATGACCAAACTGGCTCAGGCGGTGTTCGTTACCTCGAACAAACTCCTCTGCAATAGCATCTATGATCAGCTGTGCTTTTCACACCACTCTGCTCTAAACGAGAGCGTTTCACCCTTCGATCAAACGAATGTTTTGGAAAGGGAAACGACTTAGACGGATGAAATATCTACTGCAGACCAAGGGACGGACGATAATATCGAGCGCCATTCTCTTTTAGATTATATCAGATGACCTCCAACATTGTTATACATGTACATTATCATTGCAAGTTAACACTTCATTCGTGCATAGATACTTTAGAGTATCTATGATCCGTGCTTGCACAATGACAGACGTAACAGGAAATAATTAGATGCATGCGAAAGGGCGTCAGCCCTTTTCAGTTAATTCATCATAATAATATTGGAAAATATTGGTCCGGCGGCCGCCGGACCTGCCGGACCGGTTCCGACGCCCATGTTCCAATAAAGATGGTCCTTATCATAGGCGGCCGGAAGGGGGGGCCCAGGGGGCCTTGGCCCCCCTCCTCCCCAGGCTATGGCGCCCACCCCCAATCCCTAAAACTATCATCAATTACTACAATCCAAAGAGGCTACAACATGCGGAGCATGATTTAGCTTCTAGCGCTCGCTCGCATGCATTATTAGCAACAATCCAGAGTCAAATAGTTACGCGCGTATCTAAAGTATCGTAAGCCACGCCCCTTTTGGCGCCCCTCGTGTGCTTGACCCCTCCCCTCGGTAGATGCTGGGGCCGCTTCTGCTTATGGAGGGGTTCTAATAAAAATGGTCCCTATGGAGGGGTTCCAATAAAGATGATCCCTATGGAGGGGTTCCAATAAAGATGGTCCCTATGGAGGGGTTCCAATAAAGATGGTCCCTATGGAGGGTTCCAATAAAGATGATCCCTATGGAGGGGTTCCAATAACCATGCAATGCATGTGGTAGGATTCGCGTATTACATGTTGCTTGTATTTTATTTTATTTCTGTGTTTATTGCTTGCAGCTGGTGTGGGAAAGACTGAACTAGTTATACAGTGAAACGAATTTGTTTAATAAATCAGCAGAGTTAGTTCGAGTCAATCTCCCTTCAAGGATTTAACAACACTGGATACTTGCCATTAATTACATCAACAAATAGACTTTGCTGAGACAGTTGGAGTGCTTTAGTTTAATTGATTCTTGTTAAATTCTACAGACTATCTCTGAATAACTAAGCAGATCTATCTTTATTCACTATTCTTTCGGTGCTTTAATTTCAGATAGAGCCCATCCTTTGGACGGAGGATGATCAGGAAATCCTTTTTCACAGACTTCTCTGTGTCCAATGTCAGTTCAAAGTTCCTCAGTATGTGTGCTATGACAACCTTCTCTTCATTCAGGGCAAACTCCTGCCCAATGCAATTCCTGGTTCAATGAAACTGAATATGATAAGCATATATAGCACTAGTACCTGGTCCCCAGACCTTGGACCAGCAGAGAAGGCAAGGAAGGCATGGGGTGACCTCCCCTTGGAATTCTCTTCAGTAAACCTCAGAGGGTTAAATTCCTGTCATCAGAGAGAGAGATCAATAACAAGTGATGTCATCACACAGATGAATATTAGTTTTAAACACACAAACATAGATTCTATTTGATGCACACTGTGTAAATACGCATGTATTGGTACCCCTGTCACTGCACCCTCTGGCTACCTCTGGATCCTCCCACACATCTGGGTTGTGATGGACGGAATAATTATGTGATATGACGTATGTTCCTTTGGGCATCTTGTGTCCTCCTATCTCTGTGGGCTGTTCAAGGTATCGACCAGTTACAGGAACTGGTGGGAAAAGCCTCAAGCTCTCCTTGATACAGTATGCCAGGTACTTCAAGGTCCTCACATCATCCCTACCATGAGAGAGTAAACTACATGACCACACCCATGGCTCCACCCACAATTCCAGCACATCCTTCTGATCAAATAGCTCGTCAACTTCCTGTCGGCACTTTTCTTGATGGTCTGGGTACTTGGCAAGGTTGTACAGAGCCCATGCGATGCCTAATATGGGCAATGGGTGGAGTAGCATTGTCACATGACATGCAATAAGCTCACCTGATGCAGTTGTGTCATGTCCTTCAAACATAAAGGTGTCAACTTCAGCTCGAATCTCTTCATCAGTCAAACCAACACCATTTTCATCCTGATCAGAAGAGGTAATACCCTCCTCCCCATCCCCACTCCTCCCATCCCCACTCCTCCCCATCCCCACTCCTCCCCATCCCCACTCCTCCCCATCCCACCTCCCTCCCCATCCCCACTCCTCCCCATCCCCACTCCTCCCCATCCCCACTCCTCCCCATCCCCACTCCTCCCCATCCCCACTCCTCCCCATCCCCACTCATACCTTTGCTTCCAACAAGATGTCAATGAAGTCCAAATACTTCTTTTTGGCTCCTTTGAATACCTCTTCCCCTTTCCTCTTTGGAGGGAACAAGACCATTGGACAACCACGGTATGTGTGTCACATGTCTCACTTTCTTCTCCTCCAGTGTCATCCTTCTTGTCCGAATGACTTCATTTGAGAACTTGTGGACAAGATTGCAAGCTCTTTTAAACCTCCATCCATTAGGGGTGAGGGCATAGAACCAGTCATAATGTGCAGGGAAGAACCTACAATGGAGTACAGACATGGAAAAAACAGGTGATTAAGTTCGAGTACAAAAGTAAAAATGGTAAAAGATTTGGACACAAAACGATGGAATGATGTGCTCTGGCAAAAATATTATGTTGTAGCCAATTCAATCCAAATGTCATTCTCTGTAGAGAAGCTGGTACAGGGGAGTGGCTACAATAATCCACTTACATATGGTGGTGGGGCTGAGCTTAAGGACCAATAAAATCGTGCCCCATGCACTATAGGATGTTGGTGTGCACCTTGGGTATGCATCCATATATGGGCATGTCTGAGTGCATGCATACTGGTGGAGGGATGTATCAGTAAAGTACCACGAATAAGCTCCCCCCCCCCCCCCGTCCTCCGCCCCCAACAATAAAAAATGGCTCGTGTTTAAACGTCCTCA
This sequence comes from Ephydatia muelleri, assembly GCA_013339895.1. NCBI lineage: Eukaryota > Metazoa > Porifera > Demospongiae > Spongillida > Spongillidae > Ephydatia > Ephydatia muelleri. Next base: position 646,439 of record JABACO010000011.1, on the reverse strand, counting down.
TCTTTGTAATCGCGAACGCTTCTGCGTATCTATACGGGTACCATTTTTGTTTCTGAAATGCTGAATACATTTGAGGAGACTTTTGAGGTTACGGAGATGCGCACATTTAAACACGAGCTATTTTTTTATTGTTGGGGGCAGAGGGAGGAGCTTATTCGTGGTACTTTACGGTATGTGTAAATAGATGTAAGAGTATTTAACGTACCATTGTGTGATCATATATGCTGCATGAACTGAACTTACATCTGTCGCTTAATGAACAGGTCTGACAGTTCATAGATGGCTGCAATGTAAGGATTATGTGTTCTAGGGGTAGAATGTATATGCTCCCATCACACCCGTAGGTGTGGTTTCAAAACGGATCCCTCACCCACTGTCCTGACAGTTGCTCTCGTGGCTACAGGCACAGCGAAGAACCACATCCAAGGTCAGAAGACTGATATATGGGAACACATTAAAGGACTGCCCCTCAGGAACCTGTGCCCAGCGTCTCTGGGAAAACACCTATGTAGGTCAGATGTTCTCTATTTAGTGCCCACTGTACTCACCACCATCACTTTGGCTGCATCAGCGTAGATAGGAATGTAGGACTTGATGATGTCGAAGTGGAAAGCAGGAGTTAAAAGACGTCTGCTTCGAGCCCAGCGAGGTCCATTGGCTACAAGCAAGCCCTCACCTGGGTGTGAAACAATTGAAATCCATATGCCATATGCATAATGCAGACACACTAGACCCCCCTAGGAAAGGTACTGGAACAAAACACAACTTTGATCAGCACAAATGTGTGCCATCGAATAAGTGAGATTTTGGAGGGCAAACCACTTTGAGATTAGATAGTACACCATAGCTTTGTTACAACTCACAAAGACTAATAGCATAATTAAATGACGTCATGGCTGTTTTAATTATAAACTGCATGTACTGGTTTTTTAAATGGACCACTCACCAAGCCAAGGCATAAGTGCGTGATAGATCAAGTCATCTTTGGGATCTGCAGGACGAGAACTGGTCAACGTTACGCGTGCCGCCCTCTGATTCGTAATTGCCACGGCACGTACGTTTCTGAAGTACTTGCTTGCAAGTATCGGGATGGAGGGCTATCAGTCTGTCGAAACCAGGCCCGATATGACCTCGGGCACACTTCCATTTCTTCTGCGTCGTCCAGGATGCTGCCCAATCCAGAATCGCACCCCTGTCGCGCAACATCTATGTACGTTAACAAATGGAAGCGCAAGGATTGCTAAGCGGTGTGATATGGAATGATCCTTACTCTTGGGCCTTGTCCGAGAAGGAAGACGCTTCCCTCTGAATCGTACGGGACCTTGCTAAAAGCCTTCTCCAGTCGCCATAGGTTCAGCAGCCTTTTCAGAATGTAAGGAATCAAAACCAAGAGGGAGATGACCACCACTGCCTCCACCAACTGGAGACGAGAGAACATTCCTCTGCAAAACAAAGATGCTTTTTAATAATGTTTAAATTATTATTTTTTAAATCGAATTGATTTCATACATGCTGTGTTTTGTTGATTTGACACACATCAAAGTAGACACGAAAATGGTCATTATGTTACACATAGTCAAATACACTATCTAAGATTACATTCAAGCATTCTTTTAAACTCCTTCCCCTCACAAACAGTGCAAATTGCGAAGTCATAATACTCAGGCTATCCTTGGAAAAAAGCCACACAACACCGGTAAGGGGCAAAGGTCAAAAAAAAAAAGAGGTCAACAGCTTCGGAAGAGAAGCTATCGGTTTATTTGTGCTTGGTCCCAGGCCATTGGTCTTATTTGTGCTTGGTCCCAGGCCATGATTGCCTCTTCCTGCAATCAACAAGGTATCAAAAATAACAACACTTCAACGGTAGTCTCGTACCTGGACCAACTTCCACCTCCAAATGTATGCGCACGTTCACCTGACTTGAGGTTGATGCGGGACCTTGCAAATCGCTCTTTTCGTCCAGTCAACTGTTGCTGGCTTGGGTCAAACACATCAGATGGGTGTGCCTTGCGTCCTGGAGACCAGTTTTCTCCATCACACACGTAACAGCAGGGAGGAACACTCCTCACCTTCAAGAAAGTCTGTAAACTGTGCCTTTTCATAGTCAAAAACTTCAACCTGCCTGTCCTTGGCAGCCACCTTTGACTTCTTGGTGGGCGGGGCCTTTGCGCAAGTATCTTCTTTCTGGACTACATTACCCTGCATTGAGCATTACAACTAATAGCCAAGCCTTAACCTCTCCATCACGCCAGATAACTAAGCCTTCATTACACATCACACTTGTTTACCATCTCTCGAACTGATAGCGCTTTCTTGGACCTTTTCACTGGGGGTGCAGATTCTAAAGGAGTATCTGCCTTTTCGTCTCTCTCATCCTCCTCCTCCTCTTCACCTTCCTCCTCCACCATCTCCATCACATTTACAGCTGCCAAAGTATCGTCATTTGTGTCGACATCCAGAGCCATACTGCCCTATGGGGTGAGGGTGTGTGAGTGGACACATCATGAGCAGCCGAGCAGCAGCGAAGACATTACCTTGAGCGGTGGTGTCTGAGGAGAGTGGTTGGAACGTGGACCCCCGACTGGTGAAGATGACACACCAAAGACACTGAAATCCACAGGACAGTGCCAAAGGGAAGGATGGGAAGAGATGAGTGCGGAGATGAGAGGGGAGATGAGAGGGGAGATGAGAGGGGAGATGAGTGTAGAGATGAGAGGGGAGATGAGTGGAGGGAGATGAGACTCACGTTGTACTGCTCCTTCTAGCCAGTAGCATAATGACCTCCGAAGGTGACATTGGCTTTGCTTCTAGGAACTAAAAAGCACACAGAATGATTAAGCAGCCGAGGGGCCACACCCACCTGGGACAGAAGGCTGGGGAAGCCAGCCATAACAGCGTTATATTTCTCTGTGTGCTTAGCACATGAGGCACACTTGGCAAGGGCTGACAGGGAGGGTTGGCCAACAGGCACAGCTGGTCCAGTGACCCCGGCATGAGCAAAGACTGTCTGTGCCATATCTGGCTCTGCACAGGAGAACACTTATCTGAAAGCATCCCCTCCCCCCCGTCCTCTCTGGTCCCCAGTCTTATCACTACACCCCTCCCCTCTACTAGTCCCATCACACCACAACATACACTTACCTTCCACACTGGCCTTTGGCCTGTACACAGTTGTGGGCGTGGCTAAAGGAGGCGGGGCCATCTGAAAGGTCACAGTAGGCAGCTGTGTAGGCAATAGGCACGATGTTTACAAACGTGGACGACAAATGCCAACACCCCCCACAGGTCACCCTCACCTTGCCTGCAGGCTCCTCTCTGGCCTGCTGGACTAACCGGAAGATCTCATTGAGCTCTTGCCTGATGATCGTGGGGATGGGGTTGCAACAGGCAAGCACACCTTGAGGCTCTCGAGGCAGGATCTCTGCTATCTGGAACAGCATGTGATTCGGAAGCACGTAACTGTGTGCATGTGCAATATTTGTGTGTATGGTATGTACATGCGGATACAAGAGCACAGTGTGACATCCCCAAACGGGTGTGCATTAAATAAAACTAGCTCACTTGGTACTCTCATCTTGTTCCCTGGCCACTCTGTCTCTCCACGCACACAAGAGCTTCAAACATTGTTGCTGCAACAGAAGGCACAGCTCGTAAACGAAATACAACACCCCACACTTTCCTCCTTCCCCCACCCCCCTCCACTCCATCTCCACCCCATCCCTCCTCCACTCCCCTCTCCACCCATCACCTCCTTCACCCACCCCTCCACTCCCCTCTCCACCCACCCCCTCCTTCATCCACCCCCTCCTTCATCCACCCCTCCTCCACACCATCCCTCCACTACTGGCTACCCCTGTGACCACCACACGTCCTAACCTGCTGTGGGTTAAACTGTTTCCTGTGCTTGTCATGTAACTTGAGGTAACTGTCTTCTGTGAACAGTGGCTTGGTGTACAGTTTCAGGCACACATCTCTGCTCCTCTCCAGCACCGAATGGACGAGGTTCAGGTTCTTGTTACTGCGCCTCACAAGCTCATTCCGCATTCGGTCATATATATACAGGAGATAGTGTGTGTCTTCGCGAGCATACTTCATCATTTCCTCCGGCAGGGGTCTGCAAGGCGATTTACACGGGGTTAAAAGCTGAACCATCACGTGGGTTGCCCGGGTCACCTGATCCTCCAATCGGCCAGCTGGTACTGCTTGTCAGCCTGCACATCGCAGCAGTACTGCAGGAGGTAGGCCAGAGAGAACTTGGGCAACGCCAGCACACGGCTGGCCTGGCCTGTGTCAAACAGGTTCACCACGTAGATGCCAAAGTCTCTCTGAAGCCATGGTATGTCCCAGTCCGCGCCATGCATCACCTTTTGGGGGTGTGGACAGAGAGGGCAGTCCATTTGTACAGGTCAAAGAGACAGGCAGTGAGGGCAGTCCATTTGTACAGGTCAAAGAGACAGGCAGAGCAGTCCATTTGTACAGGTCAAAGAGACAGGCAGAGAGGGCAGTCCATTTGTACAGGTCAAAGAGACAGGCAGAGAGGGCAGTCCATTTGTACAGGTCAAGGGACAGGCGAGGGCAGTTCATTTGTACAGGTCAAGAGACAGGCAGAGAGGTCAGTCATTTGCACAGGTCAAGAGACAGGCAGAAAGGTCAGTCATTTGTACAGGTCAGGGATAGCATAACACTAGAAACCTCACTTTGACAATCTTTGGGTTGGTAAAAACATCCAACAGAATTTGCATGTGCTCCCGAAGTGCCAACGTGTCAACAATGTAGTCATGGCAACGCGTCGAGACTTGCATGAGGCACACAAAACCTTGGTAACTGCGATACGAGTGTGCCTAGAAACAACCAGAAGGTAATGAAACTCAAAGGACCAGGGATGGGAGGTTAAAAAAATGGAGGTTGGCAAGGACCCCACGCAACAACCTCACCTCAAGGTCCACTGCAAATTCTGTCACACCACTGAGCTCCTGCTGCAACCCTTCCAACTGCTGCAGTGTGTCCACGTAGGTGAAGGGTGTGTCCTGGAGCCCCCCTACCGGCTGCAGGCACATGACCAAGCCACACCCCATAAAACACACACACACACACACACACACACACACACACACACACACACACGTATGTACACACACAGTACATACGCTCATAATACAATGCACACACACACACACATACACACAACACACACCCTTTCTCCCCATGTGCTGTGCTTCCCCCGTTACCTTCGGCTCTGTCAACTGAAGCTGCTCCTGAAGAGGCTCGTAATGCTCTAACTCGTACTGGTAGGGATGGGCCAGTGCAACCCTGCAGTCCAGAGAAAGGGTGGAGACCAGTAACCCAACAAGTGGTTATCAATTCTGTTGGCAACGTTCACCTAGCATCCATCAGTGCACACTCCTTGGCGTTTGCGATTATGGCATTCAGCGATGTAGGTTTCTGCAGTCGGAGAAAGACTGCACAGTGCGAACAAGACCACAAGGAGGGTAACATGGCACTCATGGTACAACTACACTAACCGTCCGGGAGAGGCTTCAGGGCGTTGGGCTTGCGACGGATGAGGGGGATGAATGGCGCATTGCTGTTGTCCACGTGGTCTCTGAACTTGAGCTGAGGGCGCTCGATGGATTTGGTGTGGATGAACCGATAGGATGTGGCCATCTCGCGATCAAGGTCCTTAAAACGTATGCTAACATGACTATAGCACAGGGATGATGGGGAGAATGCTCACCTTCTGTTTCTTGTTCCAGGTTGCAACCTCTGCTGTTCCTTCTTGTACGCTGGGAGGAAGGAGTGGCTTCTGGGTTTTCACCTCAGCCGCTTCGTCTAGCAATGTTCCCTGTGGAAGGGGTGTGGCACATTTCATAATACTATATTTTTTGCAAGGGGGAGGGGCACATTCAATACGCTGTAATGATCCCTATGTAGGAGGCACATTCAATACGCTGTAATGATCCCTATGTAGGAGGCACATTCAATACACTGTAATGTTCACTATGTAGGAGGCAGTTTTCCAAATGCTATAAAGCAAAAGCAACAGAAGTTTGAATACAAGTGTTAATTAGTTTGTATTATATTACAAAAATAGCACACTAAAATGGATCAATGGTTTGGACACCATCCCCATGACACCGTTAATGAAGGAGTGATAATAAAACTCACTTGCAAGGTCTATAGTTTATTTCAATTTCATAATTAATTTAATTCATCAATTGTTATATTTCTTTACCGATGTTGTTTGATGATGTTTGATTTGTATGTGATTGTGTTCTTGGTGTTATGTGTGGCAGATCAGCTACAAGGATAGGATAATGGCTCATTGACCTTTTTACATCCGCCTTAACGTTAATTTCTGTATCCACCTGCTAGGGTGGTGTATCAGGAATAAGGGGGTGGTGGGAGATGGTCCTACCACCTCGCGCCAATAGAATCATAATCAAATATCCAGCTTAGTGTGGAAGATTATAGTGACGTACCCAGGCCAAAATGTGTTTAACAATACTGAAAATTGCATTATGTTCATCATTTGAGTCTGGACACTCTAGACACAAATCCAGATACAATATGTACCACCTCACATCACGCTAACTAAATTCTGGACCCTGTCAGATATCCCTGGTCTGGGGAGTACCAAAAGCCAAAGGAAATCATTGCGTGTGCAAGGAAATGTCGAGAGACTGTGAATACAATCCACCAAATCATAAGATGTGTATAATAATGTATCTTGTAATATGTTAAATTTAAATTCAACACAGATGCATGTCTACATTCTTGGTGAGGTACGTGTCGCCATATCATTACTGGTACTAAAAGACAATGTCGTAAAAGTACACCACAGAGGTACAATATTATTCCCACAGCCAAGAGACACTCTGCCCAGCTCTATCGAACATTCTTAAGTGCAGGGTAGGGAATACAACCAATCAGCTTACGACTCTCTCCAGAAGGATGTCGTTTGCTTCCAGCAGGACCTCAAATCGCTCCTCAACGTCCTCCGTGCCCCCCGTGGTGTCCCCCGGGGTCCAGTAGCATGGAAGTTGGTAGTGGCGCATCATCTTTCCAACTCTGTGCAACCCCAGGGCAATTACGTTACCTACCAATAGCACTTGGCAGGGAAGGGGGAGGGTCAAAACCCGGACTCACATCTTGTTGACGCGTGAGCTCATTTTGGAGCAGAACGTTTTGAAACCTGGGAAACTAGAATAGTAATCGAAGTCGTCCCCCTCTGTTGGAAGGGCGTTGGCGCTCTTGGTGGCTTTCACCACGTTCTCAAGAAGTGCCTTAAAAGTGGTTGAGATGGCTTCGCATTTCTCAACGCTGCTAAGGTACCTTTGAGTACGCTTCCAAGGTAGGAAAACCAGGGATAAAGTCTTCTTCCGCTGCGTCCTCCATTTTGTCGGATGATTCCGCAACGCCTTCTTTGCTGACACTATCGCCTCTGACCGCTCCTTCGTCGATATCGTCCATCCCCCTGTGCACACGTGTGGCGATTCTAATATTGCCCAAAATTAGTCGAGTATTTAGAATGCGAAATGAGCCACACCCACAGTGCGAGAGGAAGCTCTTAATATGTATTTAAGAAACATTCTGGAAGAGAGAGGGCAATGAGCATGTACAGTGAGAACGTAACATCAGTTGACATTGTAGCTGTACATACACACTACGGTACATTTTTTTGAATTATGTATATGTCGTGACGCTCTGCGCATGCGTGCATTTTGACGTTGGCGCAAGATGGCTTCGGCGATGGCTTGTTTTCTTCGCCGGAGGGGGCTTCAAACCGCCTCGATCCTAGCTAGAAGAGCGTACTCAACAGACAGTATGACTCTCACGTTTTCCTCTCCAACTGAAGTGAGGAGCATGGACTATATGTCGGAGGGCGGGCTTCAATTAGAATATTGTCAATGTTCCAGGCTTTTTACAAAGGAGTAGGCGTAAAGCAGGTGGACATAAACACTACCTCAGGCAGCTTTGGTATTCTGCCCATGCACGTGCCAGCCGTTGCTGTGCTAAAACCTGGTGTCGTGACAGTCTACGACGGTGATAAGACACAGAAGTTCTTTGGTACGTAAGGATTCAGACTAGGTCCGGTTGGATACCACTCTGTGCATTCGTGCTTATTTTCGCCAGCCAGCAGCGGAGCAGTGACGATTAATGCGGACAGCTCTGTGCAGATCATAGCCGAGGAAGCGTTCCCCATCGATCGCCTGGATGCGCAGGTTAGCTAGGAGCATACGCCATGGCACACACGCTACTGAATACAATGAATCACCGGTTCACCGTGCTAATATATATCCATTACTATTGCTATGCATCCATTGAAGTGTCCATCTGTGCATCTTCCATTATGTACTCTTGAATGGCAATAGCTTCGCACTTTCAATCCCTAACCTTGCATCCATATATGGGTGCTGCCATCCACACCTACACTCCACACCTACACTGCTCACCCCATCCCATATCACCACCATCACACATCTTCCACATGTATATGCCTGCCCTGTACACAGGCTACTGTTGTTGCATAATGTGTGCTAGGCTGTTGTTGCATAATGTGTGCTAGGCTGTTGTTGTATCATGTGCTAGGCTGTTGTTGTATCATGTGTGCTAGGCTGTTGTTGTATCATGTGTGCTAGGCTGTTGTTGCATTGTGTATGGCAGTACACTTTCATTTTTGCTTGTAGTTGTATGATATACAACACCCTCAAATATCTCCTGTTTCTGGTTTCAGTTCTGAAGGGCACTCATAGTGTAATAGCATATTTGCCAAAGCCATTCTTATTGAATGTGACCGTTAATTAGTTTATTGATTGCAGTTATTTATTTGGCTAGGTTTACAGTATTGCCGGAGGGCAAATTGTTTACATTTTAATACTGTCTGCTACTTGGGGAGAGGATGGCTATCTTCTCAGCATCTAGCAATTTTTTGCGTCCTGACCTCATTAAGGTGTTATCGGCCTATGGAGCACATGATCCCTTTCCAATCCTGGTACTCTATTATCTATGGCTCAGGTTTTACATTGCTTATTTGATAATGAGAGTAGTGTATACAAGGCTGTAGCATGTCGTACTGTATGAAAGTGTGGCCCTGCATCCATTTCTGGTTCTACTAAAACTAGAAATCTGTAGTCCTTCAGTTGGTTGTCTGTCAGAGAGCTATTCTACGCTATCTGAATTGTGCTACAATCGTTGCTTGCAAGGGGTATGTGGCGACACTGAGACCTGTATTCACTAGGGGATTATCGCTCTACATGCAACAACCTCTGGTATGTAAATTAAGCAATCATCAACTAATCCAGTGTTACAGAGACCAAGCGGCTGTTTTGTGTATAGCCCACTTTTTTTAGGCTTGAAAACTGACATGAGTTGCACCCCATTTTAATGTCTATATTTGAATTCATTGTGCATGCATGTGGCATTGTAAACTGTATGGGATCCACCGTTGACCATGTTGAGCAATTGCACTTGTGAGACTTCAGGTTGCAGCCAGTCAATGATATCCAATTGTATTATTTCTGGCACCTACTCACTTGTGTTATTTGTTGGTTGGTTGTGTGTTTTTAATGCAATGTACTGCAGTAGTATCACCATTTCAACTGTACTTTTGGTTGGGAGGTGTGATGATTACTTTATGTTACCTCATGTTTAGGTTATCCTTGTTTCCCCTCACAGGCTGCAAGACAGGGCCTTGAGAAGTGCCAACAGGAGTTAGTTTCTGCAGGGAGTGAAGCCAACAAGGCCGCAGCACAGGTTGGAGTGGAGCTGTATGAAGCTCTCCTCAAGGCACTAGAACACTGAATAGTAGCATTTCGAGGCTAGGTAGCAGCGCACATCGGCAATATTTACGTCATTCGATATTATGGTTGTATGAAGGTTAAGCAATAATTTTATTTGGGTTTAATCACGTGATACCGGATTTTTATTTATTTATTTTTCAAAATTAACATTTGAATTATAAGTATACTTTAAAATGGGCCACGACGAATTGAGCCTTGGACATCACGGGGCTGGTGATGACTGCTTTGGCAAAGTGTTCAGATATGTCGGCGGGGGAGCAACAACCGGTTAGAGCGAGATGGTCGGTAGTGCGCTTTAAATAAGAAACAATGTTTCTTTCAGGAGCTGCGTATGGAACTGTGGAAGGATGTTTTCTAAAGCCGGTTAAAGGTTCTACTACACCTATGATTTTTCGAGCATTACAGGTTATTGTGAGCAGAGCTGTTCTCATAGGTAAGTACGCACGGCAGGTTGCGTGGAAAGTGTTGGAGGCGGGGCGTTTCGGCGTGACCACGTGACTTTGAACACGCCTCTTCTTCCGAATAGACTAACACACACAAACACACACAATCACATACACACAAACACATACATACACACTCACACACACACACACACAAGATATATAGAAAAGAGTAGGCAAATGCATGTCAATTCTACAAAGCAGAAAGAGTTTTATGTAGTTAGGTGTCCCTGTACGTAGTAAGTATAAGTAATTATTGTATTACACAATGAGGGTGGTAGGTACCATTTTAGTCTTGAAGTTTTGTTCTTTTTTTTTTTTTTTGCCACTGCTATCAATCAATTTAAAAAAAGTATGCACATATATTCACTGACTGTTTAAAGTAAGTATATAATTTATACTTTAGTTAAACATAAAGCAACATGATATATGCACAAACTGATAAACATGAAATGGAATTTGTGTGTTATGGGAGGGGTGGATTTATGTGTTATGGGAGGGGTGGATTTGTGTGTTATGGGAGGGGTGGATTTGTGTGTTATGGGAGGGGTGGATTTGTTAGTTGAACGTGGTGGTCTTCCAGGCCTACAACAAGAAGGTACCGCAATGGTTTGTGTCATGATAAGGTAGTGTAGAGGGAATTGGAGGCTGTTGTCACATGTCTGAGTGTTTGACTTGCATGGTTTTCTGTACATGTAGCAAATCTAAACGTGCGTAGAATCTCCTGTGGACACTTTATTGGAATGAATTCTGAAGTCTCACATCTTTCCAAAAGAGCCACAGCCAACTACACTGTCCAATGTATTATTATTTTGGGTGGGGGGGGGGGGGGGGGGGGGGGGGTGTAATGTTGAGTTATTAATTCCAGCATCAGTGTAAGAGAGATTAGACTGTTTCAGGATTGTGTGAATCATTTATTAATTGACCATTAATTGACCATTAATCATTATTACATAGTTGTTCATGCTGTTTCAAAATATTTATAATATCAGATACTACTATAGATCAATTTGTGCTCTTCATCGCAATCCATTTGTTCATGCTATGATGCAGAACTATGTGTGTCAGAGATTGGTATTGATACATCGTCTCACTAATCAATCATCGTAACCATAACAATGATGAACCAACTGTAAGGCACCTTGATGGGTTTTGAAGCACGGCCGGATCGTTCCATCCATTGTCAGACCAAGATCTGGCAGTCGTGTGTCAGAATGAGTTCTCATTTCCCCTATATGTTCCACATAACACATACATAATTCACTCATGCATAATTAATTTTTTGTACTTGTGGTTTATAAAATACTGGCTTCGAATAATTAATTTTTGCGCCCCTTTTGTAAGCTTTGAACCATATGATCACCCTCTATGGTAGCAATGGTGGAATGGTTCATGGGTCACATCTTAGCTCCCATACTGCTCATTGTATATATGGCTAACATTTTTGTTAAAGTTGAAAGGGTTAAACAGAAACTAATATTAAAACACATATTTGTTGCATACGAGGTGTTGGGAATATTTGTATAATGAAGCTGCCTGCATATTGGTGCATTGTACAAAGTTTTTAACTGGGACTCTAAGGGACTAGCTTTGAATTCGGGCAGCCATTTTGAGCCCCCAGCCTTTCTCTTTAAGCTGTTATGATTGTATAATCACACAAGATAATTATTGTTATAATGCCAACTGCTGTCAAGTTAGAGTAATGAATTATAAAAGATACATTAATTCATTGGTGACATGATTACCAGTGTTGGTGGGGCATTGTGTACCAGTGTTGGTATTGTGTACCAGTGTTGGTGGAGCATTGTGTACCAGTGTTGGTATTGTGTACCAGTGTTGGTGGAGCATTGTGTACCAGTGTTGGTATTGTGTACCAGTGTTGGTATTGTGTACCAGTGTTGGTATTGTGTACCAGTGTTGGTGGAGCATTGTGTACCAGTGTTGGTGGAGCATTGTGTACCAGTGTTGGTATTGTGTACCAGTGTGGGTGGAGCATTGTGTACCAGTGTTGGTGGGGCATTGTGTACCAGTGTTGGTATTGTGTACCAGTGTTGGTATTGTGTACCAGTGTTGGTGGAGCATTGTGTACCAGTGTTGGTGGAGCAGTGTTGGTATTGTGTACCAGTGTGGGTGGAGCATTGTGTACCAGTGTTGGTGGGGCATTGTGTACCAGTGTTGGTATTGTGTACCAGTGTTGGTGGAGCATTGTGTACCAGTGTTGGTATTGTGTACCAGTGTTGGTGGAGCATTGTGTACCAGTGTTGGTATTGTGTACCAGTGTTGGTATTGTGTACCAGTGTTGGTATTGTGTACCAGTGTTGGTGGAGCATTGTGTACCAGTGTTGGTGGAGCATTGTGTACCAGTGTTGGTATTGTGTACCAGTGTGGGTGGAGCATTGTGTACCAGTGTTGGTGGGGCATTGTGTACCAGTGTTGGTATTGTGTACCAGTGTTGGTATTGTGTACCAGTGTTGGTGGAGCATTGTGTACCAGTGTTGGTGGAGCAGTGTTGGTATTGTGTACCAGTGTGGGTGGAGCATTGTGTACCAGTGTTGGTGGGGCATTGTGTACCAGTGTTGGTATTGTGTACCAGTGTGGGTGGAGCATTGTGTACCAGTGTTGGTGGGGCATTGTGTACCAGTGTTGGTATTGTGTACCAGTGTGGGTGGAGCATTGTGTACCAGTGTTGGTATTGTGTACCAGTGTTGGTGGAGCATTGTGTACCAGTGTTGGTATTGTGTACCAGTGTGGGTGGAGCATTGTGTACCAGTGTTGGTGGAGCATTGAGTACCAGTGTTGGTATTGTGTACCAGTGTTGGTGGAGCATTGTGTACCAGTGTTGGTGGAGCATTGTGTACCAGTGTTGGTGGAGCATTGTGTACCAGTGTTGGTGGAGCATTGTGTACCAGTGTTGGTGGAGCATTGTGTACCAGTGTTGGCGGGAGCATTGTGTACCAGTGTTGGTGGAGCATTGTGTACCAGTGTTGGTGGAGCATTGTGTACCAGTGTTGGTGGAAGGGGTGGGGTCAATGTGTACCAGTGTTGGTGGAAGGGAGGGGGGGTCAATGTGTACCAGTGTTGGTGGAAGGGGGGGTCAATGTGTACCAGTGTTGGTGGAAGGGGGGGTCAATGTGTACCAGTGTTGGTGGAAGGGGGGGTCAATGTGTACCAGTGTTGGTGGAAGGGGGGGTCAATGTGTACCAGTGTTGGTGGAAGGGGGGTCAATGTGCACCAGTGTTGGTGAAAGGGGGGGGGGGGTCAATGTGTACCAGTGTTTTGGGGGAAGGGGGGTCAATGTGTACCAGTGTTGGTGGAAGGGGGGTCAATGTGTACCAGTGTTGGTGGAAGGGGGGATCAATGTGCACCAGTGTTGGTGGGGGGGGGGGGGTCAATGTGTACCAGTGTTGGTGGAAGAGGGGGGGGGTCAATGTGTACCAGTGTTGGTGGAAAGGGGGGTCAATGTGTACCAGTGTTGGTGGAAGGGGGGGGGGTCAATGTGCACCAGTGTTGGTGGGGGGGGGGGTCAATGTGTACCAGTGTTGGTGGAAGAGGGGGGGGGGGTCAATGTGTACCAGTGTTGGTGGAAGAGGGGGGGGGTCAATGTGCACCAGTGTTGGTGGAAAGGGGGGTCAATGTGTACCAGTGTTGGTGGAAGGGGGGGGGTCAATGTGTGCCAGTGTTGGTGGAAGGGGGGGGGGGGTCAATGTGTGCCAGTGTTGGTGGAAGGGGGGGGGGTCAATGTGTGCCAGTGTTGGTGGAAGGGGGTCAATGTGTACCAGTGTTGGTGGGCATTATACACAGTAGTAAATCCATTACTTTGGTTGTCAACATTCCCCAAGACGTGAGGGTTTCCTGATGACGAAGTTAGTCACTCCACTCATCACAGTGTTGAGTCTGTGCATATTGAATGCACATTGTACCTCCAGTACAACACATGGATCGTCAGTTGCATAGGATTGGACACAAGTGGGGGGGGGGGAGGGGGTCAATTAGAGCTGGATTGATATTTAACTGTAGCCAGGTCAATTATTTTAACTGAAGGCCGTGCTCTCAACTTCTGCCATCAAACACTTTGTTTGCCTGTTGGAACTTCTCATTTTTCAAGTACTATTCTACTGTGCATATGCTATGGGTTTAGGTTGGGTACGGAGCATCCAGTCGTATAGGTTGGGTTTAGGTTGGGTACGGAGCATCCAGTCGTATAGGTTGGGTTTAGGTTGGGTATGGAGCATCCAGTCGTATAGGTTGGGTTTAGGTTGGGTACGGAGCATCCAGTCGTATAGGTGTTGTCGGAAAAGGGTTTGAGAATCCATACATGTGGCCATATGGGGCCAACCAATGGAATGCCCAACCCAGCTGTGCTGTGGATGTGGTTTCCATGGGGGCTTCGCACGCCCAGCCTTGCACATGACCCAGCTGTGCTGTGGATGGTTTGTAGAGGTATGTATGGGTGTGTCAGTTGTGAACAATTAGTGGTAAATGTAGGGGGGAGGGGATTATGAACCTTAAGTGGTAAGTGCATTTCTGGCAAGTGAGCTAGGTCATGCCCATTCGACATACGCATAGCTGAATACAGGCAACTCACCGGAGGCATAAGTACACTTGCAGAAGCTTACGTTGCAGACAGTTGCAGACAGTTTGAGGTGCAGATTTCATTCTGTAGCTGTGGTGTGTGACCTTGTACTGTAGCTGTGGTGTGTGACCTTGGACTGTAACTGTGGTGTGTGACCTTGGACTGTGTATACATTCAGAGCATCAGGGAGGGAAAAGGAGTTTCATAGCAAGTAGATAAGGGAGAGTTTTACTTTGGGCCAATGTGCATCTGAAGGTAAGAAAGATTGTGGTTTGTTATGTGTATGTGAATTATTTCTTGAAAATCAATATTCAGTGAGGTATTACATCACAGATTTGTCCCCCAACTGTCATGTCATTTGATGACCTTTTGATCAGGGATTCTGTCACCACTCAATGCTGATGTGGGTTGTGCCACTTTTCCAAGGTTGGGTGTATGGATTCTTGTAGAGGTGTCATGTTGAGTGCACCTGTTTCGTGGCTATGGCGTTGTCAAGGGCCTGCTGGGTGTCATGGCTATGGCGTTGTCACAGGGCCTGCTGGGTGTCAGAGCTATGGCGTTGTCAGGGCCTGCTGGGTGTCATGGCTATGGCGTTGTCAAGGGCCTGCTGGGTGTCATGGCTATGGCGTTGTCAAGGGCCTGCAGGTGTCATGGCTATGCGTTGTCACAGCCGTGGCATGGTGCAGAGGATGTTGAGGTTCTCTCTCTCTCTCTCCTCTCCTCCCTCCTCTCTCTCTCTCTCCCTCTCTCTCTCTCCTCTCTCTCTCTCCTCTCCTCTCTCATCTCTCTCGTCTCTCTCATCTCTCTCTCATCTCTCTCTCTCTCTCTCTCTTCTCTCTTCGATGTGTAGGTACGGTTGGAGGTACGTTTG
>JABACO010000011.1:611315-629752 GCA_013339895.1 Ephydatia muelleri | reverse complement strand
CCTGGTCTTCTCTACAAGGTTGGTCAACATAATGATGCAACAAGAGTTCTGTTCCCAGACCATCTTCCAGAAGTCATAAGTGGTGGAGGGGAGAGGCCCCTGGGTCGCTATGTATGCATGCTTCTGCTGGAACCCCTGTACAACAATGGATAAACAGCTCGAGGTTGCCAAGGAAACGGCCAGGCATGTACCCACATCAATATAGTTGGCGTTGATGTAATCGGAGCCTTCTATGCCAGGGTTCAGGCTGAGGCACACACGAGTGTCATCAACTGGAGAGTGGGCACAAAAGAGCAGTATCTTTCACGAGTGCACTGCCTACTGGGGGGTGTTGGATGTTGGATGCCTGCATGCTAGGGGATGGTGGATGCCTACATGCTAGGGGATGTTGGGTGCCTACATGCTAGGGGATGTTGGATGCCTACATGCTAGGGGATGGTGGGTGCCTACATGCTAGGGGATGTTGGGTGCCTACATGCTAGGGGATGTTGGGTGCCTACATGCTAGGGGATGTTGGGTGCCTACATGCTAGGGGATGTTGGATGCCTACATGCTAGGGGATGTTGGGTGCCTACATGCTAGGGGATGTTGGGTGCCTACATGTTGGGTGCCTACATGCTAGGGGATGTTGGGTGCCTACATGCTAGGGGATGTTGGGTGCCTACATGTTGGGTGCCTACATGCTAGGGGATGTTGGGTGCCTACATGCTAGGGGATGTTGGATGCCTGTGATGTTGGGTGCCTACATGCTAGGGGATGTTGAATGCACTGCCTCAGTTGCAACAATGCTTTCAACTAATAACCACAACAACAATGTCAACAACAACAACAAAAACAACAATAACATGCTGTGATGCAGTAAAACCACCTACTTTTAAAGAAACCAACTTACAATGGTAACATGATAGATAGTGTGCAGGCATTCATAAACCACACAGACACAACACACAGTAGTGTGTGTACATCATCATCTAATGCTCATTGAACCAGGCCACAACACACACTAGTGACACTACAAGCACACTCACAGCTGTTGATATTGGCATATCTGTTCTTGTTGACATTGCAGGGCAGACAGCTGGCCATGTGAGGGAGGTTCGGTGACTTAATGGTAAACAGCTAAGGGGAGGAGTATGCAGGCTCCCTAATTGATGCACACCAGCAACAACGCACTGTACCTCATATTCCTCCGAGAAGAGATGGTCAGAGTTGGCGTGGAGTTGTCTGACGTGGTTGGCAAACTGCTACAATCAGAGGCTGGTGTTGGTTCTCTGATGGAAAGGAAGGGGGGGGGGGGGGGGGGGGGGGGGAGGGGAGGAGAGGTTAAAAGCTCGGGTAGGCACTACAATGGTTGACAACTGACCGACAATGAGGTCGTTAAATGAAATGGGAAGTGATTTTGGTGGCTTTACAACGGATGTCTCAGGCTGTGTGTGGTGTGTGTGTGTGGGGGAGAGTGTGCGTGGGGTACATGTATGTGTGTGGTGTATGGTGTGGTGTATGTGTGTGGTGTATGTGTTGGTGTATGTGTGTGGTGTATGTGTGTGGTGTATGTGTGGTGTATGTGTGTGCATGTGGTGTGTGTATGTGAGTGTGTGCGCGCATGCGAGTGTGTGCATGTGAAGCAAGTGTACATGTAGGCACAGCAAAATGAGCTGAAACACTCACTATTCTGAAGGAGCCTTTGCGAGGAGGCAGGGAGTATCCTTTGTGTGAATTCTGCCTCTGCAACAGCACATATGCCACCAACACCAAAGCCACCAGCAGCATTACAAAGAACAGCTCCTATAACTCCCCCTGCAATTTGACCAGCTAGAGGGAGGAAGGAGGGAGGAATGAGGGAGGGAGGGAGGAGGGAAGGGAGGAGGAGGGAGGGAGGGAGGATGAGGGAGGAGGGAGGAATGTGGGAGATGGAGGGAGGGAGGGAGGAATGTGGGAGGGAGGAGAATGGAGGGAGGAATGTGGGAGGAGGAATGTGGGAGATGGAGGGAGAGATGGAGGAGGGAGGAATGCACTAGTGCAGCCATGTAAATGTACCTGTTGCTCCAGCTGCTGATGTTGTACTTGCTAAAAAGACAAGAGACAACCACACCATGCAAAAAGTAAACACAAAAACATACAGAAGCATTCATCCAAAACACAACAGCCACACTTATCCAGATACATACACACAGACACACATGCAAACTATGTACACAAACATACACACATACACACAGTACCAGTTTTCACGGGTGCAAGGTAGCCAGATGAAGAGAAGTTGACGTACTGCCTGGCATTTGCACTGGCCTCTCTCTTTGAAGACACAGTGTTCTACAGAGAAGAAGAATTCCCATCCACTTCTGTACCTGCCCTATGGCATGGCTCCACAAAACATACCGTTTCACTGAAGAATCCCCACACAAAGGCTGTGTAAGTGGTTCCCGGCATGAGAGCCTTGTTCGGATGAACTCCCGGGGCATCATTTTGTTGGCTCTCGTTACCGAGGATGTAAACCAAGGGGGATTGGCGGTTCCCGGGAAGCTCTGCCGCCACATAGGGGGATCCAGCGGGCACACTGAGGGAGTAATTGGCAAAGGTGGCGTTGGATGTGAATGGATTAAAGGTTCCTCCGTTGATCTGCTGAGTGAGTGAATCATTCAGCCTCATCACGATCACCCAGAGGTGACTGAAGGTGACGAGATTGGAGGGTAGAGTGATGTTGATGGTGATGGTGGTAGTGGTGGTAGTAGTGGGTCTGCAGATGGTTTCACCGTGTTGTCAAATTCTGGAACTAAAGAATGCATGAAGAGCACTAAGTAAGGTGTTATGGAAGAGCACTAAGTAAGGTGTTATAGGAAGAGCACTAAGTAAGGTGTTATAGGAAGAGCACTAAGTAAGGTGTTATGGAAGAGCACTAAGTAAGGTGTTATAGGAAGAGCACTAAGGTGTTATAGGAAGAGCACTAAGGTGTTATAGGAAGAGCACTAAGGTGTATAGGAAGAGCACTGAGGTGTTATAGGAAGAGCACTAAGTAAGGTGTTATGGGAAGAGCACTTATAGGAAGAGCACTAAGTAAGGTGTTATGGTCCTCCCAATGAGCACTCACAGGTTGATGCATTGATGGCCTTGCTGAAATACTCACGCCAGCACCAGTCCTAGCTGCCACTTGGATCTGGTACCAGGTTCCTGGTTTCAGATTAGCAATGGTGTTGCGGAGTCAGTGCAGTAACATTCATGCTGTTAACAGATGAGGCTGATAACCATGGCGACCAGGTAACCATGTATCCGATGATCATGCCATTTTGATCAGCTGCAAGGGGAGGGTTCCATGACACAGTGATCTTCTTTATTTCAGTGACGGAAGTGATGAGATTCTGAGGAGGTGCGCTTGGTGCTAAAGGAGGGAGGGAGGAGGTGGAGGGGGAGGAGAGGAAGGGAGGGGGGGAGGGGAGGGAAGGAGAGGGAGGGAGGGGGGGGGAGGGGAGGGGAGGGGGGGAGGGGGAGGGGGAAGGGGGACAATAGAGAATGAGGTTTTGTATGATGCTCACAAGGAGAGTACCTGCTTCCAGAGTCGTCCAGTTGCCAAAAGCAGTGGGACCTCCACCAATGCTGTTGAAGGGCGTCACAGCCACACTGTAATTCCGGAAAGGTAGTAAGTTTGTATCAGGAATGAGGTGCCTGTGGTGTTGTTGAGTGTGGTTGGCCCTTGGGGCAGCAGAGTGACGTTGAGCTGGTAGAAGGTCACTGGTGGAAGAGCAGCTCTCACTGCAGCCCAACTGATGTTGGCAACCCTGGCAGAGGGAAGGATGCTGACAGGATCAGGGGAGGTGCGTGGTGTGGCTGTTGTGAGGGGAGAGGGGGAGGGGGGGGGGAGGGGGAGGGAGGGGGGTGGGGGAGGGGGAGAATGGTTAGCGAGATACACTGCAATAATATTTTGATGACCATATGGCACAAATAGTAGTGCCCCCTCTCCAAATGAGTACAAATATCGATGGATCCATGGACATGATCATCCCATAACTACATTGAGCACTGAGGACTACTGGTATTCCCCCTTCATGGGTAAAAATAGTACCAGATAAGCGATATACATGCACGCACACACACACACACACACACATGCACACACACACATGCACACACCACACAACATGCACACACACACACATGCACACACACACTGCACACACACATGCACACCACATGCACATGCACACGTGCACACACACATGCACACAAAAACATGCAGAATACACATGCACGCACACATGCACACGCACACGTGCACACACACATGCATAGACACATGCAAACACACACATACACACAACATGCATACATACACATGCACACACACATGCACACACACCACACACACACACACACACACAACCACACACACCACACCAGACACACACATCAAATAAAATAGCTCACTCAATGCATTTATGGTGAAAGAGGTGCTCGATTGGCTGCCACACACTCAAACACCTCCGGCACATAAGACAGGTCTCCATGGACACACTGAGGGGGACATAGCTGGTTCCATGAAGCCAACCAGTGACTGCACGACCCCAGCCATCCACACCTGTCCCTGCCTCCTCCAAACAATGGGAGGGGGAGGGTAGGCGTCGACCAAACAGATGAGGACCAGAGTGGGAGGGGGTGGAGACACTTAGGTTGAGGACTGGGAAGGAGCCACTGAGGACTGTGGAGGAGCCATTGATGGAGATGTATTGAAAACTGTGGGGAGGGTGGAGTGAGGAATAAAGGTGGGAAGGTGAGGGGAGATGGAGAGAAGAGGGGGTGATTGAGAATGAGAAGGAACTAAGAGACATGACAGAGGAAAGGGTGGATTCTTGATGTATGCACAGTGAATGGTTCAAGCAAGGTTGTGGAAGAGGAGGAAGATATCTTCTGTTGGCGGGGCACAACCGCAGGCACTCACAGTAAACGTTCAGGTACGTGCTGGAGACAAGAGCTGATTGGCTGCTGTTGGGGGGCTGGACGAGGCACTGGTACATCCCGCTGTTGTTCTGCACATTGGATATGTTATAGAAGTTTCCTGACCCCCACTGGCTGCATGTCCTTCAACCACTGGACCTGTGCATCAGAGGAGTTGACGGAGCACTGGAGAGAGACTGCGCTGCCTTGCTGCACCACTGTCTCATAGTTACCCAGGGACATTGTAAAGCCTAGAGGGGCTGGTGATGTGTTGTGGTGATGTGTGGCGGTGGTGTGCAGTGGTGTGGTGAGGAGAGAAGCAAACAGGCGGTCAGCTGAACACAAGAACATGAATACTTCAGGTTGCTATGTGGCAACAGAAGCCAACCAAATTCACACTTTGCACTACTTGGTTTTTAATTGTAATTATAACAGATTCATTATTGTGGAATGTCAACACCATTAGTGACGAGTGTGTGGTTCCCTTACATCATCATACACAGGTGGGAAGAGACTATGTCAGTTCGTTTGCCCAGTGTTTGTTGTTGATGCTTGCCCAACGAGCATTTTTTTTTTCCATGTAAAGGATATATGTTCATGTGTGCTTCCATTCCAGTGCTTGTACAAGGACCCATTCGTCTAATTTATCCTAATCATTCTGGCTCTAATGACTGCCTCAAAACAGCCCCTTAAACCTTGAACTCCACACACAACACGATGCTGATATCATCACAGCATTGGAACAATCACTTGCCCCTTTATACTCTTGTCTCCCTCCCTCCTCCCTCTCCTCCCACCCACACACCTGTGACCATCAGGATGGTGTGTAGTTGGCACAGGTGATGTTCTGTTCCCCAACAGGGGGCAGAATTATGTAAGCCGTAAAGTTGGTGGTGGTGACATTCAGGTTGCATAGTTACTGCAAGTGATGTTACCCCCATTCCTGGGATGTAGGTGAGAAAGCCGCTCTCCCCATATGCAATCTGCAGCCTCGAGGGGGAGGGGGGAAGGGGGGCATCATATGTGCCTGGCAGAGGTGAAACATTCCGATCAACACACAGCCCATGGCAGGGAGGGAGGGAGGGAGGGAGGGAGGGAGGGAGGGAGGGAGGGAGGGAGGGAGGGAGGGAGGGAGGGAGGGAGGGAGGGAGGGAGGGAGGGAGGGAGGGAAGGGAGGGAGGGAGGGAGGGAGGGAGGGAGGGAGGGAGGGAGGGAGGGAGGGGGGAGGGAGGGAGGGAGGGAGGAGGGAGAGGAGGGAGGGAGGAAGAGGGAGGGAGGAGGAGGGAGGGAGGGGAGGGAGGGAGGAGAGGGAGAGAGAGAGAGAGATGATACCCACCACTGACAACAACAGAAGCCCTACGGCTGTTCAGCAGGGTGATTGACAAGGCTGACTTGACAGGTACAGACCAGGAAGCAGGGAGATGGACTGGTTGTATAGCCAAGGACACTCGCTCCCTGGATGACAGATTCAATGACGATGGTAGACGATTGGTTGAGAAGGACAGCTGATGAGGTGGCGTTGTCAGCTTGGAAGTACCATTGGATGGACTGGGCACTTGATCCAGGGGTTACCGCACATGACAGCACAGCCACTGAATTGATATCCATCAGAGAGACGTCCTGAGGTTGGACCACAAAATCTGAGCACGAGAGACATGAAAGTTACAGTTTTAGATGATAGCTGTCGGCCTATGTTGTGTTCAGATGGGGTGCACATGTGCGCTTGTCCGGTGTTGTGTGCTGTACAGTGTGTGTGTGTGTGTGTATGTATGTGTGTGTATGGGTGTCTATGTGTGTGTGTATGTGTGCGTATGTGCGTGTGTGTGTGTATGGTGTGTGTATGTGTGTATGTGTGTATGTGGTGTATGTGCGTGTGTGTGTGTATGTGCGCGTGTGTGTGTGCGCGTAGTACAGTTCAGCACACACTGGAGCACCTGGTATCCGAATACTGCTGCTACGGAAGTTCCCTCTCTGCGTTTTGCCCTTGCAGTAGGCGTAATTTGATTGGACGCTCACAGAGACGTCGGGCCCGGGTATGCCTGGAATAGCGCTGGTACACAGACTCAGTAGGCTGCTGTTGGATGCTGCACTGTAGACTGGCAAGCGGTCGGGAAGAAAAACGTATTCACTGCAGAAGAGAGAGGTGACAGGCAAAAATTCCCACGTCAAGTTCCTATGAACGTGCACACTTCCCACGTACCTCGGTTGAACACGACCGGTGAAGATGAACTAAGCTGGCTCGCTGAACAGTTCAGGCTTGTGAAGTTGAATTGGGTAGCGGGAAACGCGCTGAGCAAACCGTTCTGTTGCCATGTTCCGTACTGTGGCAAGATTTCTACGCTACTAACTCCCGTCCACGACCCGTTGTCGCATCGGGCTTGTACTGTGACGTCACTGCCGTTGGCGACTGATATAGTCATAGAAGAGACAGGTTGCACAACTGGGATTTGATCTGTGTGTGTGCGTATGTGTTTGCATGGGGAGGAGGGGAGGCGGTTAGGTTCCGTGGCGGCAGAACAAACTCCTCTGAGCGACTGTTTAAAAAGCTTTGTATGTTTTTGTAAATAAAAGAAACGAAGGTGTTACCGCAGTTGGCATTTTTACCTGACAGGTAATGGGTAACGGACGGCCATCATAACAAAACAGTGTGAAGGACTCTGTTATATGTGCATGCTTACCTTGAGCACCCATTGCACTGAAAAGCAACGCGCAGTAAAGAAACAAAGCGCCACACTTCATCTGTCTGCTATGATTTTTGTAAACGAGGTAAATTTTCCGTCATTGTGGTTAATTATCTAACAGCAAAAATTATTAATGTTATGTCTTCTTTATGACTAGCCGTACGTTGGAGAGGAGTACGTCGCAGCCAGTCTTGAAAGACGGCTGGCTCTATAAGCGGGTGGCGCTACGAATCGCAAATGGCAGACTCGTTGGTTCAAACTGCAGGACGCTACTCTCTACTACTACATCAAAAAGGAAGACACGAACCCACAAGGCTTGATTCAACTAAATGAAGTGATATTAGCAAGGCGGACGAGTATGCGGGAAGGCAGTACTGCCTCAGCTTGCTAACCACTAATAAGGGGAAGAAGGTATACTATTTGTCGGCTGATACGCAGGATTGTATCGATGAATGGTACACCGCTCTAAAGTCGCCATTCTCCTTCCGTCACAAACCAGAGCCCCGTCACTTACGCGACAGCCGAAGTGTTCTTAACGGAGGGCGTTCGCATCAGCGGCAATGTGCACTACGGTATACTCTCCTCCATATCGCAGCGAAGCGGCCCTGAGAAGAAGCGCAGGGACAACTTTGGGTGGTTCTGCGAATGCCAGGTCGCCTTGGCAACAGTGCTCAATTTGTTTTCTGAGCATGGCTGGATCACAGAGCGGGTTTATCGGAGCTCTGCTGTGTCTCCCATTGATAATACACTTCATCCAGCAGTCAGGGTCATCTTCATCAGACGCCTGTCTCAGAAGATGCAGACAGAGATGACCGTTCCGACAGCATGAAGGAATCAACTTTGTCTCTTCTCCATCCCAATGTCCCTCCTCTTCCCCCTCCTCCAGTGCATATCCCCAAGGATGTCAAACTTCTAGAGGGAACTGATGATGAACTGCTGACCCTGATGCAGGAGTTTGATATTCCGATCAACTTATTGTTTCAACCTGACTAAAGTCTGCACACTCATCACTTAAAAGGGGCATTCAAAACGAGTTGTTGGACCATAGCAGTGTCTGTGTTTTGTTGTGTATGTTAGCTCACTATTTACTACTGTTAGAGGAAACACTTTCAGATTTATGTACACAATCATGCAATAAAACAACACACACACACACATACACACACAGAGGCACAAGGGTACACTACCTTATGAACGACGGGGTGTAAGGTATGCATTATTAGATCTAATCCAGAAGTTTTAAATTTCCCACGCACGCCACAGAAGCGTTGTCAATGGCAGCAACGATTTCACACTCGCATCAAACGATGTCGACACATCGTAGTAGGGCCTCGGTGCCGGGCAAGCCCTGTGCCTCAACCTCCTCCCCCCTTCGGTCCGAATTAATTTGTCCGGCTGCAAGCACGCAGTAGGCAAGTTCACTCGTTGCAGTACCACATATTCCATACTGTGATCCGCAGTGCGTGGCGTCGCCGAGGAGATGAAAATGGTAGCAGTAGATAACAGTTCTACCGAATGGTAGGTTGTCACTAGGGTTTTGCGCATGCTTGTACTCATACCTGGCACGTGTATGTTGCAGTGAAGTGTATTGGTGTGATGCTGCAGTTCCCTTGGAACGCTATATCGCCCTCCAACCTTATCAAGTAAGAGGATTGTTTGTTGTGTTATAAATTTAGCTAACGTGTACGCACCTCTCTAGAGAATCAACCATTTCCCAGGAATGGGAGAAATCACCAGAAAAGATTGTCTAGCTCGAAATATGCACAGGTTACAGCGTGTGCGAGTATTGAGTGGAGTAACGCCCAGTCAATCAAGTAGCCCCACCCCATCCTGCATTGCTACCCACATGACTTAAATTACTATTCACATGTGGAGAATAAAGTTTTATTTTCTACATGACTTGGCAGGATGCACACACTCAATAAGGAGTTCAACTTTCTGCCCCGCACATGGGTGCTTCCTGCAGACTACGGCTCCTTGGCATTCTACATGCGTGACTGCAAGAGGAAGCAGATACGGAAAACGCTCATTGTAAAGCCGCACAATGGAGCCAGGGGACGGGGGTAAGGTTTCATGTATCTATCTGCCCTTCCCCCGTTCTCTCTCCCTCTTAACCCAATTACTCCTTACCTTTTACTGTCTTCCTATAAAATGCCACTCCCCTGCCTCAAGATACCCCTCCCCTTTCCTGTCTCCTCCCCACCTCATAATGCATGCAATCACTGTTGCAGGATCAGGTTAATTCACTCATTAGACAATGGACTCCACAAAGAACCTGTCATTGTTCAAGAATATATCGATGAGGTATGCATATCATGGTTTGAGAGTTTGTGCATATGTAATTGGCTGCTTCAATTAGCCTCTGTTGATTGACACGTTCAAATGCGATTTGAGGGTGTACGTTTTGGTGACCTCATGTGATCCACTGAGTATCCTGGTGTACCGCGATGGATTGGTAAGAGAGCATTCTAGCAACCTTTAATAACATATAAAAGAATGCACATGTATTGTGCATGTGTGTGTGATTGCATGTATACATATGGACATACGTTGTATGGATGTGGATTCATGTGTTTTGTGTACACAGGTCCGACTTTCAACACAGGCATACCATCCACCCTCTGAAGAAAACCTGGTATTAAAAAAATAAATCACAACTGACATTGAATGCATATCTTTCTCTCATCAAAATGACCATGCATGGTCACATCAGGGAAAACAGTTCATGCATCTGACCAATTACTCGATCAACAAATTCAGTATGTCTTATGATCATGATGACAGACCCGACAAGGGGAGTAAGAGGTACGTACGGTCATGATGGGGTGGGCATGGCCATTAGCGTGGGTGGACGTTAATGATCAAAGAAGGCTGTGGTGAGAAAGGTGCTATATTACATGCTCTAGTGGGCGTGGGCATGCAAGGTAATCTAGCTTGAGATGTGACAATGGAAGGCTTTGTCTATGAAGATTAGATTTCATAATCCAAAAATTCCATCTCCTTTCACAGGACGATCAGCTACCTCAATGGATGGCTCCGTCAGAATGGCTACAACGTAACTGAGCTCTGGTCTAAAATTCATGTACATAACGCCTGTGTGTTTTACATCTGCTGGCATTTAGCCATGTAATCTTTGTTTCTCTCTGTTCTTGCCATTCCCTTCTTTCCTATCCTCCTCCTCCTTGCACATGCAGGACCTCATTGTCAAGACTCTAATTGTAGCCCACCCTTCTCTTAGCCACACCTACCGTGCCTGCAGGCCCTCCACTGTTTCAGGTACCACCACAAGTCAGTGCTTTGAGATCTTGGGATTTGACATCCTCCTCGACCGCACCCTGAAGCCATGGCTACTCGAAGTGAGAGTCAGTCATGCCACAGTAATGAGAGCATGCAAGCGCGTGATGGGACAACAGCAATGTGGTTAGGCAATGTGTGGAATTTGAGCCAGTGGGCACTTACAGGTTATTACATGTATTTTGGATGCAGCAAATTTAAGATTCAATTGTTGCATTGTGTGCAAATATGGTAACTCCATCTATGGTCACTGGTTGTGCCATCTTTTGAATTCCACATTTTAACATCAACCAATCAATCTATTGTGTCCAAAGCTTTCACAACTTTGTTTGTACAGGTCAATCGCTCCCCAAGTTTCAGTACAGACACCAAATTGGACTGGGATATTAAATTTGCAGTCATCAAAGATGCCCTACAACTGCTCAACATTAGGTGCAGAACATCCTTTTCACTGCTGTCATAACCTCAGCTGTTGATTGGTGGTTCCCAGGCCAACAGACAAACATCAGGTCCTCTCTCTTCAAAAGGTTGCCTCGCGCAAGAGGCTCCTTCATCTGACGTGCAAAGGCTCTCGGATTCCCTGTGGTCAGGAAGGATCGTTGTGCCACAACAAGAAAAAGAGGGAGGAACTGGTAAGGGAAGAGTTGTTTATGGGTGGGAGTGGCAAAGGGGAGGGGCAGCAGAGAAGACTTAAGGCAGAGGAATCCAGCAGGGAGTAGGTTTTTTTTTTTTTTTTTGTAATGTTTTTGACAGAAGGAAAGGTTGGCACAGCTCTCCATGGCGAGGGAGAAAGAGGATCACGAGGAGGCTAACTTAGTAGGGAAACAGGTGACTAATGACCCATGATAAGAGCACTGTTCCTTGCAGGGCAATTACATAAGGGTCTACCCTGCATTGGACCCAGAAAGGACAAAACTCTACAACAAGCTGTTGGGTAGTGGAGTTGGTGGATTTGGGTGGCAGTGAGGTGTTTACTTTCTTTTGCATGCACACACACATACATACATACGCATACACACACACATACCACACACACACCACAAACACACCACACACACACAACACACAAACATACATACACATACACACACCACACACACCACACACACAAACCATACATACATACACATACACACACCACACACCACACACACACAACACACCACCCACACACCACACACACACACACACCCACACACAACCACACACACATACACACACACAGGGAAGACTTCGAGACATTCTTCAAGATGGCTGGCTTCCAGAACCAGCATCAGGAAACTGCAGGAAGATGATGTCATCGAGCTACTGATGCAGTACGAGGACGACACCATGGCAACCAGGCTTAGTTTTATGGCTGTGCCCAATGTGAGATACTCTCCCTCCAGCTCTCTGTACAACATTATAATTATTTAATAAGTATAGATGTGTGTACAAACCACGCATAATTAACTATCAATTTTGTAACTGTCTGTTTGTATTGGCTAACCGTTCACATCTGAAGGGAAATTATTTCTCTTTTGAACTCACAGGACATGCATTGCAGCCACTCTCCTGTGTCCCCAACACCACATAGCACAGATGTTCCAACCATGGTATGCACATGCCACACACACACACACACACACACACACACACACCAACACACACACACACACCACATACACACACACATATACACATACACACACATACACCACATACACACCATACACATACACACACCATACATATTTCTGATCTGTGTATTCCAAGGGCATGAGTGCTGCCATGGCGATGAGGGAGAGGGAGGAGGAGCGGACACAGTTGACCATGGTGGCACTCAATGAGACCACGCCCTTCTATCCCGGGAAGACCCAAGAGGAAGCCCAAAGTGCACTCCAGGAGGTAAGAGGGTGTCCTCAGCAGTCATGGGAGGAGGTGGGTTTCCTCTCTCCCTCTCCTCTGTCATGGGGGAGGTGGGTTTCCTCTCTCGCTCTCCTCTGTCATGGGAGGAGGTGGGTTTCCTCTCTCCCTCTCCTCTGTGGTGGGCTCTGCACTGAAATTATGTTTCCCTAATGCAAAGCTGTCACATGTAAATTGTTGTGTATAGGCTAATGCATACCTCAAGACCCACATGGCCAACATGGCTGGCTTCTGGCACATCTCACTTAGCAACATGAAACGGAAGGAGGTACATGTCATGTATTTGTTTATTTATATAAATTTTTTGTACAAGACAATGAGTTTTAAAGCTGCCACCCCTTGTGGCCCCTCCCCTCACCACACCCTCCAGTTGCTGGATCATGTGAGGGAGAAGGTGAGGAGAATAATGCTGGGGCTACTGGAGGACCAGTGACCTCAAGACTGTGCGGCTCAACAAACTGGTCTAAGCTCTTCCTCTTCCTGCTGTCCAACAGTGGGAAGGGCTTCTGGGTCACCTTTGTATCACAAAGGTGTGTGACCATCAATACACGTTGTGTATGTCACGTGTGCACGTACACACACATCTTGTATCAAGAGCCTGTACGATCATCAAACACTGTCTATACCCCTGCAGTGGTGCGTGGGAGCAGGCATTCAAAGCAAAAATGGAGGCTCTCTCGATGGTAAGAAAAGGGTATCAACTGCATTTTTTTAATGCCTCCTCTCCCCCTCTTCCTCCTTGCTTGCACAGGTGGAGCTTGCCTGTTGTAGGAGGATCGTCCAGCTGTGTCACCCTGGTCACCCTTGGATACTATACATTCACATGTCCAGCCCCAGTCCTGAGCCGTGAGTCCCAAAGCATATACACATCCCAAATAATTGATGCTTTCCTTGCCCTCCTTTAATTAAAGCCCGCTGGAGAAACTATCCCTAGCCAAGTGCCGTAGCATGGTCCATCCCTGCAAAGGGACGTCACACAGCTGATAGGCCAATGTCAGGATACCGTAGGAACATGGCTCCCCCTTGCTGACACACAGCTAAGGCTGTGGGGGTTGTGGTCTTGCTGGAGACCGATGTTTTTAAAATATGATTTGAGTGACAGTGAATGATGCAAAGTCAGGGAGGAAGGGTGTGGTCTACAGTGAGGGAAATCAGATGTGAATGTGGAGCTTTAAAAAAAACAGCATGGACATTGGAATGTGTAGAGCAGCTGTCAATATGACCATCCTGGTGAGAGATGAGATGGCCAATGAGGTGTGTTTGAGTTGGTGCTGGGTGAAGACCACTTTGAGAGCTCCTATAGTCCTTGAAAAGCAACATGGACGCATTGTGCAACGCACTCTTGTCTACTTTGGGTGTGGTTGCAGTGTGAGGCTCTCACATGAGTAAGTGCAGAGTATGGGGCAAGAGGGATAGCATGGTAGAGTAGGACAAGAGGGATTGCATGGTAGAGTATGGGGCAAGAGGGATTGCATGGTTAGTATGGGACGAGAGGGATGCATGGTAGAGTATGGATTGCATGGTAGAGTATGGGGACAAGAGGGATAGCATGGTTAGTATGGGGCAAGAGGGATAGCATGGTAGAGTATGGATGCATGGTAGAGTATGGGGCAAGAGGGATAGCATGGTAGAGTATGGGGCAAGAGGGATAGCAGGTAGAGTAGGGATGCATGGTAGAGTATGGGGCAAGAGGATGCATGGATAGAGTATGGGGCAGAGGGGATAGCATGGTAGAGTATGGGGCAAGAGGGATAGCATGGTAGAGTAGTAGGGGCAAGAGGGATAGCATGGTAGAGTATGGGACAAGAGGGATAGCATGGTCGAGTATGGGGCAAGAGGGATAGCATGGTAGAGTATGGGGCAAGAGGGAAGCATGGTGGATAGAGTATGGGGCGAGGGGAGGGGCGAGAGGGATTGCATGGTAGAGTATGGGCAAGAGGGATTCATGGTAGAGTATGGGGCAGAGGGATAGCATGGTAGAGTATGGGAAAGAGGGAGCATGGAGAGTATGGGGCAAGAGGGGATGCATGGTAGAGTATGGGGCAAAGAGGGATAGCATGGTAGAGTATGGGGCAAGAGGGATTGCATGGTAGAGTAGGGGCAAGAGGGATAGCATGGTAGAGTATGGGGCAAGAGGGATTGCATGGTAGAGTATGGGACAAGAGGGGATAGCATGGTAGAGTATGGGGCAAAGAGGATAGAATGGTAGAGTATGGGACAAGAGGGATAGCATGGTAGAGTATGGGGCAAGAGGGATTGCATGGTAGAGTATGGGGCAAGAGGGATAGCATGGTAGAGTATGGGACAAGAGGGATAGCATGGTTAGAGTATGGGCAAGAGGGATAGCATGGTAGAGTATGGGGCAAGAGGGATAGCATGGTTCAGTCATTTGACTAATTGCCAATAATTGTTTGTAACCACAGAGACGTTTTTTAACACAAGGATTTTATTTTAAAAGCAGCAACCAATTAACTGATGTTTTCTCCAATCATAGTGGTACATTTTCTGCTTTAGCCACAATCTCCAAGTGAGTACCCTTCGAAGGCCTCTTAATGTCTCCACGAGATAGCTGATGAAAGAATAGTCGTCTTTGATGGAGAAGTGTCTCAGGGTTAGAATAAAAAACAGCTATTGGCAGTAATAGATGTGCTGTTAAGCTGGTGACTCGCATGCCATTCCATACACACATCACGTGACTGCGTGCTAAAGATGTTGTGATTCAGCATCATGGTCCCAAATGCCATGACAACAGAGGAATGCCACTGGTGGCTTTTAGGTGGATAGCTGAATGCTATAAGGGCAACAACTGCGCTATCTGCGTGTGCGAAAGGATCAGGCGAGTGCCGTTAGCTCCGAAAATGTAGTAGATACTGGGGACTAGCAGAGGACTGCGTGGCCGGCATATTAGTTGTGAAACTGGTGCCATTCTCCTCAGTCACCGAGAAAGCCTCCCTGCATTTCTAGGGGTTCTGAAAGTATTGGTCATTACTCGGACTTCTGTTCTCGCCAGTGACCAGTCTGCACATGAGCCGTAGATATGCGGGGATAGCGACCCTTCGGGAGAAGGAGCAGGTGCAGATTTCTTAGCTTCCGATTGGTCGTCACTTTAACATGATGTCGACCCTTTTACATGTATATTTCCGTTCTTGCCGCCTTTGATATAACATGCACGTGACGATGTGTATACTGAGTATCATGTGACACGATCGGTGCAAGTTTGGCAAAAATAAAGTGGAAATGTGGCGTCGGTACACGTCGCATGTTCCTGTGCCTCGTAGGAACTATCGAGTTTGGCTCGTCAGAAACTTCCATTCCTGCAAAGAGGTACACAGTCGACCTAGATCTACCAGAGCAGAACCGTTTTCAAGCCCTCGCGTGATTGTACCGTCCGAGATGCAGAACCTCCTGAACGTCTTCAAGAAGATGGTTCCGGGATTCGTGTTGGAAGCGTCGGCGCCATCGGTCCCGAAGTCGACAAGCACTTTCGCGCGCTTACGCGGGAGAGATGATTGGCATTGCGGCGGCTACAGGCATTGACATAGGGACGTTGTACTGGCCAACTGTTCTACGAGCTGACGGCATTACAAGAACTCGCCGACAAAAGCCTGCACCAGTTGTAGCCGAGGCCTTGAACGGAACCATCTATCACGGTCGTAATATGGACTACGACTTTACCGATGCGCTCCGGAATCTGACCGTCGTCATTGACTACCAGCAAGGCGGGAAAACGCTATACACCGGCACGACCTTTGTCGGAATGGTTGGGATGCTCTCCGCGCAGAGACCCTACGGTACACCATCACCCTCGACGAGAGGGACCAGGGAGACTGGATGAATCTAATGAGTCTCTGGTTGAAGGCACTGGTTGTGTGTGACCTCCTTATTGATCAGGGACACTGTGGCTGGAGACTACACCTTTGAGGCTGCTTGACAGTTGGCGTACTCTCCACTGATAGCCCCGTGCTATTCTGTTGGTGGAACCACTTCTGGACAGGGAGTCGTCATCAGCGGGGACCGGGTCTCGGCGGTGGACCTGTGGTACCTGAACGCATTGGGAGGGCAATGGTTCCTGGTGGAGACCAATTACGACCACTGGACCACTCCCCGCCGATGATGACAGGCAAGACCGGCCATCAAGGCCTACTTGAACGCCACAGGCAGGGCAAACATCAATGCACCGGCGCTGTTCAGTGTGCTCTCCATCCCTCTGTGATGAATAACGGTACCACATACACTGTGACCATGTCTGCAGCAATCCCAGAGCTGTTTTTCACTTGGGTTCGGTATCCATAGAGTCTCCCACTAAGGAGCTGACACAATCTGTGTATGTTTAAACTGTTTGGTTTTTAACTTTTGATAACAAATATTTCAAATGATACTTCAATTCCATTATTATTAATGCAACAGAAACCAGCTCTCTCAATACCCCACCCAAAAATAAGAAGGCTCTCAGTGGGATTTTGAGCCTCTGTCAAAAGTATGTCTGCCCTGTGATAACGTAATTCATCAAAGTGGCTCAGCGGGTGGTTCTCTAGAGATAATTGAATTATTATTATTTATTGGTGGCCAATTTTGCGTGGCGGATTCTTATTTGGCTTCATGTAATGGAGTTCAATTTCCGACTTGGGGCCATCCATTTAGTTATAACCTCGGTTCATCCTTAACTATCAGAGCTTGTGTTGGGGACAAAAATAGTTGACTTGGTAACGTCACTCAACCGGTATTTCCTCTACGCTGTGTTAGGCATAGGGGCCTTTTAATTTTTTTTTAATAAACGCCCCGCGTTCTTTTTCTTAACATTTCTGGCGTTGTCTTTTACTTATCTATGGTTGTCGACCCTCTTTGATTATTGGTTCAAAAATACTATTCTGTCTTTAAAGTCTTTTATTGATACTTTGCCTACCAGAACCAACAAATTTCACCAGATCACGTGACTCTAGTAGTTTATGATTACACTTAATAACAGCGTGACACAACAAACGATAAATACGCCGCAAAGTATGGCAATTGTGCGCTCACGTATATGTATTTTTCCTGCTTGGAACGCTGCGTGTGGCATCCTAGGTACTCCGATCCCCGCAAAGAGGTACACCGTCAACCTCGACTGCCAGGCCCAAGATCGTTTCACGACGTCGTAGCTGTCGACTATGCGGACGACTTGAAGACATTTGTTTAAAGGCTGCAGCAAATCGTGCCGCAGGAGGTGATCGATGTCGTGGACGTGATCGCCGCCTCGGTGGACAAAACACATTCGTGCTCCCTACGCAGCTGAAATGGGTCGGAGTCTCCCTGGCAGCAGGAGTTGCCCTTGGAGATGTCGTATTGGCAAACCTGCTCTACGAGATCACCGCATTCTCTCACTCGCCGTCCAAGATGTGTACCAGCATAGTAGCCGGGTAATAGAACGGGACTATCTATCACGGCAGGAACCTCGACTACGGCACATTTACCGATTTACTGAAGAAACGTCACGGCCATCGTAGATACCAGCAGGGCGGGGGAGACGGTTTATACGGGGACGACCTTCGTCGGAATGGTGGGCTGTTAAGGGAACAAAAGCCCTACGGATACACCACACCCTCGATGAAAGGGACAGGGAGACTGGTGGATGAACCTAATTGAAGGCCTGGC
>JABACO010000011.1:479005-610315 GCA_013339895.1 Ephydatia muelleri | reverse complement strand
GGGAAAGGGAGAGAGAGACGGGGAAGGGAGAGGAGGAGGGGAAGGGAGAGAGGAGGGGAGGGATGCAAAGATGGTTTGGTATTTAATAATAGAAAAGTTAACAACATAGAACTAACAACTCCATTTTCTTCCACGCAACACAGCATGACAATGGTGTACACCCGGTTGTTCCCAGATCATCCTCCAGAAGTCGTCCACTGTGTTCCTCATGGGTCCCTGGGCTAGAATGTACTGTTGTTTCCTCTCGTATCCCTGGGAGACAGACCAGCAGGGTGGGACCACAGATCAACATGCAAATTATAACACTTAAACCACATGAATCCTTCACTTGACCCTTTAGTATCAACTTTTGAGCCACACAATCACTGCACATACTTAGTACTTACATCAACAAAGCTGGCATTGATGTAATCTGATCCACTGACCCCAGGCTGCATCAGCAAGCGCACACGGTGAAGGTCATCTGTGGGGACACGCCCACCACATGACAACGGACATGCCCAGCAAGCGACAGAGTGAGATCACTTACATGGGAGGGCGGATTGGCTCCTGTTCTTTGGTACATTGGGTGGTAGCTTTGCTGAAGAGAACTGAGACGCTTTCACCACCTGCAACTCTTGTGCACGCTGGAAAAATGGCAGCAAATTATAAGTTACTGAGTTTGCATGGGTGCAGTAGTGTGAGGATGTGATGAGGGTGCAATGGTGAGCGTGTGATGAGGATGTGATGAGGGTGCAATGGTGAGCGTGTGATGAGGGTGTGATGAGGGTGCAATGGTGAGCATGTGATGAGGGGTGTGATGAGGGTGCAATGGTGAGCGTGTGATGAGGGTGTGATGTGAGGTGTGATGAGGGTGCAATGGTGAGCGTGTGATGAGGGTGTGATGTGAGGGTGTGATGAGGGTGAAATGGTGAGCGTGTGATGAGGGTGTGATGTGAGGGTGCGATGGTGAGGGTGTGATGAGGGTATGATGATGAGGGTGTGATGAGGGTGTGATGGTGAGGGTGTGATGAGGGTATGATGATGAGCATGTGATGAGGGTGTGATGGTGAGGGTGTGATGGTGAGGTGTGATGGTGAGGATGTGACGAAGTGTGATGATGAGAGGTGGACATGATTGGTACATTAGGAAGTTGTAGTACAGTGATGTGGGTGTGGCTTGGAAATGTCATGACGTAGGTGTGATGCACCACTGTTGTCGTGGTTACATGTACCTCAAACTCCCGCAGAACTTCACACTGTTGTTGTTTGGACGTGTCTTTCATCTCTTTGCTCTTGTCCTGGAACCTCTGTGGTGAAGTTTGGGTGTTTCCGTCCCTAATGACTTCCAGGAGGGTGTCATGGATGAAGATGTACTGGTGCTGGAGGGAATGGGATCATGTGATTGCCACACGAGTTATCGGGTGTACATCACAGCAGTCACATCATGCTCACATGGATATTGTCTTTGTGGTCATATGGATATCAAACATACACACATACACATGCATACTACACGTAGGGTCAGGTGATGTCACCTGACACATACCTCCGTCTGGATCATGTAGCTGCGTTGTTTCCTCAATTCAAGTGCAAAATTAAAGACATCAACTTTACGTTCCAGGTTGGCCATCTTGATTAGCTCCTGGATGGCTATGAGGGTACCAGTGCGACCGACTCCAGCACTGGAGGGGGAGGAGGTACAACCAGGTGTTCAAGAAGGGCTTTAAATAGAACCATCAGAAATACAGTTGGAGTGAAAATTCAATTGCAGTGTGCAAGATGCTACCCAGGCCATGCATAACGTGGGCACAAATGACATCATTAGTGTTTAATGGCATGATGAATTCGTGTGGGGTCAATCCATATCATTTTAACCTATACTTTGACACTATGCCTTAGATATTGGTGCAACTTCCTATAGTTTTGTTTTTCACCAATGTTACTTTAACATCAAGACTAAAAAGTTGCACCGAAATTTGAAGTGTATAGGTTGAAATGCTATGGGAGAGCCAAAATTGACTGCGCCCACAAATTATGCTAGCATCGACCGTACACAATGCATATGTGAGAATGTGTTTGATTACCTTGGGCATGTGTATATGTGTGTATGTAGTGTGTTGTGGGGGAAGGAGGAGTGGTGAGAATTCAGTGCCCCTAATAACACACCAAATTAAAAGTAACAAAAGCAACAAGTATTGGAGCATTAACTGTAGCACTGAGCACTCAAATGGGATGATTGGACACCCATTCTCCATCACATGCCTTGTCAAACATACCTGCAGTGGATTATATCAGGACCGTCAGTTGTTCGTTTG
The DNA here is from genome assembly GCA_013339895.1 of Ephydatia muelleri. Lineage (NCBI taxonomy): Eukaryota > Metazoa > Porifera > Demospongiae > Spongillida > Spongillidae > Ephydatia > Ephydatia muelleri. The sequence continues at coordinate 608,019 of JABACO010000011.1, read as the reverse complement.
AAGTTCTCCAATCGTCTGATAAATGCAATCAGTGGGTGTGGCATCTCGGGGACCCCAAAGTCTGGCCAGCCGGTTGTAGTGGAACTGCTTCACTTCATAGGATTCTTGTTCCTGAGGGGACAGTACACAAGGGCACAAACACACCCTCATTACACAAGGGCACAAACACACCCTCATTACACAAGGGCACAAACACACCCTCATTACACAAGGGCACAAACACACCCTCATTACACAAGGGCACAAACACACCCTCATTACACAAGGGCACAAACACACCCTCATTACACAAGGGCACAAACACACCCTCATTACACAAGGGCACAAACACACCCTCATTACACAAGGGCACAAACACACCCTCATTACACAAGGGCACAAACACACCCTCATTACACAAGGGCACAAACACACCCTCATTACACAAGGGCACAAACACACCCTCATTACACAAGGGCACAAACACACCCTCATTACACAAGGGCACAAACACACCCTCATTACACAAGGGCACAAACACACCCTCATTACACAAGGGCACAAACACACCCTCATTACACAAGGGCACACACTTTTTTCATCTGGAAGGTTCTGACAGTGTAGTAGGCTAACTCCTGGCTCTCCACAAGAGTGATGACAAGGTCCTCCAATATGATGCTCCCCACCTCCGGCCAGTACTGATGACACTTGGCCTGTTCATAGCACACCACAACGCACATGGTGTTTACAGGGTTAAAACATCAAAACCATCAACAACATCAATAACAAAAGTCACATGGATAGTGATCAATGGATTAAAGAACGTGTATCCCTTAGGTGATTAAAGGAAAGTGACCCAAAGGTCATACGGCAGTCTGGGGGTTAATGGACATATGCAGCTCAAAAGGCACACTGAAATCGAGGTTAAGGGGACATAGGGAACATGGGGGATCAGAGGAACATAGGGGAACATAGGGGATAAGAGGAACATAGGGAACATGGGGATCAGAGGAACATAGGAGAACATGGGGGATCAGAGGAACATAGGAGAACATGGAATCAGAGGAACATAGGTAACATGGGGATCAGGGGAACATGGGGGATCAGAGGAATATAGGGAACATGGAGATTAGAGGAACATAGGGAACATGGAGATCAGAGGAACATAGGGGAACATGGGGGATCAGAGAAACATAGGGAACAAGGGGGATCAGAGGAACATAGAGGAACAGGGCAACAAGGGTACATGAGGGCAGAACTGTAACCACACTGGTCTAACTCTTAGAGGATGGAGAGGTGGGGGGGCTTACCTAGTCTTAGGGGGTAGGGGGGGGGTTACCTAGTCTTAGGGGGTAGGGGGGGCTTACCTAGTCTTAGGGGGTGGGGGTGGGGGAGTCTTAGGGGGTGGGGAGAGTCTTAGGGGGTGCGGTGGAGGTGAGATGCTTACCCTGGTCTTCTCTACAAGGTTGGTCAACATAATGATGCAACAAGAGTTCTGTTCCCAGACCATCTTCCAGAAGTCATAAGTGGTGGAGGGGAGAGGCCCCTGGGTCGCTATGTATGCATGCTTCTGCTGGAACCCCTGTACAACAATGGATAAACAGCTCGAGGTTGCCAAGGAAACGGCCAGGCATGTACCCACATCAATATAGTTGGCGTTGATGTAATCGGAGCCTTCTATGCCAGGGTTCAGGCTGAGGCACACACGAGTGTCATCAACTGGAGAGTGGGCACAAAAAGAGCAGTATCTTTCACGAGTGCACTGCCTACTGGGGGGTGTTGGATGTTGGATGCCTGCATGCTAGGGGATGGTGGATGCCTACATGCTAGGGGATGTTGGGTGCCTACATGCTAGGGGATGTTGGATGCCTACATGCTAGGGGATGGTGGGTGCCTACATGCTAGGGGATGTTGGGTGCCTACATGCTAGGGGATGTTGGGTGCCTACATGCTAGGGGATGTTGGGTGCCTACATGCTAGGGGATGTTGGATGCCTACATGCTAGGGGATGTTGGGTGCCTACATGCTAGGGGATGTTGGGTGCCTACATGTTGGGTGCCTACATGCTAGGGGATGTTGGGTGCCTACATGCTAGGGGATGTTGGGTGCCTACATGTTGGGTGCCTACATGCTAGGGGATGTTGGGTGCCTACATGCTAGGGGATGTTGGATGCCTGTGATGTTGGGTGCCTACATGCTAGGGGATGTTGAATGCACTGCCTCAGTTGCAACAATGCTTTCAACTAATAACCACAACAACAATGTCAACAACAACAACAAAAACAACAATAACATGCTGTGATGCAGTAAAACCACCTACTTTTAAAGAAAACCAACTTACAATGGTAACATGATAGATAGTGTGCAGGCATTCATAAACCACACAGACACAACACACAGTAGTGTGTGTACATCATCATCTAATGCTCATTGAACCAGGCCACAACACACACTAGTGACACTACAAGCACACTCACAGCTGTTGATATTGGCATATCTGTTCTTGTTGACATTGCAGGGCAGACAGCTGGCCATGTGAGGGAGGTTCGGTGACTTAATGGTAAACAGCTAAGGGGAGGAGTATGCAGGCTCCCTAATTGATGCACACCAGCAACAACGCACTGTACCTCATATTCCTCCGAGAAGAGATGGTCAGAGTTGGCGTGGAGTTGTCTGACGTGGTTGGCAAACTGCTCTACAATCAGAGGCTGGTGTTGGTTCTCTGATGGAAAGGAAGGGGGGGGGGGGGGGGGGGGGGGGGAGGGGAGGAGAGGTTAAAAGCTCGGGTAGGCACTACAATGGTTGACAACTGACCGACAATGAGGTCGTTAAATGAAATGGGAAGTGATTTTGGTGGCTTTACAACGGATGTCTCAGGCTGTGTGTGGTGTGTGTGTGTGGGAGAGTGTGCATGTGGGGTACATGTATGTGTGTGGTGTATGTGTGTGGTGTATGTGTGTGGTGTATGTGTGTGGTGTATGTGTGTGGTGTATGTGTGTGGTGTATGTGTGGTGTATGTGTGTGCATGTGGTGTGTGTATGTGAGTGTGTGCGCGCATGCGAGTGTGTGCATGTGAAGCAAGTGTACATGTAGGCACAGCAAAATGAGCTGAAACACTCACTATTCTGAAGGAGCCTTTGCGAGGAGGCAGGGAGTATCCTTTGTGTGAATTCTGCCTCTGCAACAGCACATATGCCACCAACACCAAAGCCACCAGCAGCATTACACCAAGAACAGCTCCTATAACTCCCCCTGCAATTTGACCAGCTAGAGGGAGGGAAGGAGGGAGGAATGAGGGAGGGAGGGAGGAGGGAAGGAGGAAGGAGGGAGGGAGGGAGGATGAGGGAGGGAGGGAGGAATGTGGGAGATGGAGGGAGGGAGGGAGGAATGTGGGAGGGAGGGAGAATGGAGGGAGGAATGTGGGAGGAGGAATGTGGGAGATGGAGGGAGAGATGGAGGGAGGAATGCACTAGTGCAGCCATGTAAATGTACCTGTTGCTCCAGCTGCTGATGTTGTACTTGCTAAAAAGACAAGAGACAACCACACACATGCAAAGTAAACACAAAACATACAGAAGCATTCATCCAAAACACAACAGCCACACTTATCCAGATACATACACACAGACACACATGCAAACATATGTACACAAACATACACACATACACACACAGTACCAGTTTTCACGGGTGCAAGGTAGCCAGATGAAGAGAAGTTGACGTACTGCCTGGCATTTGCACTGGCCTCTCTCTTTGAAGACACAGTGTTCTACAGAGAAGAAGAATTCCCATCCACTTCTGTACCTGCCCTATGGCATGGCTCCACAAACACATACCGTTTCACTGAAGAATCCCCACACAAAGGCTGTGTAAGTGGTTCCCGGCATGAGAGCCTTGTTCGGATGAACTCCCGGGGCATCATTTTGTTGGCTCTCGTTACCGAGGATGTAAACCAAGGGGGATTGGCGGTTCCCGGGAAGCTCTGCCGCCACATAGGGGGATCCAGCGGGCACACTGAGGGAGTAATTGGCAAAGGTGGCGTTGGATGTGAATGGATTAAAGGTTCCTCCGTTGATCTGCTGAGTGAGTGAATCATTCAGCCTCATCACGATCACCCAGAGGTGACTGAAGGTGACGAGATTGGAGGGTAGAGTGATGTTGATGGTGATGGTGGTAGTGGTGGTAGTAGTTGGGTCTGCAGATGGTTTCACCGTGTTGTCAAATTCTGGAACTAAAGAATGCATGAAGAGCACTAAGGTGTTATGGAAGAGCACTAAGTAAGGTGTTATGGAAGAGCACTAAGTAAGGTGTTATAGGAAGAGCACTAAGTAAGGTGTTATGGAAGAGCACTAAGTAAGGTGTTATAGGAAGAGCACTAAGGTGTTATAGGAAGAGCACTAAGGTGTTATAGGAAGAGCACTAAGGTGTTATAGGAAGAGCACTGAGGTGTTATAGGAAGAGCACTAAGTAAGGTGTTATGGGAAGAGCACTTATAGGAAGAGCACTAAGTAAGGTGTTATGGTCCTCCCAATGAGCACTCACAGGTTGATGCATTGATGGCCTTGCTGAACATACTCACGCCAGCACCAGTCCTAGCTGCCACTTGGATCTGGTACCAGGTTCCTGGTTTCAGATTAGCAATGGTGTATGTTGCGGCAGTAACATTCATGCTGTTAACAGATGAGGCTGATAACCATGGCGACCAGGTAACCATGTATCCGATGATCATGCCATTTTGATCAGCTGCAAGGGGAGGGTTCCATGACACAGTGATCTTCTTTATTTCAGTGACGGAAGTGATGAGATTCTGAGGAGGTGCGCTTGGTGCTAAAGGAGGGAGGGAGGAGGTGGAGGGGGAGGAGAGGAAGGGAGGAGGGGGAGGGGAGGGAAGGAGAGGGAGGGGAGGGGGGGAGGGGGAGGGGAGGGGGGGAGGGGGAGGGGGAAGGGGGACAATAGAGAATGAGGTTTTGTATGATGCTCACAAGGAGAGTACCTGCTTCCAGAGTCGTCCAGTTGCCAAAAGCAGTGGGACCTCCACCAATGCTGTTGAAGGGCGTCACAGCCACACTGTAATTCCGGAAAGGTAGTAAGTTTTGTATCAGGAATGAGGTGCCTGTGGTGTTGTTGAGTGTGGTTGGCCCTTGGGGCAGCAGAGTGACGTTGAGCTGGTAGAAGGTCACTGGTGGAAGAGCAGCTCTCACTGCAGCCCAACTGATGTTGGCAACCCTGGCAGAGGGAAGGATGCTGACAGGATCAGGGGAGGTGCGTGGTGTGGCTGTTGTGAGGGGAGAGGGGGAGGGGGAGGGGGAGGGGAGGGGGGGGTGGGGGAGGGGGAGAATGGTTAGCGAGATACACTGCAATAATATTTTGATGACCATATGGCACAAATAGTAGTGCCCCCCTCTCCAAATGAGTACAAATATCGATGGATCCATGGACATGATCATCCCATAACTACATTGAGCACTGAGGACCTACTGGTATTCCCCCTTCATGGGTAAAAATAGTACCAGATAAGCGATATACATGCACGCACACACACACACACACACACACATGCACACACACACATGCACACACACACACACATGCACACACACACACACATGCACACACACACATGCACACACACATGCACACACACATGCACATGCACACGTGCACACACACATGCACACACAAACATGCAGACATACACATGCACGCACACATGCACACGCACACGTGCACACACACATGCATAGACACATGCAAACACACACATACACACAACATGCATACATACACATGCACACACACACATGCACACACACACACACACACACACACACACACACACACACACACACACACACCAGACACACACATCAAATAAAATAGCTCACTCAATGCATTTATGGTGAAAGAGGTGCTTCGATTGGCTGCCACACACTCAAACACCTCCGGCACATAAGACAGGTCTCCAGTGGACACACTGAGCTGGGACATAGCTGGTTCCATGAAGCCAACCAGTGACTGCACGACCCCAGCCATCCACACCTGTCCCTGCCTCCTCCAAACAATGGGAGGGGGAGGGTAGGCGTCGACCACACAGATGAGGACCAGAGTGGGAGGGGTTGTGGCGACACTTAGGTTGAGGACTGGGAAGGAGCCACTGAGGACTGTGGAGGAGCCATTGATGGAGATGTTATTGAAAACTGTGGGGAGGGTGGAGTGAGGATAAAGGTGGGAAGGTGAGGGGAGATGGAGAGAAGAGGAGGGTGATTGAGAATGAGAAGGAACTAAGAGACATGACAGAGGAAAGGGTGGATTCTTGATGTATGCACAGTGAATGGTTCAAGCAAGGTTGTGGAAGAGGAGGAAGATATCTTCTGTTGGCGGGGCACAACCGCAGGCACTCACAGTAAACGTTCAGGTACGTGCTGGAGACAAGAGCTGATTGGCTGCTGTTGGGGGGCTGGACGAGGCACTGGTACATCCCGCTGTTGCTTTTCTGCACATTGGATATGTTATAGAAGTTTCCTGACCCCACTGGCTGCATGTCCTTCAACCACTGGACCTGTGCATCAGAGGAGTTGACGGAGCACTGGAGCGAGACTGCGCTGCCTTGCTGCACCACTGTCTCATAGTTACCCAGGGACATTGTAAAGCCTAGAGGGGCTGGTGATGTGTTGTGGTGATGTGTGGCGGTGGTGTGCAGTGGTGTGGTGAGGAGAGAAGCAAACAGGCGGTCAGCTGAACACAAGAACATGAATACTTCAGGTTGCTATGTGGCAACAGAAGCCAACCAAATTCACACTTTGCACTACTTGGTTTTTAATTGTAATTATAACAGATTCATTATTGTGGAATGTCAACACCATTAGTGACGAGTGGTGGTTTCCCTTACATCATCATACACAGGTGGGAAGAGACTATGTCAGTTCGTTTGCCCAGTGTTTGTTGTTGATGCTTGCCCAACGAGCATTTTTTTTTTTCCATGTAAAGGATATATGTTCATGTGTGCTTCCATTCCCAGTGCTTGTACAAGGACCCATTCGTCTAATTTATCCTAATCATTCTGGCTCTAATGACTGCCTCAAAACAGCCCCTTTAAATCCTTGAACTCCACACACAACACGATGCTGATATCATCACAGCATTGGAACAATCACTTGCCCCTTTATACTCTTGTCTTCCCTCCCTCCTCCCTCTCCTCCCACCCACACACCTGTGACCATCAGGATGGTTGTGTAGTTGGCACAGGTGATGTTCTGTTCCCCAACAGGGGGCAGAATTATGTAAGCCGTAAAGTTGGTGGTGGTGACATTCAGGTTGCCATAGTTACTGCAAGTGATGTTACCCCCATCTCCTGGGATGTAGGTGAGAAAGCCGCTCTCCCCATATGCAATCTGCAGCCTCGAGGGGGGAAGGGGGGCATCATATGTGCCTGGCAGAGGTGAAACATTCCGATCAACACACAGCCCATGGCAGGGAGGGAGGGAGGGAGGGAGGGAGGGAGGGAGGGAGGGAGGGAGGGAGGGAGGGAGGGAGGGAGGGAGGGAGGGAGGGAGGGAGGGAGGGAGGGAGGGAGGGAGGGAGGGAGGGAGGGAGGGAGGGAGGGAGGGAGGATAGAGGGAGGGAGGGAGGGAGGGAGGGAGGAGGGAGGGAGGGAGGGAGGGAGGAGAGAGAGAGAGAGAGAGATGATACCCACCACTGACAACAACAGAAGCCCTACGGCTGTTCAGCAGGGTCTGATTGACAAGGCTGACTTGACAGTAGTACAGACCAGGAAGCAGGGAGATGGACTGGTTGTATAGCACAAGGACACTCGCTCCCTGGATGACAGATTCAATGACGATGGTAGACGATTGGTTGAGAAGGACAGCTGATGAGGTGGCGTTGTCAGCTTGGAAGTACCATTGGATGGACTGGGCACTTGATCCAGGGGTTACCGCACATGACAGCACAGCCACTGAATTGATATCCATCAGAGAGACGTCCTGAGGTTGGACCACAAAATCTGAGCACGAGAGACATGAAAGTTACAGTTTTAGATGATAGCTGTCGGCCTATGTTGTGTTCAGATGGGGTGCACATGTGCGCTTGTCCGGTGTTGTGTGTGCATGTACAGTGTGTGTGTGTGTGTGTATGTATGTGTGTGTATGTGTGTGTCTATGTGTGTGTGTATGTGTGCGTATGTGCGTGTGTGTGTGTATGCGTGTGTGTATGTGTGTATGTGTGTATGTGTGTGTATGTGCGTGTGTGTGTGTATGTGCGCGTGTGTGTGTGTGCGCGTAGTACAGTTCAGCACACACTGGAGCACCTGGTATCCGAATACTGCTGCTACGGAAGTTCCCTCTCTGCGTTTTGCCCTTGCAGTAGGCGTAATTTGATTGGACGCTCACAGAGACGTCGGCCCCGGGTATGCCTGGAATAGCGCTGGTACACAGACTCAGTAGGCTGCTGTTGGATGCTGCACTGTAGACTGGCAAGCGGTCGAAGAAAAACGTATTCACTGCAGAAGAGAGAGGTGACAGGCAAAAATTCCCACGTCAAGTTCCTATGAACGTGCACACTTCCCACGTACCTCGGTTGAACACGACCGGTGAAGATGAACTAAGCTGGCTCGCTGAACAGTTCAGGCTTGTGAAGTTGAATTGGGTAGCGGGAAACGCGCTGAGCAAACCGTTCTGTTGCCATGTTCCGTACTGTGGCAAGATTTCTACGCTACTAACTCCCGTCCACGACCCGTTGTCGCATCGGGCTTGTACTGTGACGTCACTGCCGTTGGCGACTGATATAGTCATAGAAGAGACAGGTTGCACAACTGGGATTTGATCTGTGTGTGTGCGTATGTGTGTTTGCATGGGGAGGAGGGGAGGCGGTTAGGTTCCGTGGCGGCAGAACAAACTCCTCTGAGCGACTGTTTAAAAAGCTTTGTATGTTTTTGTAAATAAAAGAAACGAAGGTGTTACCGCAGTTGGCATTTTTACCTGACAGGTAATGGGTAACGGACGGCCATCATAACAAAACAGTGTGAAGGACTCTGTTATATGTGCATGCTTACCTTGAGCACCCATTGCACTGAAAAGCAACGCGCAGTAAAGAAACAAAGCGCCACACTTCATCTGTCTGCTATGATTTTTGTAAACGAGGTAAATTTTCCGTCATTGTGGTTAATTATCTAACAGCAAAAATTATTAATGTTATGTCTTCTTTATGACTAGCCGTACGTTGGAGAGGAGTACGTCGCAGCCAGTCTTGAAAGACGGCTGGCTCTATAAAGCGGGTGGCGCTACGAATCGCAAATGGCAGACTCGTTGGTTCAAACTGCAGGACGCTACTCTCTACTACTACATCAAAAAGGAAGACACGAACCCACAAGGCTTGATTCAACTAAATGAAGTGCAGGATATTAGCAAGGCGGACGAGTATGCGGGAAGGCAGTACTGCCTCAGCTTGCTAACCACTAATAAGGGGAAGAAGGTATACTATTTGTCGGCTGATACGCAGGATTGTATCGATGAATGGTACACCGCTCTAAAGTCACGCCATTCTCCTTCCGTCACAAACCAGAGCCCCGTCACTTACGCGACAGCCGAAGTGTTCTTAACGGAGGGCGTTCGCATCAGCGGCAATGTGCACTACGGTATACTCTCCTCCATATCGCAGCGAAGCGGCCCTGAGAAGAAGCGCAGGGACAACTTTGGGTGGTTCTGCGAATGCCAGGTCGCCTTGGCAACAGTGCTCAATTTGTTTTCTGAGCATGGCTGGATCACAGAGCGGGTTTATCGGAGCTCTGCTGTGTCTCCCATTGATAATACACTTCATCCAGCAGTCAGGGTCATCTTCATCAGACGCCTGTCCTCAGAAGATGCAGACAGAGATGACCGTTCCGACAGCATGAAGGAATCAACTTTGTCTCTTCTCCATCCCAATGTCCCTCCTCTTCCCCCTCCTCCAGTGCATATCCCCAAGGATGTCAAACTTCTAGAGGGAACTGATGATGAACTGCTGACCCTGATGCAGGAGTTTGATATTCCGATCAACTTATTGTTTCAACCTGACTAAAGTCTGCACACTCATCACTTAAAAGGGGCATTCAAAACGAGTTGTTGGACCATAGCAGTGTCTGTGTTTTGTTGTGTATGTTAGCTCACTATTTACTACTGTTAGAGGAAACACTTTCAGATTTATGTACACAATCATGCAATAAAACAACACACACACACACATACACACACAGAGGCACAAGGGTACACTACCTTATGAACGACGGGGTGTAAGGTATGCATTATTAGATCTAATCCAGAAGTTTTAAATTTCCCACGCACGCCACAGAAGCGTTGTCAATGGCAGCAACGATTTCACACTCGCATCAAACGATGTCGACACATCGTAGTAGGGCCTCGGTGCCGGGCAAGCCCTGTGCCTCACATCCTCCTCCCCCTTCGGTCCGAATTAATTTGTCCGGCTGCAAGCACGCAGTAGGCAAGTTCACTCGTTGCAGTACCACATATTCCATACTGTGATCCGCAGTGCGTGGCGTCGCCGAGGAGATGAAAATGGTAGCAGTAGATAACAGTTCTACCGAATGGTAGGTTGTCACTAGGGTTTTGCGCATGCTTGTACTCATACCTGGCACGTGTATGTTGCAGTGAAGTGTATTGGTGTGATGCTGCAGTTCCCTTGGAACGCTATATCGCCCTCCAACCTTATCAAGTAAGAGGATTGTTTGTTGTGTTATAAATTTAGCTAACGTGTACGCACCTCTCTAGAGAATCAACCATTTCCCAGGAATGGGAGAAATCACCAGAAAAGATTGTCTAGCTCGAAATATGCACAGGTTACAGCGTGTGCGAGTATTGAGTGGAGTAACGCCCAGTCAATCAAGTAGCCCCACCCCCATCCTGCATTGCTACCCACATGACTTAAATTACTATTCACATGTGGAGAATAAAGTTTTATTTTCTACATGACTTGGCAGGATGCACACACTCAATAAGGAGGAGTTCAACTTTCTGCCCCGCACATGGGTGCTTCCTGCAGACTACGGCTCCTTGGCATTCTACATGCGTGACTGCAAGAGGAAGCAGATACGGAAAACGCTCATTGTAAAGCCGCACAATGGAGCCAGGGGACGGGGGTAAGGTTTCATGTATCTATCTGCCCTTCCCCCGTTCTCTCTCCCTCTTAACCCAATTACTCCTTACCTTTTACTGTCTTCCTATAAAATGCCACTCCCCTGCCTCAAGATACCCCTCCCCTTTCCTGTCTCCTCCCCACCTCATAATGCATGCAATCACTGTTGCAGGATCAGGTTAATTCACTCATTAGACAATGGACTCCACAAAGAACCTGTCATTGTTCAAGAATATATCGATGAGGTATGCATATCATGGTTTGAGAGTTTGTGCATATGTAATTGGCTGCTTCAATTAGCCTCTGTTGATTGACACGTTCAAATGCGATTTGAGGGTGTACGTTTTGGTGACCTCATGTGATCCACTGAGTATCCTGGTGTACCGCGATGGATTGGTAAGAGAGCATTCTAGCAACCTTTAATAACATATAAAAGAATGCACATGTATTGTGCATGTGTGTGTGATTGCATGTATACATATGGACATACGTTGTATGGATGTGGATTCATGTGTTTTGTGTACACAGGTCCGACTTTCAACACAGGCATACCATCCACCCTCTGAAGAAAACCTGGTATTAAAAAAATAAATCACAACTGACATTGAATGCATATCTTTCTCTCATCAAAATGACCATGCATGGTCACATCAGGGAAAACAGTTCATGCATCTGACCAATTACTCGATCAACAAATTCAGTATGTCTTATGATCATGATGACAGACCCGACAAGGGGAGTAAGAGGTACGTACGGTCATGATGGGGTGGGCATGGCCATTAGCGTGGGTGGACGTTAATGATCAAAGAAGGCTGTGGTGAGAAAGGTGCTATATTACATGCTCTAGTGGGCGTGGGCATGCAAGGTAATCTAGCTTGAGATGTGACAATGGAAGGCTTTGTCTATGAAGATTAGATTTCATAATCCAAAAATTCCATCTCCTTTCACAGGACGATCAGCTACCTCAATGGATGGCTCCGTCAGAATGGCTACAACGTAACTGAGCTCTGGTCTAAAATTCATGTACATAACGCCTGTGTGTTTTACATCTGCTGGCATTTAGCCATGTAATCTTTGTTTCTCTCTGTTCTTGCCATTCCCTTCTCTTCCTATCCTCCTCCCTCCTCTTGCACATGCAGGACCTCATTGTCAAGACTCTAATTGTAGCCCACCCTTCTCTTAGCCACACCTACCGTGCCTGCAGGCCCTCCACTGTTTCAGGTACCACCACAAGTCAGTGCTTTGAGATCTTGGGATTTGACATCCTCCTCGACCGCACCCTGAAGCCATGGCTACTCGAAGTGAGAGTCAGTCATGCCACAGTAATGAGAGCATGCAAGCGCGTGATGGGACAACAGCAATGTGGTTAGGCAATGTGTGGAATTTGAGCCAGTGGGCACTTACAGGTTATTACATGTATTTTGGATGCAGCAAATTTAAGATTCAATTGTTGCATTGTGTGCAAATATGGTAACTCCATCTATGGTCACTGGTTGTGCCATCTTTTTGAATTCCACATTTTAACATCAACCAATCAATCTATTGTGTCCAAAGCTTTCACAACTTTGTTTGTACAGGTCAATCGCTCCCCAAGTTTCAGTACAGACACCAAATTGGACTGGGATATTAAATTTGCAGTCATCAAAGATGCCCTACAACTGCTCAACATTAGGTGCAGAACATCCTTTTCACTGCTGTCATAACCTCAGCTGTTGATTGGTGGTTCCCAGGCCAACAGACAAACATCAGGTCCTCTCTCTTCAAAAGGTTGCCTCGCGCAAGAGGCTCCTTCATCTGACGTGCAAAGGCTCTCGGATTCCCTGTGGTCAGGAAGGATCGTTGTGCCACAACAAGAAAAAGAGGGAGGAACTGGTAAGGGAAGAGTTGTTTATGGGTGGGAGTGGCAAAGGGGAGGGGCAGAGAAAGACTTAAGGCAGAGGAATCCAGCAGGGAGTAGGTTTTTTTTTTTTTTTTTTGTAATGTTCTTTTTGACAGAAGGAAAGGTTGGCACAGCTCTCCATGGCGAGGGAGAAAGAGGATCACGAGGAGGCTAACTTAGTAGGGAAACAGGTGACTAATGACCCATGATAAGAGCACTGTTCCTTGCAGGGCAATTACATAAGGGTCTACCCTGCATTGGACCCAGAAAGGACAAAACTCTACAACAAGCTGTTGGGTAGTGGAGTTGGTGGATTTGGGTGGCAGTGAGGTGTTTACTTTCTTTTGCATGCACACACACATACATACATACGCATACACACACACATACCACACACACACCACAAACACACATCACACACACACAACACACACATACATACATACACATACACACACCACACACACCACACACACCACACACACATACATACATACACATACACACACACCACACACACACACCACACACACACACACCACACACACACACCACACACACATACACACCCACACACACCACACACACATACACACACACAGGGAAGACTTCGAGACATTCTTCAAGATGGCTGGCTTCCAGAACCAGCATCAGGAAACTGCAGGAAGATGATGTCATCGAGCTACTGATGCAGTACGAGGACGACACCATGGCAACCAGGCTTAGTTTTATGGCTGTGCCCAATGTGAGATACTCTCCCTCCAGCTCTCTGTACAACATTATAATTATTTAATAAGTATAGATGTGTGTACAAACCACGCATAATTAACTATCAATTTTGTAACTGTCTGTTTGTATTGGCTAACCGTTCACATCTGAAGGGAAATTATTTCTCTTTTGAACTCACAGGACATGCATTGCAGCCACTCTCCTGTGTCCCCAACACCACATAGCACAGATGTTCCAACCATGGTATGCACATGCCCACACACACACACACACACACACACACACACACACACACACACACACACACACACCACATACACACACACATATACACATACACACACATACACCACATACACACCATACACATACACACACACCATACATATTTTCTGATCCTGTGTATTCCAAGGGCATGAGTGCTGCCATGGCGATGAGGGAGAGGGAGGAGGAGCGGACACAGTTGACCATGGTGGCACTCAATGAGACCACGCCCTTCTATCCCGGGAAGACCCAAGAGGAAGCCCAAAGTGCACTCCAGGAGGTAAGAGGGTGTCCTCAGCAGTCATGGGAGGAGGTGGGTTTCCTCTCTCCCTCTCCTCTGTCATGGGAGGAGGTGGGTTTCCTCTCTCGCTCTCCTCTGTCATGGGAGGAGGTGGGTTTCCTCTCTCCCTCTCCTCTGTGGTGGGCTCTGCACTGAAATTATGTTTCCCTAATGCAAAGCTGTCACATGTAATATTGTTGTGTATAGGCTAATGCATACCTCAAGACCCACATGGCCAACATGGCTGGCTTCTGGCACATCTCACTTAGCAACATGAAACGGAAGGAGGTACATGTCATGTATTTGTTTATTTATTATAATTTTTTTGTACAAGACAATGAGTTTTAAAGCTGCCACCCCTTGTGGCCCCTCCCCTCACCACACCCTCCAGTTGCTGGATCATGTGAGGGAGAAGGTGAGGAGAATAATGCTGGGCTACTGGAGGACCAGTGACCTCAAGACTGTGCGGCTCAACAAACTGGTCACTAAGCTCTTCCTCTTCCTGCTGTCCAACAGTGGGAAGGGCTTCTGGGTCACCTTTGTATCACAAAGGTGTGTGACCATCAATACACGTTGTGTATGTCACGTGTGCACGTACACACACATCTTGTATCAAGAGCCTGTACGATCATCAAACACTGTCTATACCCCCTGCAGTGGTGCGTGGGAGCAGGCATTCAAAGCAAAAATGGAGGCTCTCTCGATGGTAAGAAAAGGGTATCAACTGCATTTTATTTAATGCCCTCCTCTCCCCTCTCTTCCTCCTTGCTTGCACAGGTGGAGCTTGCCTGTTGTAGGAGGATCGTCCAGCTGTGTCACACCCTGGTCACCCTTGGATACTACTACATTCACATGTCCAGCCCCAGTCCTGAGCCGTGAGTCCCAAAGCATATTACACATCCCAAATAATTGATGCTTTCCTTGCCCTCCTTTAATTAAAGCCCGCTGGAGAAACTATCCCTAGCCAAGTGCCGTAGCATGGTATCCATCCCTGCAAAGGGACGTCACACAGCTGATAGGCCAATGTCAGGATACCGTAGGAACATGGCTCCCCCTTGCTGACACACAGCTAAGGCTGTGGGGGTTGTGGTCTTGCTGGAGACCGATGTTTTTAAAATATGATTTGAGTGACAGTGAATGATGCAAAGTCAGGGAGGAAGGGTGTGGTCTACAGTGAGGGAAATCAGATGTGAATGTGGAGCTTTAAAAACAAACAGCATGGACATTGGAATGTGTAGAGCAGCTGTCAATATGACCATCCTGGTGAGAGATGAGATGGCCAATGAGGTGTGTTTGAGTTGGTGCTGGGTGAAGACCACTTTGAGAGCTCCTATAGTCCTTGAAAAGCAACATGGACGCATTGTGCAACGCACTCTTGTCTACTTTGGGTGTGGTTGCAGTGTGAGGCTCTCACATGAGTACATGCAGAGTATGGGACAAGAGGGATTGCATGGTAGAGTATGGGACAAGAGGGATTGCATGGTTAAGTATGGGGCGAGAGGGATTGCATGGTAGAGTATGGGACAAGAGGGATTGCATGGTTAAGTATGGGGCGAGAGGGATTGCATGGTAGAGTATGGGACAAGAGGGATTGCATGGTTAAGTATGGGGCGAGAGGGATTGCATGGTAGAGTATGGGACAAGAGGGATTGCATGGTAGAGTATGGGGCAAGAGGGATTGCATGGTAGAGTATGGGGCAAGAGGGATAGCATGGTAGAGTATGGGACAAGAGGGATTGCATGGTAGAGTATGGGGCAAGAGGGATTGCATGGTAGAGTATGGGGCAAGAGGGATAGCATGGTAGAGTATGGGGCAAGAGGGATAGCATGGTAGAGTATGGGACAAGAGGGATTGCATGGTTAGTATGGGGCGAGAGGGATTGCATGGTAGAGTATGGGACAAGAGGGATTGCATGGTTAAGTATGGGGCAAGAGGGATTGCATGGTAGAGTATGGGACAAGAGGGATTGCATGGTTAAGTATGGGGCGAGAGGGGATTGCATGGTAGAGTATGGGACAAGAGGGATTGCATGGTTAAGTATGGGGCGAGAGGGATTGCATGGTAGAGTATGGGACAAGAGGGATTGCATGGTTAAGTATGGGGCGAGAGGGATTGCATGGTAGAGTATGGGACAAGAGGGATTGCATGGTAGAGTATGGGGCAAGAGGGATTGCATGGTAGAGTATGGGGCAAGAGGGATAGCATGGTAGAGTATGGAGCAAGAGGGATTGCACGGTAGAGTATGGGGCAAGAGGGATAGCATGGTAGAGTATGGGGCAAGAAGGATTGCATGGTTTCAGTCATTTGACTAATTGCCAATAATTGTTTGTAACCACAGAGACAGTTTTTTTAAACACAAGGATTTTATTTTTAAAAGCAGCAACCAATTAACGTTTTCTCCAATCATAGTGGTACATTTTCTGCTTTAGCCAAATCTCCAAGTGAGTACCCCTTCGAAGGCCTCTTAATGTCTCCACGAGATAGCTGATGAAAGAATAGTCGTCTTTGATGGAGAAGTGTCTCAAGGGTTAGAAATAAAAAAACAGCTATTGGCAGTAATAGATGTGCTGTTAAGCTGGTGACTCGCATGCCATTCCATACACACATCACGTGACTGCTGTGCTAAAGATGTTGTGATTCAGCATCATGGTCCCAAATGCCATGACAACAGAGGAATGCCACTGGTGGCTTTTAGGTGGATTAGCTGAATGCTATAAGGGCAACAACTGCGCTATCTGCGGGTGCGAAAGGATCAGGCGAGTGCCGTTAGCTCCGAAAATGTAGTAGATACTGGGGACTAGCAGAGGCTGCGTAGCCAGGCATATTAGTTGTGAAACCTGGTGCCATTCTCCTCAGTCACCGAGAAAGCCTCCCTGCATTTCTAGGTGGTTCTGAAAGTATTGGTCATTACTCGGACTTCTGTTCTCGCCAGTGACCTCTGCACATGAGCCGTAGATATGCGGAGATAGCGACCCTTCGAGAGAGGAGCAGGTACAGATTTCTTAGCTTCCGCTTGTGTCGTCACTTTAACATGATGTGTCAATAATCCCTTTTTTTTCCGTTCTTGCCGCCTTTGATAGGGTAGATTAGGTAGTGATCGGCATGCGCGATAGCGTAGGTAGTGTTCGGCATCCATGAGTTATTATTTAAAGGGAACGTAGTTGCTTTTAACTATACTTACTGCTCCTAAGACAACCCAGAAGGATGGTTTTTAACCTGTTTTGAAATATTGAAATGTCTTCTTTGAGGCTCTGTATTGTGTTGAAAGTGCGGTTGCCGAACACTCCCTACTGCCGACCACTCCTCACATTACCCTATAACATGCACGTGATGATGTATCATGTGACACGATCGGTGCAAGTTTGGCAAAAAATAAAAAATAAAGTGGAAATGTGGCGCTTGGTACACGTCTGCATGTTCCTGTGCCTCGTAGGAACTATCGAGTTTGGCTCGTCAGAAACTTCCATTCCTGCAAAGAGGTACACAGTCGACCTAGATCTACCAGAGCAGAACCGTTTTCAAGCCCTCGCTGTGATGTACCGTCCCGAGATGCAGAACCTCCTGGAAGTCTTCAAGAAGATGGTTCCGGGGTACGTGTTGGACTTCGTCGGCGCCATCGGTCCCGAAGTCGACAAGCACTTTCGCGCGCCTTACGCGGGAGAGATGATTGGCATTGCGGCGGCTACAGGCATTGACATAGGCGACGTTGTACTGGCCAACCTGTTCTACGAGCTGACGGCATACAAGAACTCGCCAACAAAAGCCTGCACCAGTATTGTGGCCGAGGCCTTGAACGGAACCATCTATCACGGTCGTAATATGGACTACGACTTTACCGATGCGCTCCGGAATCTGACCGTCGTAATTGACTACCAGCAGGGCGGGAAAACGCTATACACCGGCACGACCTTTGTCGGAATGGTTGGGATGCTCTCCGCGCAGAGACCCTACGGATACACCATCACCCTCGACGAGAGGGACCAGGGAGACTGGTGGATGAATCTAATTGAGTCTCTGGTTGAAGGCACTGGTGGCGTGACCTCCTTATTGATCAGGGACACTGTGGCTGGAGACTACACCTTTGAGGCTGCTATTGACAAGTTGGCGTACTCTCCACTGATAGCCCCGTGCTATTTCATTGTTGGTGGAACCACTTCTGGACAGGGAGTCGTCATCACGCGGGACCGGGTCTCGGCGGTGGACCTGTGGTACCTGAACGCATTGGGAGGGCAATGGTTCCTGGTGGAGACCAATTACGACCACTGGACCACTCCCCCGCCCGATGATGACAGGCAAGACCCGGCCATCAAGGCCATGAACGCCACAGGCAGGGCGAACATCAATGCACCGGCGCTGTTCAGTGTGCTCTCCATCCCTCCTGTGATGAATAACGGTACCACATACACTGTGACCATGTCTGCAGCAATCCCAGAGCTGTTTTTCACTTGGGTTCGGTATCCATAGAGTCTCCCCCTAAGGAGCTGACACAATCTGTGTATGTTTATAACTGTTTGGTTTTATAACTTTTTTGATAAAATGATACTGTTTGTGTACGTGTTCATTCACGCTTACTCTCAATTTCATCGGCACATGCCTCCTCATAGCTTCAGGTGGTCCCCTCCCCTAGGCAAGGCTGCGATATGGCTACAAGCGAAATGCAGTGGGGCATCAAATGGTGGCTTGGTTTACCTCTAACACCTGAATTAGGGGTATGCGCTTATTGTCCAGACAAAGCTCTGGATGCACACCACGCTGTTACTTGCAAATTTGGGGGAGATGTAGTGGCGCGCCACAATGCACTGCGCAATGCTATTTTTGATTTTTGCAAGCGAGCCCTTCTGAACCCAAAACTGGAAGCAGGGGCAGGCTTGGGTCATGAAAGGAGACTTACTAGACCTGAACTTTGTTGGTTCTGGTAGGCAAAGTATCAATAAAAAGACTTTAAAGACAGAATAGTATTTTGAACCAATAATGAAAGAGGGTCGACAACCAGAGATAAGTAAAGGGACAACGCCAGAAATGTTAGGAAAAAGAATGCGGGCGTTATTAAAAAAAAATTTAAAAGGCCCCTATGCCTAACACAGGCGTAGAGGAAATACCCGTTGAGTGACGTTACCAAGTCAACAGGTATTTTTGTCCCAACACAAGCTCTGATAGTTAAGTTAAGGATGAACCGAGGTTATACGTAATAGTGGAAAATGGATGGCCCCAAGTCGGAAATTGAACTCCATTACATGAAGCCAAATAAGAACTTGCGAAATCCGCCCACGCAAAATTGGCCACCAATAATAATAATTCAATTATCTAGAGCCAACGTAGCAACTTACGTTATCACAGGGCAGACATACTTTTGACAGAGGCTCAAATCCCACTGAGAGCCTTCTATTTTGGGGTGGGGTATTGAGAGAGCTGGTTTCTTTTGTATTAATAATAATGGACAGACATATTGATGTCCATTTCACTATTACACACGAACTTGCACAAAACTACCCTAGCCTTCAAGCAAGTCCATTTTTGTAGCCAACCTAGCATTTAACGCACGGGCATTGGCTCGAACTAGTATGAGACTTAGTCTCCCATAGATGTTATTCAACATTGTAGTCTTTGAGGAATGGCTTTGAGCCGCAAGTCGTGATGCGAGTTCTCCAAAAAACTGGCCTGCAGTTCTTCCCCAAGCACCAAACGTCTCCACCACTAATGGTACACACTTCCATCCCAATTCAGAGCAGATTGTATCATTGCATGTGTGCTTTCTCTCTTCTGTTTGCCTTGCTGCTGCACCTGCCACCACACCCGCTTCAGACAAAATGTTTGATTTAAGCGGAGAGGTGATGGACACATCAATGGCTGCAGGCTTATCACCATTGGACCAGCTTGGGAGAGATCACGTGAATCTAGTTAGTTTATGATTACACTTAACTAACAGCGTGACACAACAAACGATAAATACGCCGCAAATTATGGCAATGCTTTGCGCTCACGTATATGTATTTTTCCTGCTTGGAACGCTGCGTGTGGCATCCTCAGGTACTCCGATCCCCGCAAAGAGGTACACCGTCAACCTCGACCTGCCGGCCCAAGATCGTTTTCACGACGTAGCTGTCGACTATGCGGACGACTTGAAGACATTTGTTAAAGAGCTGCAGCAAATCGTGTCGCAGGAGGTGATCGATGTCGTGGACGTGATCGCCGCCTCGGTGGACAAACACATTCGTGCTCCCTACGCAGCTGAAATGGTCGGAGTCTCCCTGGCAGCAGGAGTTGCCCTTGGAGATGTCGTATTGGCAAACCTGCTCTACGAGATCACCGCATTCTCTCACTCGCCGTCCAAGATGTGTACCAGCATAGTAGCCGAGGTAATGAACGGGACTATCTATCACGGCAGGAACCTCGACTACGGCACATTTACCGATTTACTGAGAAACGTCACGGCCATCGTAGATTACCAGCAGGGCGGGGAGACGGTTTATACGGGGACGACCTTCGTCGGAATGGTTGGGCTGTTAACGGGACAAAAGCCCTACGGATACACCATCACCCTCGATGAAAGGGACCAGGGAGACTGGTGGATGAATCTAATTGAAGGCCTGGCTGATGGCACTGATGGTGTGACCTCCTTATTGATCAGGGACACCCTTGCTGGAGACTACACCTTTGAGGCTGCTATTGACAAGTTGGCGTACTCTCCACTGATAGCCCCCGTGCTATATCATTGTTGGTGGAACCACTTCTGGACAGGGAGTTGTCATCACGCGGGACCGGGTCTCGGCGGTGGACCTGTGGTACCTGAACGCATTGGGAGGGCAATGGTTCTTGGTGGAGACCAATTACGACCACTGGACCACTCCCCCGCCCCATGATGACAGGCAAGACCCGGCCATCAAGGCCATGAACGCCACAGGCAGGGCGAACATCAATGCACCTGCGCTGTTCAGTGTGCTCTCCATCCCTCCTGTGATGAATTCAGCTACCACATACACTGTGACCATGTCTGCAGCAATCCCAGAGCTATACAACACTTGGGTGCGACCATATCCGTAGCACAATGACACTTTGCTTTGTTGTTTGATATTTTTGTTCATTTTAATGCTTTTAGGTGCTGAAATTAGTAAGCATGGTTTTATTCTAGATGTAAGTACATCATACACATGAAATACAAATGTTTGTAACAATCCCAGCCATACATGCCCAAGGCAATATCCTCACATTACAGATAAATAAATTCAACTTCTAGTGTGGGATGCAACGTGTCCAGATACTTTTGCACCATCTTACTCCACAATTGCTGCACAGCAAGTTGGAGCAGTTGCTCAACAGGCCATTGGTTGAGGCAGGTGTCCAGTGAAGCTAACTCCTCTGCATACCTTAATCAGAGACTATCAGTTGCCATCCAATGTGTTGGGGACAATGAAGATGAAAAGTTTTTTTGTGTGTGTAAGTATTGTTTTATGTGTGTGGATATCAAGTAAAAAAAAAAAAAGACAAAGTGAGCTGGCAAAACTGATCCCCGAAAAAGAAAAAAAGACAGCAAGAAAATTGGATCATGTGCAAAGGCACACCAGAGTTTTGCTCACTTGACCACTGTATATAGATAGTCCAGCCAAATAATGCCACCTCAGAATGTACACAAGTAGTCCTCTCATTTTATTCTGGAATGCTATAAAAACATGGACACAAAAGATCAAGCTGAATGCGCTAGCTGGATATTTTACTGTCCTCCACAGTTTTTGTACTAGGCACGTACACTTTGAACTCAAATCCAGTATTGATGAATGACCCCGGGTTGATCACCGCGCAACCACTGTTGTGCACCGTGTAAGGGTCGCACTTGTCGCCAATGACAACCAGGTCAGGAAGGGGGTAGAGCCAGAGGGTGTGGTCGTAAGTCCAATAGCTAGGACGAGCGTGTAAGGGGAGGGGACAGAGGTGGGCTTGCGACAGAATTGTTTTCACAAACTGGGTTGGCATGTCGGTTTCTCCCGAAGGAAAATGCACACATTGTCGGCACATCTTGTTAATGACGTCCTCCCTAAAAACAACCATCTCCTCAGTACCAAACTGAATCCGGCATGGATTTGAAGAGAAATGTGCCCCCGGGACACGCCCCCTGATGTCCTGCGTCAGAATAGACGGAATGGCTGGCTTTGGTAGGAGGTTGCCAGGTCCTGGGTCCAGAGGTCCAGGTACAAAAATGAACTGTGATCTCTCGAGAAGGCTCGGAAACTTCACAATAATGTCGCCTAGCAACCTGAACCCTTCCCTAAGTTTCTGATTCCTCAAGGGCCCATGAGGGGTGGAGATGAAATTACCAAGGAAAACAAAGGCGGTCGGAGGGGCATCGGAGTATCCAGCAAACATGGCTCCCAGCTTGTCCAATACCCGCTGATCGTCCAAGTAGACTTCGGAGGCGAAAATGAACATGGCGTCCTGCTGCTCCAGAAGCATCGCCTGCAGCTTCACGGAGGCCTTGGCGCAAAGGTTCGAGGGCCCCCCGAAGAAATTGACGTTCCCGAAATACGCCCGCGTGTCCGCGGCGGTCTCTACGGGGGGTAGGCCTATCCCGCTCACGTGGAACACGAGGTCCTCGTAACGTCCCTCCGCCAGAACGACGCAGCTCTCGACGAACAAACCCGGGTGGTACGTACACTGCGAGAGGTCGAGCTCCACGGACCCCGTCGGATCTTCCAGGTGAAATTTCCCCTCGCAGCGCTGTGTGAGCATACCGAGGGCCACAGTCTTGTCTGGAAGCCCCGAACTGCTCAACAAGTGTTCAACGGTGCGGAGGACGAACTTGGCGGCGGTGGTAGCCGGTTGCCCGAGCGTCGGGGGGGTAAAAAGTTCGTGGTGCAGTGTTCGCTGGTGGAGGAGCGTGTAACGGTCTTTGAATACCGCGCCCTTGTCTCCCGCCGCGCTGTGGAGCTTCAGAGACGGGAGGGTTAAGGGGAGAAATTTTTTCTGCTCGGAGTTGTAGGTAAACTTAGGTACGGAGAAGGCATCAATTATCTGTAAGGCCTTCTCGACGTCAGAGTCTGTCGCCTCGTTGCATTCTTCAACGGCCACTTCGACTATCTCCTTTGTTACTAGCGAGGTCTCCAGCGGTTGCTTTTGGACGGCCTCAATAATGCGGTCGATAATGT
Source organism: Ephydatia muelleri (assembly GCA_013339895.1). NCBI lineage: Eukaryota > Metazoa > Porifera > Demospongiae > Spongillida > Spongillidae > Ephydatia > Ephydatia muelleri. The sequence goes on along the minus strand of JABACO010000011.1, from coordinate 584,626 downwards.
CATCGAGGTCTTGCCTCTCTTGGTGAGGAGAAAGCACCTCGACCAGCACAGAAGTTGCATCGCTTCTGAGAAGAAGTCCCTGGAGCTTAAAATTGTTGACCACCTTCGCGCGCAATGAAGACATATTCCCGCCACGCACCGCATCACGTGAGGTAAAATTATTGACTGCTCATATTATAGTTGTCTGGGAACGGGGCAAGAACGACTCTAAAACGTTGACTTTTTTCTTAAATACTACTATATCTACTTATTTGTTGCTTAACTTTGGAGGAGCAATGACTAACAGAAAAATTGCATATTTTTATGATCCAGACGTTGGAAATTTCCATTATGGTAAGCATAACCGATACATCACCATGTACCGTCACCTTATATCGCTTTGCGCATTTTACAGGCCCAAACCACCCAATGAAACCTCATCGCCTGGCCCTCACACATTCCCTTGTTTTAAACTACGGACTCTACCGGAAGATGAGCGTAAGATTTCATTTTTGCATATGCACAACCTTGTACCGCTTAATGGATACACTAACACGCGCATTAGTAATCCCTCGACCCATTCCATTAGGTGTACAGACCTTACCGAGCCACGCACCATGACATGTGTCGCTTCCACGCCGAAGATTACATCGACTTTTTGCAGAGGTATAGCCTTAGGGCATCCCTCTCACAACCTCCCTCACCTCCCTTCCCTCACCTCCCTTCCCCTCACCTCCCTTCCCCTCACCTCCCTTCCCCTCACCTCCCTTCCCCTCACCTCCCTTCCCCTCACCTCCCTTCCCCTCACCTCCCTTCCCTCACCTCCCTTCCCCTTTGCATCCTCCCTTCATCCCTCCCTCCCTCCCTCACCTCACCTCACCTCACCTTACCTCACCTCACCTCCCTCTCCCTCATCTCCCTTCCCTCACCTCCCTTCCCTCACCTCCCTCCCCTCACTTCCTCACCTCCCTCCCTTCACCTCCCTTCCCCACCTCCTCCCCTCACCTCCCTCTTCCTATGGTCATCTCTTTCCCCTCCTCCTGCCTCTCTTCCTCTTCCCCTCTCCTCCCCTTCCTCCTCCCCCTCTTCCTCTCCTCCTCCGCCTCCTCCCTCCCTCCTCCTCCTCTCCCCCTCCTCCCCCTCCTCTTCCTCCTCCTGCCTCTCCCCCTCCTTCTCCCCCTCCTCCTCCTCCTTCTCCTCCTCCTTCCCCCCTCCTCCTCCTCCTCCTCCTCCCCCTCTTTCTCCTCCCCCTCCTCCTCCCCCTCCTCCTCTTCCTCCTCCTCCCCCTCCTCTTCCTCCTCTCCTCCCCCTCCTCTTCCTCCTCCTCCTCCTCCTCCTCCTCCCCATCACTCCAGAGTAACTCCACAGAACATCTCTGGGTTTACTACTAGCTTGAGTAGATTCAACGTGGGGGATGATTGGTTCGTTACCGTTTCGAAAACGTTGATGTCACTTGTAACGGAAAATGTTGCCTCTCCTACCCAGTCCCGTGTTCCCAGGCCTATACGAATTCTGTTCCATTTTCACTGGAGCATCACTAGAAGGGGCAGCGAAGCTTAATTGTGGGGTACGTTGGGATGTAGTGGGTAATTTGGGTTAAGTTGGAATATGTCAGGGTTTGTTGGGATATCTTAGGTATGAGAAGTATGTGAGATTCCATGCATCTATGTTGCCATATTTATTGGGGAGGGCATGTTGGCTGATTCCCAAGCCATGTCTCTCACATGACAGGCATGTGACATTGCCATCAATTGGGCTGGCGGATTACATCATGCCAAGAAGTTTGAGGTGAGGAGGCACCTCTTGTGGGCGTGGTTCAAATGGTCCTCTCTTATCCAGGCATCGGGATTCTGCTACGTGAATGATATAGTGATCGCCATCCTTGAGCTGCTGAAGTAAGGACCGTGTTTTGTGTGTGCCTATTGCATTATGTGTGCCATGTGTGTGTTTGAAACTGAATGATTTTAATTTTTGTTTGCATCTGACATTGTGTCACTAGCTTCTTCATCCCATCATGAGTTATCTCATATGCAAGCACCTAAACTATATGGGACAATCATCCCAGTGGTTTTTTTTTTTTTCAATCTGTGAACTGGAAAGTTTCTGTATCAAATTATTCTTAGACATCCAGATATTGGACTACCCTTTGTGGGGTGATGAGGGCACTGAATTTTATGCATCAAATACACAACTTTTGACCATCTCATTTGATTCCTTTGTTCTCACATACACATACACACATATACACACACATACACATAATACACACACATACACATAATACACACACATACACATAATACACGCACATACACATAATACACGCACATGCACACATACACATGCATACATACACACACATCACAGGTACCACCCTAGGGTCCTTTACATTGACATTGATATTCATCATGGAGATGGAGTCCAGGTAACTTATCTCCTTCCTCTTCCCCGGCCCTATACTTTCATTGCTTGCCACGTTGTTTATGTTACTATGCCAACTAGTATCTAACTTCTCTTGGTACAGGAAGCCTTTTATCTAACTGATCGTGTCATGACCGTGTCCTTTCACAAATATGGGAACTTCTTTTTCCCCGGAACTGGTGTGTATGCGTGGATGAGTGTGTGTGTGTGCATGTGTGTGTGCATGTGTGTGTGCATGTGTGTGTGCATGTGTGTGTGTGCATGTGTGTGTGTGTGCACATCACTTAAATGCCACCATCTCCCTCTCAATGACAGGGGACATGTATGAGATAGGAGCTGAAAATGGCAAGTATTATTCTGTGAATGTGCCACTCAAAGATGGCATAGACGACCAGAGTGAGTGGATGTGTGTGTGTTTCCTTGTGCAGCATTCGTTGTATGTGAGCATTTGGGTACACATCGACACTCACACACACACATACAATGCACACACATGCCACACACGTATGCACAAATATGCACACACATATACACACACATGCTACACAACCGGTGCTCCCTCTCTTGTGTTATGGTTCTCTTCTTCCAGGCTACGAGAGTCTCTTCAAACCCATTGTGAGGTCAGTTTATGGACCCACTATCGTCCTACATGTATCGTACTGCAGGTAAGTAGTGGGTGTGGCGATAGAGGAGTGGGTGTGGTGATAGAGGAGTGGGTGTGGTGATGGAGGAGTGGGTGTGGTGATGGAGGAGTGGGTGTGGTGATGGAGGAGTGGGGTGTGGTGATGGAGGAGTGGGTGTTGTGATGGAGGAGTAGGGTGTGGTGATGGAAGGAGTGGGTGTTGTGATGGAGGAGTGGAGGTGTGGTGATGGAGGAGTGGGTGTGGTGATGGAGGGAGTGGTGTGTGGTGATGGAGGAGTGGGTGTGGTTATAAAGGAGTGGGTGTGGTGATAAAATAGTGGGTGTGGTATAAAGGAGTGGGTGTGGTGATAAAGGAGTGGGTGTGGTTATAAAGGGTGGGTGTGGTGATGGAGGAGTGGGTGTGGTGCGGGGAAGGGGTGTGGCAATGGGAGGGGTCATGTGCCAATGGCTTTCTCTCTCGGCAGTGTGGGGCGGACTCCTTGGGTTGTGACAGGCTAGGGTGCTTCAATTTGAGCATCAGTGCTCATGGGTAAGTTCAAAACACCTTTTTGGCCCCTCCTCCAAGGCCCTATGGCCACTCCTACTCAGTCTTCATATTCATTGCTGCATTTATTCATGAGTGTATGGAGCTAGTTTCATCTGCCAAGTAGATGAAATTAAACTGCTTAAACCACACCCCTTTGGCACACCCCCTCTGATTTAGGTCATATCCTCCTTTTGTTCTCTCCTTCCCTTTCTAATCTCCCCACCCCCTCCTCCCATCCCCTCCCACCCCTCCTCCTCCCTACCCCTCTACTCCACTCTCCTCCTCTCCACCTCCCCTCTTTCCACCCTCATTCTCTTATCCCTCCCCCCCCCCCACACACACACACACACACACACACACACATACACCTCCTTCCATCCAGGGATTGTGTTAACTTTGTGAAGAGCTTCAACGTCCCAACTCTGGTGCTGGGGGGAGGTGGCTACACAGTACGCAATGTGGCGCGGTGCTGGACCTATGAGACTTCACTTCTCCTTGATACACACATCAGCAACGAGCTGCCATACACAGGCATGTCTGGAGGGGAACCCCCTTGTGTAGTAATGTCATGATAGTGATGAGGACATCATTCAATCACCCTATTCATGAGGAACAGTGTAGCTAGCTAAATGCCAGCAACATGGGGCTATAGCTATTTCAGTCCATGCATATTCATTGAGACAAGAAACCTCATACTGAGCTCCTGGAAAATGAATTTTGAGCTCATTGTGAGTAGATAATGAGTCTTTTGTCATGATGATTGAGGGGTGGAGCTTATGATTGGGGGGGGGGGTGGAGCATATTATGGGCAACAGCTAGTCAACATTTTGAAGACATCATTTGCTTTTCTCTCTCCTCTATTGATGTACGCTTGTAGAGGGTAGCTAATCTGAATCCATAAATGTCATACCAGACATCACACTTTATCAGTCCATTGACTAACCTTCCCCCTCCCTCCTCCCACTCATCATCAGAGTACTTTGAGTACTTTGCTCCGGACTTCACATTGCATCCAGATGTGAGCACCAAGATAGAAAACCAGAACACAAGACAGGTACTGTGTTACCATGGTTATGTGTACTGTGCACGCGGTGGGTACCATGGTGATGAATACATGTGTCAGAGTCCTACATTATAAGGCTTGCTGGGCATATGGGTTTGATGTTGGACTGCAACGCTTGAGGCTCCTCTGGGACAATGCATGTGTGCCCAAGGGGAGTGGGTGTGGTGATGGGCGGAGCAGCACGGTGTGTCAGAACAACCTCTTGTTTGATGGGAATTTTTTGTGTAGGCTCTGCATACAGGCTTGTGCAGACTGGTGTTGTCAGAGCTGTGCATTGACTCTGAGTACCGGTGTTGTCAGAGCTGTGCATTGACTCTGAGTACCAGTGTTGTCAGAGCTGTGCATTGACTCTGAGTACCGGTGTTGTCAGAGCTGTGCATTGACTCTGAGTACCGGTGTTGTCAGAGCTGTGCATTGACTCTGAGTACCGGTGTTGTCAGAGCTGTGCATTGACTCTGAGTACCGGTGTTGTCAGAGCTGTGCATTGACTCTGAGTACCAGTGTTGTCAGAGCTGTGCATTGACTCTGAGTACCAGCATTGACTCTGAGTACCGGTGTTGTCAGAGCTGTGCATTGACTCTGAGTACCAGTGTTGTCAGAGCTGTGCATTGACTCTGAGTACCAGTGTTGTCAGAGCTGTGCATTGACTCTGAGTACCGGTGTTGTCAGAGCTGTGCATTGACTCTGAGTACCGGTGTTGTCAGAGCTGTGCATTGACTCTGAGTACCAGTGTTGTCAGAGCTGTGCATTGACTCTGAGTACCAGTGTTGTCAGAGCTGTGCATTGACTCTGAGTACCAGTGTTGTCAGAGCTGTGCATTGACTCTGAGTACCGGTGTTGTCAGAGCTGTGCATTGACTCTGAGTACCGGTGTTGTCAGAGCTGTGCATTGACTCTGAGTACGCATGCACGGCCAGTTTTGCACGTGTCTGAATTAGATCCACTACCCAAAGAAGGAGATTTACAGCAGGCTTAATTTACGGACCTTGTTCCAGATACTATTGGATACCATTGAAAATGATGCCCGCCTTGTTGGCTGGATCAGCTCCTTTGGGTAGTGGGTCTGATTTCAGACGCATGCAAACTAGCCGTGTAAATATGAGCTGGAATGGGGACTCGTCATAAGCAATTTGTGTTCCTTTAGTACCTCGAGACGATAAAGCAGACCGTGATTGAGAATCTCCGCCTACTCCCCCCACTCCCCAAGTGTTCAGATGCATCAGGTATGTTGTGAGGATGTGTGCTTGAACTTATGTCACAACACACACACATATGCACAACACACACATTTGCACAACACACACATGTACACAACACACACATGTACACAACACACACATTTGCACAACACACACATGTGTACAACAACACACACATGTACATAACACACACACATTTGCACAACACACACATGTACACAACACACACATGTACACAACACACACGTGTACAACAACACACACATGTACACAACACACACACATTTGCACAACACACACACATGTACACAACACACACATGTGTACAACAACACACACATGTGCACAACAAAACACACATCTACACAACATACACATGTACACAACACACAATACACACACACAACACTCACACATAATACACACACATGCACATACAAAGGTACCACCAGATTTGTTGAATCTAGAGGTCAGTATGGAGCCCGATCCCGATGAACGAGAATCTCAAGCAGACATTGATGCAAGGTTGTAAACACACTCCCTCCTCCTCCCCTTTCCCTCCTTTGTCCTTCCACTTGAACCCTTCACACTTGACACCGCCTCTCCACAGGATCGAACACCCTGCTGAGTTGTATGAAGATGACTGCGACCAGGACCATTGAGAGACATCACCATGGCAATACAAAGTACGCTGATTTCAACAATCCATCTCACAAACAAAATAAAAAATTAAAAAATTGTTTACTCACAGACACAATCTGTTAATACATGTATATGTTGTTTGTGTTTACAAGCAATACACAGGAGGAGAAGGAGATATAAAAAAGAACTGATTAAAAAAAAAGTCCATGCTGATCAGATCAGAAGCATCCATTTTCAGAGACTAACACTTCCCACTTTGCACCAAAGTATTCGCTCTTGGTACAATCTGTGCAATTCAATCGTGGTAACCGTTGGTCAAAAAGCACACCTAATAGAGAGAAATAAAGAATGTGCTCACCGCAGGCTGTTGCGGTTTCCAGCCTTCCTGACACACCTCTCCGTGGATGTCCGTGTACTGAAAGGCGCGTACCAACCGTAATACCTCGTCCACACACCGGCCCACTTGGATGTCGTTGATTGACATATGGCGGATTGTTCCCTTGCCGTCAATTATGAATAGGCCTCTTCAGTTTAACGAAAATCTAAAAATGGACACAGAATGAATAGCACCTGACCTCAGAGACACCCCTTGGTCTTCCAGCAATACTCCGTAATCCCTCGATATTTTCTTGGTCACGTCGGCCAGCAAGGGTATGTCGAGTTGCCCTACTCCTCCCTTTGAAGTGGGAGTCTCCACCCTACGGTCGCATGCAAAGACAGCGACACGTTACGCCTCACACACGTACCAGCCAAACTTACCACGCTAGATGGACGTACTGAGAGTCGCACGAACAAGCCACGATGTTGCACTTGTTTTTCCTAAATTCACCTAATCTGTTGCTGAAAGCAATGATTTCGGTAGGGCACACGAAAGTGCTAACGAAAGAGATAATTAACGAGACTACACTTATCTACACAAAAGAGGGGTACCGTACAAGTCATTGGGGTAGAAGAAGAATACCAGGTACTCGCCTAAGGTTTGTGCAGCAGAACGCACCGTGGGTAAGTGCAAAGCTTATTAGGCTTTGATTTGCACAACACAAACGAACCTGCGTATTTGTCGAGCGAGATCTCCTCGAAATCTCCATTGATAACAGCTGTTCCAGACCAGTGTGGCGCCTTCCCTTGCACCCTAGCTACCGGGGCACTCATGCTATGTGCAGATCAACCGCATATGCGGACTTAATTAGTACAATAGAATGTGGAACATATATATAGGAAAACGGGAAAAAACGGAAGTGCGTGGTGTGCAAATGACATCGTAGTACACTGACCGAGTGCAAGAGCGCGATTCATATGAGACACTCCCTTTAATAAATTCAAATGCCCGTAACATAATCAAAAATCTACAGTTCACAGCGCTATTTTACAAGACCCCGATCGGCCTCGTTCCCAGGGGTATCCCCCTCTTTGGCTTGTACGGCTCTTGCTCGGTCCTGGGCACCATCTGGATGCAGTCGATGATTGGACACACGCTCAGACACAAAGTGCAGCCCGTGCAGTCGCTGGTCACAGTCGGCAAGTGCGTCTTGGGGTCGAACATGATCGCCTGGTAGCCCGAGTCGTTGCAGACCATATAGCACTTGCCACAATTGATGCACATGTCCTGATCGATGATGGCCACCACCTGATCCTTGTTGTTCAGCTGTCCGTACGTGCCAATGGAGGGCACTGCCTTTCCAACCATGTCCTGCAGAGATTGGGATGGAGGAAGGAAGAGGAGAAAGCGAATGAGAGAGAGAATAAGGTGTAGATGAGGTGTGCTGCCTTGCCTTGATGGTTGGGATGGGTTTGTTAGGCTGATATGACGGACGACACAATGTGGGCTTGTTTTCCTCCAGGAGATCAACTGATTTTAAATAGTTTGCCACTTTCTCTTCCTTCTCCTTGAGGTAAGGCCCAAACTCAGGTAGGCTCTAAAAGTAATGACAACAGTCACATGACACAAGCATCCTACCTGAGTTAATATATTTGTTTAAGGTTTATAACAATGGCGCCTAGCAACAAAAACTTGCAGCTCGCCAACTAAAGAAATGGCCACCCACCAGGCAAAGATGGCAGACCACCAGATCCACCTCACACAACTCTCGAGGCATCACAGCTAATCGATAGTTCCCAGCCATAACAAGACCACACCTTTTGACGCAACAGCAACTGCTCTTTAAATAGACTAATGTTATTGTTATCACTTTCTTAGTGGTGCAAGTCATCTACCCAAAACCAACCCACCCCCCCCTCCCCCCCCCCCCCCCCCCCCTCTCAATAGCTGGACAACGTTTGTTTCTCTTCTGGTGACCAAAAAATACAAAATCCCTTCAAAGCATATTTGAAATTATTTCCCTCCGCACTCCCACCCCACCCACACATATCCCCCATTCACCACCATACTTCTTCCCCTTCCACAATCTAACCCTCCCCTCCTCTTTCCTCCACACTCCATCTCCTTCCTACTCTTCTCTCCAAACTCCATCTCCTTCCCTACTCTTCCTCCACACTCCATCTCCTTCCCTACTCTTTCCCTCCACACTCCATCTCCTTCCCTACTCTTCTCTCACACACCAACATCCTCCCTACTCTTCCCTCCACACTCCATCTCCTTCCCTACTCTTCCCTCCACACTCCATCTCCTTCCCTACTCTTCCTCCACACTCCATCCCCTTCCCTACTCTTCCCTCCACACTCCCTACTCTTCTCGCTCAAACTCCACCTCCTCCCCTACTCTTCCTCCACACTCCATCTCCTTCCCTACTCTTCCCTCCACACTCCATCTCCTTCCCTACTCTTCCCTCCACACTCCATCCCCTTCCCTACTCTTCCCTCCACACTCCCTACTCTTCTCTCCAAACTCCACCTCCTCCCCTACTCTTCCCTCCACACTCCACTTCCTTCCCTACTCTTCCCTCCACACTCCATCTCCTTCCCTACTCTTCCCTCCACACTCCACCTCCTTCCTTACTCTTCCCTCCACACTCCATCTCCTTCCCTCCTCCCACACCTTGCCCACTACATCCTTGATCTTGGGGGAAATGATCTTTCCCTTCTGGTGTTTGGGTGTAGGTGGACTCTGACCATCCCATGTGCCAAGCTCCTCTATTGCCTGGACAGGGGGGACAAAGGGCATCACCATGGTAACAGGACCCGCCTTATCATGCACGGCATGCCTGGAGGTAAAGCAGTGTCTTGAGTCCAGTGCAGTAGTCCTCCACCAGGGTGTAGTCTTGGTTGTGTACTGCACTGCAAACCTGAAAGTGAAATGAGTCACTACTTACCACTGTAGTCTTGTTGCCAGTCTTACTTACATAAGGATTACCGCATACTATGAAAAGTGAGTCTGGAAAGGAAGTTCAACTTTTTTGTTCCGTGGTGCATGAAATCGTGCAAATTGGTTGGCGCCATCTGGTCACTCATGGAGGGAAACGATGTTTTGATCAATATGTCATCTGGAAGTGGAAGTATGCTCTCCTGTTGTGGGGCATTCGACCTGCTGCGTGACCAATCTGATTGGGGCGCACGGAACCAAAATGTTGAATTTCCTTCCCAGACTCACTTGTCATAGCATTATATATTATGCAATAATGCTTACATAAGTGAGTCTGGGTACGAGACTATCACCACTGTTACATCATATACAGCACAATGACCACGCCCCCACACAATACAATGACCACACCCCAACAGTGTAATGACCACAGCCCAACAGTGTAATGACCACACCCACACACCTGTAGCACGCTTGCTCCGCAGTGAAGAAATTGCAGCCCTACATCGGCTGCATCAATCCCCCCAGCCGCCATGACCGGAAAGCCCGGCAACACCCGGGCTATTGCGGACACATCTCTCAAGGCAACGGGTCGGGTGGCGTTCCCCGAGACCCCTCCATAAGTGGTTCTCTTCTCCTTCCCAACCCCCGGCCAAGGGCTCCCATTGGCCCTCAGACCCATCAGACCAGAGATGGTGTTGATGGCGGTGACCCCATCTGCCCCTCCTGGGGACGAGGGAATGGAAATAACTGGTCACTGTGTGCTGCTCATATTATGAGCACAGATCAATTGGCTTAAATCAGCCCCCTTTCCCCTTCCATTATTATTCAAACCTTCCCTCCCTCTTCCACCTCCCCACCAATCCTTGCCACACCTCCTTGCCATCTTCCCCTCCCTCCTCCATCTCTCACCTCCCCTCTTCCCCTCTCACCTCCCCTCTTCCCGCTCTCCACCTCCCCTCCATTTCACCTCTCCTCTTCCCCCTCTCCACCTCTTCTCCCTCTCACCTCCCTCCTCCATCTCTCACCTCCCCTCTTCCCCCTCTCACCTCCCCTCTTCCCCCTCTCACCTCCCCTCTTCCCCCTCTCACCTCCCCTCTTTCCCCCTCTCACCTCCCCTCTTCCCCCTCTCACCTCCCCTCTTCCCCCTCTCACCTCCCCTCTTCCCACTCTCCACCTCCCCTCTTCCCCCTCTCACCTCCCCTCTTTCCCCTCTCACCTCCCCTCTTTCCCCTCTCACCTCTCCTCTTCCCCCCCTCTCTACCTCCCCTCCCTCTGACCTTCCTTTGCAGCAGTGGCTATGTCCACAATGTTGGTCACATTGGGAGTCATCTTGGCAAAGAAAGGGATCTGCACTGCACTCCTAACCCAGCTGCAGATATTGCGCACTAGCTCTGGGTCCTGCCGGCACAAAGCAACTATCACATGGCAGAACACCAGCCTCAAACCAGGGCCCCTCCCCCCACCTCCTGTCTTCGACCATCCTCTCCTCCAGACTCCACCCCCTCACCTGTCCACAAGCCAGTCCCATTCCCCTCTCCCCCATGCCATGGGGGCAGGAAAGGTTCAGTTCCAGTGCATCGGCTCCAGCCCGTTCTGCCTCCTGACACAGAACAGTCCAATCTTCTTTGCAAAAGCCGCACATGACACTAGGCTATTACAATCTGTGCGGGATTGTGTGAGTGTGTGTATGAGAATGTGTGTGTATGTATACAAGTCAACCTCCTCCCCACACCACCCTTCAACCTCCCTCCCCATACCACACCCACCTTGGAGGGGAAGTCCCTCTTAAGCTCTCTCACACTCTGCAACCAGTAAGCTGCTGTCTTCTCGCTGATCAGCTCAATGTTCAGGTACGACCCGAGACCTGGACCGTACATGTGTCCCGATGTGGAACCACGAATGATCCTGGGAGACACGTTGGTCACAATGTCCTGCAGGGAGAGGGGGTGTGGCAAGACGAGTGGGCATTAATAGGATTGAGATGACGGGACAGCGGTAAAGGGAAGGATGTCAGGAGTATGACTTGTAGACATGCCCCACCCACAACCTCACAGTGTGTACAAACCCTGACCTTGTCAAGGGCAAACGTCTTGGTCACTGCAAATGCCCAACCCGCCTCAAACGCTCTTCTTATCATCGCGGAGCTTGTCGTGGGCGTGGCAGAGGCCAGCCCAAAAGGGTTCTCAAACTTGAGACCAACCATCTCCACACTGATGTCCACCAAGTCCACCGGAGTGAAGAAGTTAGGCAGCTTGGGTGTCGTGTCCACATACAACCCGTGCAAGGACTGGGGAGGAGAGTGATCACTTTAACCCCTTCGATCCCGTTTGCTTAGCCACACCCACTCCCACCTGGAGGTAGCGATGCATGTGCCAGGCAGCTTGCTTCCCATCATTGACAGACTCCACTGTCGTGTTGGCACAACCAGCCAGGTCCCCTCCACAGAAGACGTTGGGCTCGCTAGAAACCATGGTAACGGGATCCACCTCTGGGTAGCCCCACTTGTTGAACTTGAGTGGCTTCATTGCCTCCATTACTAGCAAAATGGCACGTGTGTGTGTGTGTGTGTGTGTGTGTGTGTGTGTGTGTGTGTGTGTGTGTGTGTGGTGTTGCATGTTTAGTAGATGTGTGTATTGTGAATGTGTGTTTGTAGATAGGTGTATTGTAGATGTGTGTTTGTGGATAGGTGTATTGTAGATGTGTGTTGTGTGTTTGTGAATAGGTGTATTGTAGATGTGTGTTGGATTACTAACCTTCACTGTTGCCAAGTTCAGACCCAAAAGCCGATATAATAAAGTCTGCCTTCAGTTTCACCACCTGCTCTTCATCCACTTTCCACTCTCCATTTTCCAGCTGTGTGGTGATGTGATGTGTGTGATGATCAAGCCATCAGCCATAGCAGCAGCCCCGCCCCTATCAGCCCCGCCCCTAGCAGCAGCCCCGCCCTTACCTGCTCAGTCCGGCAGAACTCCATGGCACATATCCTGGCCCCTCCCTCCTTCAGGATAACACTCTTTGGAGACATGAAGGGCATGAACTCACACATCTCCTCGCGAGCCAGCTCCATCTATTGGGGAAGAGGACCACTCTAGATGCACACCACACATGCATGCATACACACATGCACACACACACACACACACACACACACATACACACAAACTACTTCTGAATTCACACAACTAAATGACTTACACACACACAAACTACTTCTGAATTCACACAACTAAATGACTTACACACACATAAACTACTTCTGAATTCACACAACTAAATGACTTACACACGTGCACACACACTCACACAACAGTGTATTTATCACATGTGTACAAACAAACACCCCTAACACATTTTAATATCCACCACAAACACCACGCCCCTTGCACCACAAACACCACGCCCCTTGCATACCTCTTCAGGGACAGCCCTTATGGTGGTGAAACCTTTCCTGAACACCACAAATACCCTCCTGGCCCCACATCGAAGTGCAGAGGTGGCACAGTCAAAGGCAGTATCCCCAGCTCCCAGCACAATCACAGATCCGTATAGCTGTGGCAGAGAGGCCTTACAGGAGCACATCCCTGTGAGGGATCACATGATGCCAGGGTCCTCAACGTACGACTTCATTCCACCATCATCCCAATTGCTGCCCACCAAACCTGGCTTGCTTGCATTCGCAACTAACGGCAGGAAGTCCTTAGAAGTGTAAAATCCATGTGTGGATGTTAGGTTGTTGAAAAGAGGGTTCTTCTTTGGGTCAGGCAGTCCAATTCCCAAGAACACAGCCTCGTAACCATCTTGGTGCAAGAGCTGCTGTAAGGTCAGACCTCCTGGTCCCCCAAGAGCCCTGCCAAGGATCACCTGAGCAACAAGGTGTGTGGTCATGTAGCCAGAACTCAATGGAAGGAGCTTACATTGACACCAAGGTCCTTCATCTGTTCCACTTCGAACTGAGACCACATCATAGGGGAGTCTGAACTGCGGGATCTCAGAGGAACTGAGGGGAGAGGGAGATGGAGGAAGGGAGGGAGGAGGGGAGGGAGGAGGGGGAGAGGGAGAGGAGGTAGGTAGGGGGAGGAGAGGTAGGGAGGAGGGAGGGAAAGAGAGTGGGGAGAGTGGAGGATGGGAGAGATTTGAGAGGAGGGTTGAAACAGCGTGCCATCTGGGCATGTGTTACCTGAGTCCCTCCTATGTAGTTGTACTTCTCGAAAACAGTAATGTTCTGGTATCCAAGACGTGCCAGATATGTAGCACAGCTGATGGAGGCGGGGCCACATCCCAGCAGTGCCACCTGTTGATACGAAGGGACAGATTCACACACACACACACACCACACACACACAACACACACCACACACACGCACACACGCACGCACGCACTCACGCACGCACGCACGCACACACACACACACACAACACACACACACCCACACACACACATCCACACACACACACACACACACACACACACACACGCACCCACCCGCACGCACGCACTCACGCACCACCACACACACACACACACACACACACACACACCACACACACCACACACACAACCCACACACACACACACACACACACACACACCACACACATAGGCAGGTGTGCATACATGACTGGCTGGCATGTATCTGATTTCTTCATAGGAATATCACACAACCGTGAAATGGCCGTTGTCTTTTAATTTTCGTGGATGGAACGGATCATGAAAATATATAACACGAACAATTGTATGTAAAGGAACTTAATACATCGATTATATCTACGTAATATTACACAACTAAATACTACCTTGTTGCATTCGTAAATACAAACACATGTCAATCCTCAGCTACATTGTGCGTAGCCAGAGATTACTATCTCTAGTGGAGCGTAAAGAAATTAAAGACCCAAAAAGCTTGTAGTCTACGCCAGGCTATGAGCCTAGCCAATAGAAATTGACGCTGTTGTCTACGCCAGGCTATGAGGCTTATGAATAGAAGTTGACGCTGTAATGGAGAAATGTTAAGAGGAAAAAAAAAAAACGTGGTCCTTAAAAGAGGATCCAGGAAAGGATTTGTTGATGTTGCCTTTGTCACACAACAATTCAAGCAGATTTGTAACACACGTTGATAATAATTGGCCCATTCGAAAATTTCACTGTTTCGTTAGTCTCACAAAAAATTCCATTAGTGAATAGGCCTGTCATCAAGTACAACAGTCCACATACTAGCAGCTGTGCAGGCCAAGGGTCACATAATATCCACTGGTCACATGACCTAGTCCATGCATGGTCACATGACCTATGGGTTCCCTCCCCTGTGTATTTGTCCCATGACCTAATCAGTCACTGATAATTTATGGAACCAAACGGGTCCCAAAGAATAATGTCTGTTTTCAAAACATGTACATGTACATCCTGTTACTGTATGTAACATGCAGATTGTGGGAGTAAATAGCTCAATGTATCTCACCATAGCAACATCAGGGGTGGGGGATACCATGACAACATCAGGGGTGGGGGGATCTCACCATAGCAACATCAGGGGTGGGGGATACCATGACAACATCAGGGGTGGGGGGATCTCACCATAGCAACATCAGGGGTGGGGGAATCTCACCATAGCAACATCAGGGGTGGGGGGATCTCACCATAGCAACATCAGGGGTGAGGGAACCTCACCATAGCAACATCAGGGGTGGGGGAACCTCACCATAGCAACATCAGGGGTGGGGGGACCTCACCATAGCAACATCAGGGGTGGGGGAACCTCACCATGACGACAATGGTGACAACTTTGTACTTTGTTGCATGCAACTTCAATGAATATGAGTAAAACTTAAATTCATAGATTACTACCAGATTACTGAAGTTTTATGCATGTTCATTTGAGTGGCAACATGTTGAGCAGTGTTATTGCCACTGAGTTGCCACTGATAACAAACATGACCATTTGAACTATAACAACACGCGTCATTTCTTTAGGTCCTCTGGAGAAAACATTTCATTGTTTGCCTAATAACATGCTAATATACACACCTCCCCAAATGGCACATGAATGCTGTTTCCCAAAAAAATAAAAATAAACCCTTTCTCTAGTGAACTTGAACGAGGTGATCCTGTGCTTGCAAAGGATAACTGATGCCACAGAGAAAGAGATGACCCTCCACCTCCCCCCCCCACAAACACATGTATCGCACCACACACACACACACACACACACACACACACACACACACACACACACACACACACACACACACACACACACGCGCGCGCGCGCAGCCCCCCCCCCCCCCCACAAACACCAAACAGACTCGATACAAGTCAGCATGTACCACGCACCTTAGCCTTGTAGCTGTCAGGCAGGTCCTCGAGTGCAGGAAGACTTGGGTCCCTGATCTGCGGTATGCGCATTCCCTTGAACACCTCCGTAGCAAACTGCTGCAGCCCCCCTATGTTAATGGGCCCCTCCTCTGAGGCGTACAGATTGCAGCCCCCCACACACAGGTCGCTTGTGGGACACACCATCCCACACGTTAAGCCAAGAGGGTTGTCCGAAAAGATGGCTTTGGAAGCTCCATAGTAATTCTACAAATTTTAAAATGGCATCATTAAATGACATCATTAAAAATAACATCACACCAAATCAAAATGGTAACACGAAATCATGTTAGCCAAAGGGTGCAAAGAATGACCTATCTCCCTGACCAAGGTTACAAAAGAATGACCTACTCTGGACAAAGGTGGGTGGCCCAATCTCTGTCCTTGGGACAAGGGACCTGTACCTTGTTAGCAATGCTGGTGATGAAGGCCTTGATGTCCAGTTGGGTGGGGCAGCTCTTCTGACAGGGAGCGTCAGCACACTTCAGGCAGCGGGATGCCTCCTTCAGGGCTGCCCTCTCGCTCAGAGTGGTGTGCTTGATGTCCTCAAAGTTCTTCTCGAGATTTGAGCATGTCTGGATCAGCGAGTGAGAGAAGCGATTCAACCTCCGTACCCAACAGATCTTCCCTCCCCCCCTCCCCCCCCTCTCTCCTCCACATACGCCACAGCCTTTCTCAGGGTTCCTCTTCCAGTGCTCGCGTGCCTTCTTCGTGTCCTTTGTGGACACAAGGGATGCGTGGTGCCTCACACGAGGGTTAAGATTGAGCAGGTTCTGGTGTATGTGTGTGCATGTGTGTGTGCATGTGTGAGTGCATGTGTGCATGTGTGAGTGCATGTGTGCATGTGTGAGTGCATGTGTGCATGTGTGAGTGCATGTGTGCATGTGTGTGTGCATGTGTACACATAATGGAATGGAGTAAGGTATTACAAACACTGGAGCATATGCGAATAAAGGTAAAGTGGAGTGTCTAATATTCAGACACATGTATATGTGTAATTAGGGTTTGGACAGCTGGAATCTTTAAAACACCAAATGGAAATTTTACTTGACCCCCACTACCTAAACTGCTCAGCCATGCGACTAGCTACCTGAAGGAGACAGCCCTTAACTAAGGTACCCACATCTATATCTGCTCAAAATACACTCATCTAGCTGCACATTAAATGGAATACACATATTGATCTGTACACTAAGCACATCACAGCCTAGTACGGACACTTCGGGAAGACAGAACGAACCACCAGGAGACATGTATGTCGGTAATTTTGGGTTAAAAGATAATTCTAAATCGGCACATAGGGTGAGGTGAAATGGGGTGACGTGATTGATTACACAACCATCGTCTCATCAAATCAGCTCATTTAACCCGTAACGCCCCAAGAGTTTGAGTCGGACGTGCGCCAAACGTACACACGTTGTTAACGCAGCCTCTTGTGACTCGAACCCTACGAGGTTTCATGCGAAATTAATATGCTAACGTCCACACAGCAGAGCCAACAAAATTCCCAAACTTAAAACGGGAAATTAAACCACAAAATGCAACACGCCACCCCTCCACGTGGACGGAATGCCGCATTGTGAATCGGCTGAACGTTACTAGTAAACATTTAAAAATATAATGCACCTCTTTCAGTTACGGTACTGCACCTGACAGGGAATCCCAAACAAGGGTATCGCAATGCAAAATCTTTACCAAGCGGCTCCAGTGTGACGCCTAAACGCTTGGCACTGATTGCCTACCTCGATGTCGGGAGGATCCTTGGATATATTCTCGTACAAAGCCATCCGATATACTCGGCTTTCTTTTCTCTGACAATAATTAGAGGCGGTGTTTGATGTCACGTGCTGAATTAATTTGTCAATTTTATTGGAAGGGCGTTTCCCGCTTGTTGAAAGAACCCCAAGATTTTGAAGCGAGGTTTCGCCTTCCTGCAGAAAATCTCCACCGGTGAACGCTGCTGAGGCAATCTAAAATATATATAGACGTTTGGTGCTATTGCGTCGTCACTTTTCCGTGAATTATAATGGGCGGGGCTGGCCACCGTATTCTGTAAGGAAGACTTCAATACTAGCACACAGGTGAGTACGCAAGAATTTCACATTGTTCCCTGATCATCGAAGAAATCACATGCTTCCCTCCCAAGAGATGGCCACAAGCTCTTTCCCAAATAAACGACAGAAATCAAACAAGAGTGCTGTCCCTCGTCCTCAGCACCAGCAAAACTCTAGTCGCTCGGACAAAGCGCGGAAAAATCAAGATCCTTCTCCTGCGACTTGGTCAGACCCCGCATCGGGTGAGCAAAGGAGAAATGAACACCACCCGTGGGGTAGTATTCCGATGCAGCAAAGAATCTTCCACAACTTCGACGCTCCGACCAAAAACTCCCCTCTCCAAGCAAGGAGAAACATGGACATAGATCAACCCTCGAAGCTGGAAATACCTTCCCAACCGCCAAGAAGACCCAAACTTTCTTCTATTTTCCCATCAAAAAACAAGGCAACGGAAGCAGAAAAGTCTTCGCCGGTTGCAACGGCACAAAGGGACAAAGCAGCGGCCGTGGGCTCGCCAACGTCTGTCAGCTCCTCTAGCTCAAACGAGCGCTCCGCAGAAAGGAAATCGAGAAGGCACCAATTAAAGAAACTTCCCAGCGTGCAGCACAGGCCCCCCCGAGTGAAGGAGAGGGGCGGAGGTGCTGGGACGAGGTCGGGCCACAGGCGCGGATCGGACAGCAGTAGCGCTGAAGCGATGGACGAGATGTCGTATCACTCGTACGCCAGTAGTACCATACCTTATCCTGCGCCTATGGGCATCTATCCTCCTCCCGTTCCCCTCTACCCCTCGCCGCCTGCTTTCATGTATCCCGCCAACTATCTGCTCCAACCACAACAACCTGAGCAACACACGTGGACTGATCACGACGCCGATGAACACTCTAGTTTGAAAGAAATCAAGGAAGATGATGGAGAGGACGACATCAAAGGATTTGATGATTTTGTAATGTATTGATAAAACCATTGCTCCAAATCTCTTTTGTCCAATATAACCTTCCATTAGCTCCTGCTTATATTCATCTTCATGCCCCGTTTTTCAAATCGGAGGAAGTACAACTCTTGGGACCTGCCAGATATGAGTATGTGATGTCATATACATACCTGGCATACGAACAACAGCTCATATAGCAACTACAACATTCATTGGCAACACCATGTCAGTGGTATTGGTAACAGGCCATTTTTTATAAGCTACACACGAAGTAGTAAAAACTCCCCTCCCCCTCCCCCTTTTAATGTGACTCCCTTCCCCCTCCCCCCTTTTATCTGTGAACTCCCCCCCTCCCCCATTTATCTGTGAAATCCCTTCCCCCTCCCCCTTTTATCTGTGAACTCCCTCCCCCCTCCCCCTTTTCTCTGTGAACTCCCTTCCCCCTCCCCCCTTTTATCTGTGAACTCCCTTCCCCCTCCCCCCCTTTTATCTGTGAACTCCCTTCCCCCTCCCCCCTTTTATCTGTGAACTCCCCTCCCCCTCCCCCCTTTTATCTGTGAACTCCCTTCCCCCTCCCCCCCTTTTATCTGTGAACTCCCTTCCCCCTCCCCCCCCTTTTATCTGTGAACTCCCTCCCCCTCCCCCCCCTTTTATCTGTGAACTCCCCTCCCCCTCCCCCCCTCCCTCCCCCTCCCCCCCCTTTTATCTGTGAACTCCCTTCCCCCTCCCCCCTTTTATCTGTGAACTCCCTTCCCCCTCCCCCCCTTTTATCTGTGAACTCCCTTCCCCCTCCCCCCTTTTATCTGTGAACTCCCTTCCCCCCTCCCCCCCTTTTATCTGTGAACATGCAGTGATGACCTATGCACATTTATGTGTAATTACTATAATGCATACCTCACTTAGCACACAAACTCTACCAAACCACACAAAAGCATCCGCAAAAAACAAACCATGCAGCTGGTCTATTAACTTGAAAAGCACAACACACTCCAAAGACACACATGAGATGCATAGAAGATCTATTCTATAGTCCCACCAGCTCAGCACTGACTTTCCACAGATGCTCAGCCATGTCGTCATCAACAGCAGCTTTGGTGTTTGGTGCAGTAACCTTGCAGTCCTTGAAGTACTTACCCGAGACCCCCTCCACTGCCTCGTCCACTGCGCAGTAGATGGTGGTCTGGGCACCCTCCATTGGAGACTTCATGAACATAAAAGTGAGGGGTGTTGCAAGGGAATAAAGTGCCTAAAAGGTAAAATAGTCATAACAAACTAGATCAAAAACGGCCATAATATACACCTTGGCATTAATTCGAAGCATAAAAACGTATATTGTATGATACGCGTGATTATTAGCCGCACAAATGAGTGCAATTAACTTGCCTTTCTATGTAATCCGCTGGTAACGTGTCGCACAAGTTCAGTCCTGATGCCTCCGGGGTGGAGGCAGTTGGCGATAACGCTGGTACCAGCGAGACGCTTCGCCAGGGAACGGGTGAACAGAATGTTGGCCAACTTGCTTTGGCCGTACGCGAGAAATGGGGAGTACGATTTCTCGCTGTTCAAATCATCAAAGTTGATGCCCTTTGCGCGTCTATATGCTATCGAGGAGACGTTGACGATACGAGCGGTGGGTGCTTCCTTCAGTCTATCGAGGAGGAGGTTCGTGAGGAGGAAGTGAGCGAGATGGTTCACACCGAATTGCATTTCAAATCCGTCCTCCGTCTTCGCGTACGGACAAGCCATTACTCCCGCATTGTTGATCAAGATGTCAATCGTCGGCTCCTCTTCAAGGATCGAAGAGGCAAACTGCCTAACCGACTCCAAGGAGGCGAGGTCTAGTCGTCGGAACACAACTTTGTCGTTACCGCTCCTCGCTCGTACTTCGACAACGGCCTCCTCTCCCTTCTCTGCGCTTCTGCAAGCCAGGATCACGCGAGCTCCTCTCCTGGCCAGGTCTACGGCGGTCTCCTTACCGATACCCGTATTAGCTCCAGTGATGATCACGGTTTTACCGTCGAGAGTGACTTTCGAGTAGCAAACCCCTCCTGCAAAATATCTTCGAATTAGATACAAGGCTCCCACGCCTATCGTTCCGCCTAAAATACACTTCAGTAGCGCTGTTGTTGAAGCCATGTTAAACATTCAGGGGGTGCGGCTCGTCAATTTTGATTAATAATGAGACACGTGCAATACATCATGTGATAGTTTCCCCCGCTATAAATTTAATGCAGAAAGTACGTGACGTCATACATTACAGGAAGACTATGTTTGTGTGCTAAGTGAGGTATGCATTATAGTAATTACACATACCAATGATAGCATAAGAACTAATGACGAAAGTGTGAACTTTAATGCAGCAACTCATACAAAGATGATTAAACAAGAAGTATAAACACAGTGCCATTTTTATGATTTAGATGCGACAAATGGTTTCAAAGCTGTGGTGTTTGGAAGAGACTAACCCATTGCTTCTTTAGAGAAATTCCACTGAGCAGAACATCAATATGAAGCCACCGTGTGTAAAATGTGAAGAACTGTCTAGTAAGTGTGGGTGTGTGCACTATCTATGCTGTGCCTGACGGGAAGATCTGCAGCTAACTATGAACCTGTGCCCTTCATCATGCCGTTGAAGGTTGGACTCCTCGCACAGAACCAGTTTGTGTGCACTTGGCTATGGGTCGAGGGTGTGCCAATTCACCTGTGCTGTTGGTGCATGTGTTATCAGGTGTGTCTTTAGTAAAGTTTGGATGCAGTCTTGTGCAGTGGCTCAAACTTCTTACAGCAATGCTTGCCTTTCCCTTTTATGGGCAACGCTGCACTACATATATTTGTATACTTGGAGGGCTGTGTCTGTTTTAGTGTGTGCATATCATTTGTGATCTGTTGTTTGCAGCCGTCTAATTCATGAAGCTTTGTAGCTAACTTATAGAGTTTTGCTGTAAGCCAAGATGTGTGCAAATATTTTATTGATAACTTCATTCCAAATAGAAACATGACATCGACATGTGTGCATACTATCAAACACGGCAACAATTAACTAAGGGGAGGGGCATAAAAAATGATAGATACTGATGCTCATCCTCTAACTTCTTTTTTTTTAATTAAAAAAAGAAGTGACAGATATTGAAGAGATGCAGCCAAATTTACTACTAGTATTTGCTTGCTAACGCTAAGAAAGTTGGCAGGTGTTGTGAGGTAAAATGTATACCGGTATTCATCATTGCAGAATTTTCCATCAACACTGCCAAACAGTACCCACATACAGAGACAACACAGATGGCTAAACAATTACACTATAGTGCCACCAGGCTCAGTACTGACTTTCCACAGACGCTCAGCCGCGTCGTCATTTGCTGCTAAAAAACAAACCTTCATATAGCACACCTTCATATATATGTCATCTAAGTCGTTATGACAGCTTTTCAAGGCTCTAAGGAGACAACTATTCTATAGTCCCACCAGCTCAGCACTGACTTTCCACAGACGCTCAGCCATGTCGTCATCAACAGCAGCTTTGGTGAGTGGTGCAGCAACCTTGCAGTCCTTGAAGTACTTACCCGAGACCCCCTCCACTGCCTCGTCCACTGCACAGTAGATGGTGGTCTGGGCACCCTCCATTGGAGACTTCCAGAAAATATAGTTGATGGGTATCAAAAAGAAGCTCAATATCTAAATGGATGCAATCAGTTCTTATAACATATCAACAGTGGGGAACATGTACAGTGGTTATTAACAGTGGGGAACATGTACAGTGGTTATTAACAGTGGGGAACATGTACAGTGGTTATTAACAGTGGGGAACATGTACAGTGGTTATTAACAGTGGGGAACATGTACAGTGGTTATTAACAGTGGGGAACATGTACAGTGGTTATTAACAGTGGGGAACATGTACAGTAGTTATTAACAGTGGGGAACATGTACAGTGGTTATTAACAGTGGGGAACATGTACAGTGGTTATTAACAGTGGGGAACATGTACAGTGGTTATTAACTGTGGGGAACATGTACAGTGGTTATTAACTGTGGGGAACATGTACAGTGGTTATTAACTGTGGGGAACATGTACTGGTTATTCCATGTACTGGTTATTCACAACATTATGGGTTAAAAATACATTTGACTCCAAGCTTGTCAAACCAAACACAACACACTTTACAGCCAGAGGCAAAATAATAATTAATCCTGGAGCAAATATACTGCAAGAAATGTGCATTTTATACTAATGATCATTAATCGCACTGTACAGTGCAGAAGGACCCCCACCCCTAAACATGAACTATCACCATCGGGCAACCCCTGGCACCATGCATGGAGGCTAGTTTTAATGCTTCAGAGGGGCATTGCACAAGCCAAACACCAAACCTAAAACCATTTTGCAGTGGGGGGGGGGGGGGGGGGGCGGCAATTACTTAGATACTCTCCTATTTGGCTCTAATGTGACTGCTCATATGGCTTTAGGCCGTCATGAAGCTATTACACGTGCAAGGCCGGACAATGCAATCACTCGCCTGTCCAAGTAGATGTCGGTAAAGTTCGGTCTTGGTTATGACTCCGGGGTGGAGGCAGTTGGCGATAACGCTGGTACCAGCAAGACGCTTCGCCAGGGAACGGGTGAACAGAATGTTGGCCAATTTGCTTTGGCCGTACGCGACTAATGGGGAGTACGATTTCTCGCTGTTCAAATCATCAAAGTTGATACGCTTCACAAGTCTGTATGATCCTTACCGATACCCGTATTAGCTCCAGTGATGATCACGGTTTTACCGTCGAGAGTGACTTTCGAGTAGCAAACCCCTCCTGCAAAATATCTTCGAATGAGATACAAGGCTCCCGCGCCTAACGTCCCGCCTAAAATACACCGAAGCGCAGTTGAAGCCGAGGTTGAAGCCATGTTACACGCAGGGGCGTGGTCACGGCAGTCCTAGTCTCGTTCCCACATAAAAATCTTCAGCGCTAGGGTTGGCTGTCCATCATGAGCTGCGTAATAAATGTATCACTCAACTTTATAGCATCTCTGGTTATGGAGCGTTTCCTTATGTTGTTATACGGTCCTGTTGTCGCAACCAGGTAACATCAAAGCTGATCGTGATCTGGTACATTTTGTGACATAGCCGGATTATATATGAAATCAATACGATGATAGATATATGAAAGTTGGTATGAAGAAAAATACTGAAAATTACAAGATGTGTTGAAAGCGAAGAGAAGCAACCTTGAATAGTTGAAAGCACAGAACATGCAATCACCAGTAAAATGTACGGATAGTAGTATCATTCTCTGATGAAGTGTCACTGTAGTATCATTCTCTGATGAAGTGTCACTGTAGTATCCTTCTCTGATGAAGTGTTGATGCAATTAAATAATCATTTAGTGAAGACTCCAAGCACAGTATTCGAGACCACTTGTTCCTCCAATTTTAGTAAAATGAAGAGATGGCAACTTGAAATCTATAGAAAGCTTTATGAAGTCTATAACTGCTATGCTTTGCAAGCCTATCAGTATTGGGAGCTCCAACTTTGGAAAGATGGGTGGTCCAGGTGTCATAGAACCACCATAGTACTTCATGGGGCTTTAGAGTTGTGTGGTTGTTTCCCAATGTGCATCATTTGCTCCAGTTAGGATGCATGCTGCCTGTGACAAGCTGTGATGCCGAGCGTTCCTCCTCTGCATCCACACTGTATTCTGTACATGTATGGGTGCAGAGAGGCTATTGTGTTTAATGCATATTCCCTAGGATATGCATACTGATAGCCATACTGTGTAGTACATATTCCCTATGATATGCATAGATATAGCCATACTGTGTAGTACATATTCTCTAGGATATGCATAGATAGCCATACTATGTAGTACATATTCCCTATGATATGCATAGCCATACTGTGTAGTACATATTCCCTATGATATGCATAGCCATACTGTGTAGTACATATTCCCTATGATATGCATAGATAGCCATACTGTGTAGTACATATTCCCTATGATATGCATAGATATAGCCATACTGTGTAGTACATATTCTCTAGGATATGCATAGATAGCCATACTGTGTAGTGCATATTCCCTATGATATGCATAGATAGCCATACTGTGTAGTACATATTCCCTATGATATGCATAGATAGCCATACTGTGTAGTACATATTCCCTATGATATGCATACTAATAGCCATACTGTGTAGTACATATTCCCTAGGATATAGCCATACTGTGTAGTACATATTCCCTAGGATATAGCCATACTGCGTAGTACATATTCCCTATGATATGCATACTAACAGCCATACTGCATATTGCAGTTCATCCAAAAGCAACCTCAGAGCCTCTTTTCATCTCTCTATCACGAGGAACGTAACTTAAAGTGAACACTTCATTTTAA
This sequence comes from Ephydatia muelleri, assembly GCA_013339895.1. NCBI lineage: Eukaryota > Metazoa > Porifera > Demospongiae > Spongillida > Spongillidae > Ephydatia > Ephydatia muelleri. The sequence continues at coordinate 559,155 of JABACO010000011.1, read as the reverse complement.
CTAATTGTGTTAAGTTTATCCTAATTTGGTATTCTGTAACTCAAATGAAACATTCCATATTCATAATATTTATACATAATTATGCTTGCTCCTGTTTTAATGATTTTGTTTTATTTAAATAAAAGCCCGTAAGACTGCTTTGCTGCATCCACCATTAACATGAGCTTGGCCCCCCCCCCCCCCCTCCCTTTGTCACCATGGAGTTCCTTGTATGATATTCCACAAAATGTAAGGTGCTGGATATGTTGAGCAATGTCATGACTAACAAATGGCCCAATGTCATGACTAACAAATGGCCCAATGTCATGACTAACAAATGGCCCAATGTCATGACTAACAAATGGCCCAATGTCATGACTAACAAATGGCCCAATGTCATGACTAACAAATGGCCCAATGTCATGACTAACAAATGGCCCAATGTCATGACTAACAAATGGCACAATGTCATGACTAACAAATGGCCTGTTGCTGAGCACATTGTATGCACAAACTTTGAGCTCAAACCTGCACAGATATAAATTCAGGTAAAAACAGGCCATTTCACACTAATGCATTACTTCTCGGTATTGAAGGAAGACATAAGCCCGAATCTTCCTACAATCGATAAGAATTAAATTAACTTTTTGTTTCTGCAGTGTGGCATGTGCTGCTTCACAAACACCTGGCCCAAGCATCTCCTCTTATCACTAAGTGATGGAGCACACAAAACTCGGAGTATGAGATCTGGCACACTGGTATAATATAATAATATAAACAATACAAAGTTTTAAAGCTTCTTCTACACTTCTTATTATGTCATCAAAACATATCCTCATTGCCAATTGTCCTTCATTCAAATATGGCCCTATGATAAATAGAGCCCTTTGAAGTCATGGTTTGAATTATCTCCCACAGAAAGACTGATAGTAATAACAGATATTCCCATAGAGTTTCACACTGAAACCAGACGTCCGCTTTCAGTTTAGCCTGAATCTCTCCTTCTTGCCCTTTGACAGCAGTGGCATCAGTTCCTGTAATAAAGGCTTTACGATAGTGGAGAACCTCCAACTGTATGCGATTATATAGATATACAAAATGGGTGATAAAATGTATATGCATGCAAATGGAAAGTGCATACTATTATGCAATTGCAACAGAGAAGGGACAAGTGGGAATGAGTAAAAGAGGGTTTTCATTTTCTTGTACCCCATTATCTATCCTCATTTCAGGGTTTGGCCTATTCTGTTCGTAAGCTAGAAATTTTTGTGCTCACAGCAAAAAAAAAAGTCAAATCAATTCTATATTTCCAATTGACTTATCACTTACATTCTGGTACAAATTTTAACATTTTTGTACCAAGAATGTAAGTGATAAATCAATAGGGAATCAAGTTGATGCATTATTATTATAATTCTAGAGCTCTGCTAGCAAGATGTGCAAGGCTGTAAGGATGGTCCAGGCGATGATTTCTTAGAATAGGTTTTCACATTTATGTATAATGGATGATTGTATAGCATAATTATTATTATTTTTAATGGTTAATTTTTAAAATTATAATAGTAATACAAACTAGACTACACACAATGTACACAAAATGCTAACTATATCTACCCTACATCACTTTGACCGATGCTACGGGCAAGGATGGCAATTGCATTAGCTTGTACCAGGTGAAGGTTCAGCCACCCGTAGAGTTCGGTAAGAACCACTGACTTTGCCTTGGACAAGCAAGTGGCTAGTCGAGAAGCTAGCTGGGAGATAGACTCCAAAGCCTCATTTCCCCAGGCTCCATACGACTCCACTACTAATGGTACACAGACCCAGTCCAGTTCCTTGCATTTGGTGTCATTAGATGAGTTCAGTGGTCAGTGCAGCTACACCTGTTGTCACACTCGCTTCCAAAAGAGTTGTATGATTAAGCGGAGATGTGACAGACAGGTCAAAAGCTGCTGGCTTGCCCAAGACCCAGTTTGGAACTAAAAGGTCAGCTGGATGGGTGTGGCTGTGATTGGTGAGATTGTTAACCATTTCCACCTGGACACCAGATGAGCTCGCCAGCAGGACTTCGCAAGGACATCACGCAGTTTGTTGTGACGGGAAACCACATCACCACCCCTTTTGCAGGTAACAGCATGATGGCCAAGTGGATCCAAGGCAATGTCAGGGCACAGTGGGCAGCATGAACCATAGGAAAGATCCAGGCCAAGCCACCACTTGATAGCAACCTGAAATTGGGAAGGGTCAGGATGGAGTCCAAGACCCTCTGAAGGAGCAACAGACAGCCACAAACCTGCATGAGGGGAGGAAACAGACAGCAAGCAAGCCTTGTCAGCGATGGAGGACATATCCAGGAGAACCTTGAAGAGGTAGTCATTCAGCCTGGAGGAGAGGCTCTTTGGGTGACTGGAGTCAACAGAAGTGTCTCTGCGTTAATAGTCTCTGATGGTGGTAGAAAAGAATTAAACATTTGAGTTGCTGAGACAAGGTGGTGTTGAGACTGGGGGCCAAAACCCGAGGTACAAAGTGAGGCAATGTAAGCTGCAGGGGAGTGTTGCGTGAGAGAACGCAGACCCAGACCACCTCTACTCAGGCTCAGCCTAGCTTGGTGCCAGGCATGATCAGAAGGGTCCACAGCAGTACATTGTGCAAAGCACTTACGTACATCCTCATCAAATATCTGAAAGGCCTTTGTAGTATGCAAAGGAGGTGTAGTGCGAGCCAGATGGACAAGTTTACAGAAACCTCCACAGATACGAAGGAGTGTAAAGGCCACATGAGGATCAACTGCCCAACCTCTTCCAGACTGGACAGGAGTTGTTTAACAGCAACATGTTTTTTTAGAGATGAAGGCTGAGCAGAAGTCAGCAGTACCAATAGGAACTCCCAAAATATCCAGATTAGGCTCACTCGACTGCTTCATCTCAGGGGGAAAGGAGCTTAAACCCTTGCAGTTGAATACCTCACACTTAGAGATGTTAATGTGGAGGCCTAAGGAAGGACCCAGCTCTTGTATCAATTTCAGGACTGAACACAAAGATGACCTTGGACCAGCAAGTGCACCGTCATCAAGATACCAGGTATGAAACAGCAGAGGACAACCGCTATCTTTGGCAATTGCTGTAATTAGAACATCCAGCACAAGGGAAAAAAACAGAGGACCAAGAGGATCACCTTGCTGCACCCCGAACTTTGATCTCAGTTGCCCTAGGGATGCCATAAAAACGGTCGTTGGCTGTAGCACCAGCTTGCCCAGGGTAGCAGCTCTGGGAAATGCTTTGCACACTCAGAAAGGAGTGACTGCCGGGATACCACATTGAAGGCATTCCTCATGTCAATCTTCAACACAGCAAAGTCATCATCACCCCAGTGCTCATCAATACATGCCCGCAGGCCATGTGCTATCTTCTCCGCTCCAAATGGGCAAGCCACACCGTACTGGAAAGGATGAAAAAAAAATCAGTAGCCTTTACTTTAACCATCGCACAAAGACATTTCCCAGTAAGGCGACGCAAAGCTTCTCCAGCTGCAATTGGGCGAATGTCAAAGGGGCCATCTGATTTTGACTTATTGAGAGCTGTTAGACAAGGAATGTTGACAATACTACGGGAGCATTGCCAGAAGCAAGTATGTTGTTGACAGCCCTCAGGGAATGGAGTATGGGTGTTTGCAGTTGAACTTCTGCAGCATCAATAAGGTGTTGTATGCGGAGACCTGAGGGACCAGCTGCAGTGAGCTTAGGGAAGGACCGTAATATTGCCATGATATTCATATCTGCTGGAATTAAAATGGGAGTATCAACATTAGACAGGGTTGGAGCAATAGGGCAGTCACTCTCTGGGTGTTTGGATTGGAGCAGTCTCCATGTTTCCTCAGTGTGTGGTGCAACACCTGGGGAAGTCAAGACCTGGCAGTATTTTTTTTTTTTTCATTTTTCATTATAATTTTAATTTTTCTTTACATGCATACATACATACATACATACATACATACATACATACATACATACATACATACATACATACATACATACATACATACATACATACATACATACATACATACATACATACATACATACATACATACATACATACATACATACATACATACATACATACATACATACATACATACATACATACATACATACATACATACCCTGACACACTGAGACACACTAGCTATGAAAGTTACGATGATGAAATATCCCCCTCCTGAAGGGAACATCCACATCGTAAGAGGAGGGCTCGGGCATTGGCTCGCACAAGAGTCAAATTAAGGCGGCCGTACAGGCTGCAGACAACCTTGGACTTGGGGGAGTTGGTCCTTGTGGCAAGGTATGATGCGAGCCGTGAAAAAGCTTGCACCGCTTCGCTGCCCCAAGTTCCATATGACTCGGCCACAAGGGGAATACACGTCCACCCCAACTCGGAACACTTGGCATCATTGGCAGAGTGCTTCCTTAGCTCAGCGGCAACCGCTGCTGACCCTGCTGTGCGACCCGCTTCAGAGATAAAGGTAGGGTTAAGCGGAGACACCACAGTAAGGTCAAAGGCAGCAGGCTTGCCACAGAGCCAATTGGAAGCTAGGATGTCAGCAGGGCGTGTGTTCCGAAGCTCATGTCCTAGTCCACTACCAGCCTCCGCCTTGGCGCTTATGCAGGCACGATGGCAGGTCTGAAGCACTACATCCCTGAGCTTGTTGTGCCTGGATATAGCATCACCACCTCTCTTACATGTTACTGCATGGTGGCCTAAGGGATCCAAGGGATGTTCTGGACACAATGCACAGGGAGGTGAGCCAGGTGAGGTATTTAGCCCGAGCCACCACTTGATGGCCATTTGGTGCTCGTTGGGGTCTAGGTTTAGACCCAGGCCCTACAGAGAGCCAAGCGGAGGCATGGGGAGAGGACACAGACAGGAGACGAGCCTTGTCAGCCACAGAGCTCTGGGAAAAAAGAGAGTTAAATTGAATGTTTTCTAATGCAGCTGATAGAGTGTGTTGTCGGCAAGGAGAAGATGTAAGACTGTTAATATCAATTGCACTCTCAGGGGGAACACACCTGTTGTAGGAATTGACCGCATCGGCCAGGAAATTATCTGATGGTGAGGCAAGGCCTGCAGTACTGATGGAGGCGATAAAGGCTGCATTAGAGTGATGAGCCAGTGAACGAAGCCCCAGGCCACCTCTACTTAAGCTCAACTGGGCCTGCATCCAAGAGCTGTCAGTAGTGTCAATAGCTTGGCACTCTGTGAAGGTGCATCTGACCTGCTCATCAAAGGCATGCAGCTCATCCAATGCCAGGGATGGGGGAGTGGAACGTGCAACATGGACCAATTTGGTAAACCCACCACACATGCGTAGCAGAATGAGAGCAATCTGAGGATCACATGACCCGAGCTTCACCAGGGAGGATAGCAATGTGGAGGAAGCAGCACGTTTAGAGGCAATAAATGATGAACAAAAGGCAACCTCCCCTATGGGGGCTCCGAGGATGATAAGGTTGGGTGTACAAGATTTGTTCATCTGAGAAGGGAATACACTGAGGTCACCTTGGCCAAAAAGCTCGCATTTAGATGGATTTAAATGGAGCCCCAATGAGATACCTAAATCTTGAAGTAGGCATACAACATGCTGGACAGAGGTAGATGGGCCGGCCACCACCCCATCATCCAGGTACCATGCATTGAAAAGTAAGTCTTGGCAACTTTCATCCTTGGAGATGGAAAGGACCAGATGGTGCAGGACCAAGGCGAAGTAGAAGGGGCCTAGAGGATCCCCTTGCTGTACACCAGCCTCAGATGTCAAAGTTCCCATAGAATGCCATAGGAAAGGGTGTTGGCCATAGCACCATGTTGTCCATGGGAGGAGGAGGGGAAAATGTAGGGTGCATTGGTCAAGGAGGGACTGGCGAGACACTAGGTTGAAGGCATTCTTCATATCAACCTTCAAGCAGACAAATTCAGAGTCATGCCAATGATTATCGAGACAACGTCTGAGGCCATGGATTACCTTCTCACATCCTTGGGGGGAAGCTACACCAAACTGAAAAGGTTGAAAGAAAGCAGAAGCATCTTCCTTAATCAAACTGCATAGACATTTGCTGGTGAGTCGGCGAAGTGATTCACCCACGGCAATGGGCCTGATGTCCTGTGTACCTTTCCTTAAAGCAACTAGGCTGCCCCCGGCCATGTACTGTGAAATTGCAGCTGGGGCTTGTCCTGAGGCGAGGAGATTGATTACACCCCGAAGTAGGGAGCAGATGGAAGTAGGAACTGGAACTTCAGCCACATCAAGAAGGTGTTGGATGCGCAGACCTGTGGGGCCTGCTGCAGAGGCCTTGGGGAAGGATAGAAGGATAGACAGCACGTTAAAGTCTGGTGGTAAGATTGGAGAGGTCATTGGAAGAGGTGGGTGAGCAGGAGGTACTGGGGGAGGACTCTTGGGGTGTTTGGCTGATAGCTGAGTCCATGTATCCTCAGTATCGGGAGCTAGACCTGAAGAGGTAAGGATCTGGCAAGCCTTTCCAAGAAGGCCGTCCTTGGCAAGAGAAATGGCTTCAGTGATCTTCTTTACATCCTCATCAAGATGCCCCGACAATGCGTCAGGTCTAGTCCCGTTCGACGTCAGTGGATTATTATTATAAATACATATACAGCAGAATACACGAATGGGAATAAATGTAAGTCTAAATGTATAACAAAGACCTAATACACTCTAACTTAAAGTGCCAGGAGCTACATAACCTAAACTAAAACCTGACCCATAATGGCTTTAGCAGCAGACCTCGCCAGAGACATGTTGAGGTGGCTGTAGATCTCAGTGAGGAGGCGTGGCTTCGTGCTTGAATGTCCAAAAGCAAGCAAAGAAGCAAAACGATTGAAGACATCACGAGCCTCCTTACCCCAGTTTCCATAAGACTCCACTGCGAGAGGAATGCATGTCCACCCCAAGTCCTCACATCTAGCGTCATTGGAGGCATGCTTCCTCTCTTCAGCAGCCTGGGCAGCTGCCCCCTCTGTGACAGTGGAGAAGTTTAGTGTGGCCGGAGTTAGAGGTGAGGTGACAGTGACATCAAAGGCTACAGGGTAACCTCTGTCCCAACCTTGTATGAGGATGTCGGCTGGACGGGAGTTGATATGAACCCTGCCCAAGCCATACCCAACCTCTATCCTCACCGGCCGGTGAGCCTTGCGGCAAAAGCCCGCCAAAATGTCCCTCAGGAGGTTGTGCCGTCTGACCACAAAGCCCCCATGTCTGCATGAGCTGCGTGGTGCCCCAGAGGGTCAAGGATGATGTCTGGGCAATAGGGACAAGAGGAACCTCCAGCAGTGTCAAGACCCAGCCACCACCTAAGAGCAACTTGGCATTCCAGATGCCAGTTCAAGTCTGGTGAGGGAGTAGCTGTTATCCAAGACCCTGTGAAGGGGGCTGACACTGAAAGGAGTCGTGCTTTATTGACTGGAGAGGAGGAAGAAAATACAGATTGAAAAATGAAACTATCCAATTTCTTAGAAGGGCTACTCTGATGTGGGGGAGAAGCGAGAACATCCTCAACTGTGACTGCATCGTGTTGCGACACCTGAGAGTTAAACTGAGCAACAGCCTGCTGCAGGTGAATGTTATCAGGCGAACCAAACCCCGAAGCAGTCAAAGAGGAGATGAAAGCTGCAGGGGAGTGTCCTGAGAGCGAGCGAAGGCCTAAACCTCTCATGTTGGGGCTGAGCTGAGCTGTGACCAGTTGGAATCAGGGATGTCCACAGCCAGACATGAAGTAAAACATGATCGGACATCCTCATTGAAGAGCTTTAGAGAGACTGAACATATGCTTGGCGGAGTGGTGCGAGACAGGTGTACATGCTTGCAGAAGCTTGCGCATAGGTGAAGACGTGAAGGTCAACCTCAGCAACTTCTGTTATCGCACCAAGCAAATTATTTGATTGGGTACATCTCTCTGCAAAAGATCTAGTGCAATGGATGAGGTCTCCCAAGGGGGACCCCAGAATGATTATGTTAGGATTGGGAGAGAACTTTACTGAGGTGGGAAAGAATGACTTCCCATTTCTACTAAACAGCTCGCATTTATGAAGGTTGGTATGTAGACCAAGATGAGGACCTAGTTCCATCATGAGATCCAGAGCACGGGCCACTGCTTGTCTATCTCCTGCGATGACGCCATCATCAAGGTACCAGTTCTGTTGGGAGATATTGAGGCATTCATCATCTGCTTCTATGCTGGACACCAATTTGTGCAACACCAGGGTGAAGAGCATAGGACCAAGGGGGTCACCTGATGTGCGCCTGACTGAGACCAAATCCTACCTTGAGGGTGAAACGAAGATGTGTGAGAACCATAGCACCAGGTGACCCATGGCGTGAGTTCTGGGAAAAAAGTAGCACATTCTTCTAGGACAGCCTGTCTGGAAACAAAGTTGAAGGCGTTGGACATGTCCACTTTGAGGATCACAAAATCCCCACTCTGCCAATTGACTTCCACACAGTTCCTAAGGCTGTGGATCACCTTCTCAGCCCCCGCTTTGCAGGCGACCCCAAATTGAAAGGGCTGGAAGAAAGATGAAGACTTCTCCTTTGACAGGGCACATAAGCACTTACCTGTAAGCCTCTGCAAGGTTTCTCCCACAGCAATTGGTCTAACATCTATTGGTTGGCCAACTCTATCTTGTTCAAAGCAATTAACTTACCTCCAGCCAAGAAAACTGATGATGATGATTATATTATTAAATAAATATATTATTAATTATTATTATTTCCACCAAGAACAAACACAGGAAAAAGTTACGATGACTGGATCCTACTTAATATGTCCGTAGCAACACAACGAACGAGACATGTGTTTAAGCGACCATATAGTTCATGTAGAATGACTGATTTGGGCTTTTGAAGCCTGATGGAAAGCCTCGAAGCCAGCTGGGAGAAACAGGCCATGGCCTCAGATCCCCATGCTCCATATGTTTCAGTCACCAGGGGGACACAAAATCAACCCAGATCTCCACATTTGTCATCATTAGCTGAGTGCTTCCTGACCTCTCCAGCCTGGGCTGCGGCACCTGCACAAACCCCCGCTTCTGACAAAGTAAGTGTATTAAGCGGTGAGGTCACACAGATGTCGAAGGCTGCTGGCCTGCCTCTGGACCAGTTCTGGACAAGGACATCAGCTGGTCTTGTATGACTGTGGTCTGGTGTTAGGTTATTTCCGGCCTCAACTTTAACACTCAGGTGGGCCAACCTACACAACTCAGCTACAACATCACGAAGTCTATTGTGGCGAAACACAGCATCACCCCCACGCTTACATGTGGAGGCATGATGGCCTAATGGATCGAGCACAGTGTCTGGACATAAGGAGCACAGTGATCCCCCTGATGTGTCAAGACCAAGCCACCACTTGATGGCCACTTGGAACTGGTCAGGATTTAAATGAAGGCCTAGACCTTCGGAAGGGACAACTGACAACCACGACGAAGCATGGGGATATGAAATGGACAAAAGGCGGGCCCTGTCTGCCAAGGAAGATGAGTTGAAGAGCTGGTTAAACCGGAAGTCGTCAATCTTGGCAGATAAGGCTTTCTGTATTGGGGGCCGCTGTGCAAGGCTCTCTACTGAAACCACATCAGATGGTGAAACAGAGGAGTTAAACTTCCTTATTATTATTATAATACAATAACATAATACAACTAATCACAGATAGACATAAGTTACACAAAAAAGTCCTCCATCTGCTCTGAGCCCAAAGAACCCATAACAGATGAGCATTTCGCCATTGTATAGCTACTGAGAGCCTTTGAAGGAGGAAGGGGTATGCACTGCTCTCTCCAGAAGCCAATTTAAGGCAATGACCAAGATCTTTTACGAATTTTAGAGTCTCTGTGCCAAACACACCAGAAGACTCTATGGCTACAGGAGTGAAGATATTATTATATTGATGTAGCTGAAAAGCTGTTCTCTTGCTACAATGGTAGGATCTTCATTTCGATCAACCTTAAGTGGAGTATTAAGTTATACATGACTTGCTTACACAGCTGTCTGATTAAGTTATACATGACTTGCTTACACAGCTGTCTGATTAAGTTGTGCCGCCTTACGTGAATACTCACTTGCTCTCCCCTGTTTAGGCCTGCAGCAACTGCCTCTATCATTCACGGCAGTACTGATGTGCAGATGTATTTCTAGCTTCAACTGGATGCTGGAGGAACAAATACCACATATATTGATCTCTCATCATCTGCTTACGTTAATTTGTCAAAGAGAGACAGGTCTTTTTGTATCCATATTTCGCGGCTTCTCGCAATACGCCTAGGGGCATTGCGAGAAGCAATGAACTTAATACTGTATCTCTTGACAAATTAGCGTAAGCAGATGGTGAGAGATCAATTTATATATATGGGAGGAATAGGGTAATGGTCCCCTCCTCCCCCTCCCCCCCCCCCACTGTATATGGCATTTGAGTATTGACCTCAAATGGGAACGTCATGAGCTAGTCTCTTACCCAGACCCACGCCACAGGTTACGTGTGAAGTATCAGATGTTGCCATTGAGACCAATTGTGAAATTTAATTTACCGTCGGTACGAAGAACACAGAGATGAACCCATATATAGTTTAAACCCCACTTGTGTTAGGAGTAGAGTTAATCAACGTCATTTCAAAACAGATGCCATATTTGGCCTCCTAAATTGGCTAGTTGGCCTAAACATTGAGCAGTATACGCCATGTCCTCTTATGAAGCGAGAGGCTCAAAGGGATGCAGCCAAAAACAAACGACTCACAGATGGTAACCATTGCCTCATATGATGTATATCATCACATGACCAATGTTATTAATAGACCATGTGGCCTTTCCACTTTATAAAGTGTTATTGTGAATCAGTGGAATACACCGAGATAACCAGCAGTACTAGTTACTAGCACACCTTCATATACTTCATCTAAGCCGTTATGACAGCTTTTCAAGGCTCTAAGGAGACAATTACACTATAGTCCCACCAGCTCAGCACTGACTTTCCACAGACGCTCAGCCGCGTCGTCATCAACAGCAGCTTTGGTGAGTGGTGGAGTAACCTTGCAGTCCTTGAAGTACTTACCAGAGACCCCCTCCACTGCCTCGTCCACTGCACAGTAGATGGTGGTCTGGGCACCCTCCATTGGAGATTTCATGAACATAAATGTGAGGGGTGTTGCAAGGGAATAAAGTGCCTAAAAGGTATAAAATAGTAGTGACAAACCAGTTCAAAAATGACACACATGCAGGTCATAAAGTACACCTGCAAGGAGCTTTGATTTAAAGCACTAAACTTTCTTTGTGAAACCTGTCACGGGCATAAGCGGTGTTTCTATGACAGTACAAAACGAGACTAACTTGCCTTTGTGAAAGTTCCGCTGACAACGTGTCGAAAAAATCTCGGTCCTGATGACTCCGGGGTGGAGGCAGTTGGCGATAACGCTGGTACCAGCGAGACGTATCGCCAGGGAACGGGTGAACAGAATGTTGGCCAACTTGCTTTGGCCGTACGCGAGAAATGGGGAGTACGATTTCTCGCTGTTCAAATCATCAAAATTGATGCCTTTTGCGTATGTGTATGCATCGGAAGAGACATTGACGATACGAGCGGTGGGTGCTTCCTTCAGTCTATCGAGGAGGAGGTTCGTGAGGAGGAAGTGAGCGAGATGGTTCACACTGAATTGCATTTCGAACCCGTCCTCCGTCTTCGAGTACGGACAACAACTCACTCCCGCATTGTTGATCAAGATGTCAATCGTCGGCTCCTCTTCAAGGATCGCAGAAGCAAACTGCCTAACCGACTCCAAGGAGGCGAGGTCTAGTCGTCGGAACACAACTTTGTCATTACCGCTCCTCGCTCGTACTTCCACAACGGCCTCCTCTCCCTTCTCTGCGCTTCTGCAAGCCAGGATCACGCGAGCTCCTCTCCTGGCCAGGTCTACGGCGGTCTCCTTACCGATGCCCGTGTTAGCTCCAGTGATGATCACGGTTTTACCATCAAGCTTTGCCCTCGAGTAACAGACACCCCCTGCAGCATAGCGACGAGCTAGATACAAGGTTCCCGCGAGTACCGTCCCGCCTAAAACGAGCTGCGTTGTCATGAATGTATAAATTAGGTACTTTAATAAATTTTTGAAAATTAATATAACTTGAACTTTTATGCAGAGCAAAATGAATGCATCAAAAATATGCTTTTGCCAATGAAAACAGATTAGTATTTCAAAAGTTATAGCGTTTCAAACATTGCATCGCGGGTAACTAACAATGTACGCAATGTGAATGGACCGCGATATAAAAAACTGTGACCGCTTGACTTCTCCATGCAGTTACTGTAAAAGTATTCAAGATAATGATGCCATAATTGCATAAAATACAACATAGATACTCTTGATAAGGCTCACAGTGTCAAATACACATTATTTAGGTCTCCATTTTTGCAATCCGCTGCCAATAGCCCATATTGTGATATTGTAATGTTCTCTCCTTCTACTTCGCTGTCATTCTTCCAATATGTAATAATTACTTTAGGACTTCTCTGATTGCTTTACACATATTATATAGCACATTGTGATGCTACCATAGCTGTTCAAAATACAGACCATTAATAACTGAGACAATTGCTCAATATTATATTCCTTTTACATTCCAAGGTATCTGGAAATTCATTTGATAAATCAACTTCCTCTAGTGCCACACATTGCAACTTCTTTTCTATCTTCCTCCTTAAACTACTCTCTTCTTATCTTTAGGTCTCCGTTCTTGTAATATAAAAATGTTGTTTACTAACTAACTGTACAGATTTAACTATATTTTCTTACTCGTTCTGAGAGTGTGTGCGCACACAACTTCTGCATTGTTCCATTTTACTTTTCCAACAAGGAACCTACTTTAATATTAGACGCTTCTTCTATATTGTGGTCGCATCACCCATGCAACTGATCACTTTGACATATAATTGGTGCCGCACATGCCGACACAAAACAAAACGTCACATGACATGATCCTCATACTACCGAGAACCTACATACAGAACAGGGACCAACTACCTATATAGCTAAGCTTTTGATTTTGAGCCTACTTTATTTAGCGATGGTGGTGGGCCCTTACCACCTCAGGGGAAAAAACCTCACTGAAGTGAGGGGAAAAACCATGCCAGCTCTATTCAAACAAAATATCACGACATGGCATATAGCCACAACTAATATACAGTTGTATTAAGAATCATGATGCTTCCTGATCTGCTGCCACTGGCCTGCTTCTTCTCAAGATCTCTAGACTGAAGCCTGTGCATAAGATATAACACCACTGGGGGGGGGGGGGGGGGGGGGGGGGGTATAGTGACCGTGCACATGACACCTAGCGGAATGCTCACACATCTGCAGAAACCATCTCTTATACCACATGGCACTGTGTGTATGCATATCTAACACTGATCAACAGCCCAACACAGAGGCCGTGACATTGTATCCAACATATCAGGATATCAACACCCTTCAACTTCTATACCTTAACATACAATCTGTTGGCTACACTCAAACTGCATTCCTATAGGAGCATATTTTGCTCCTCAACCGACAGAAAGTGCATTTCTATAAAGGCATAGCCATGCAGCCAGGTCTCAGCAAACATATTGTCCACTGGTGCTGATGATGTTTGCCAGGTCTATATTAATGTATAGCACCAACCCATTCCTTATTTCAAGAACTAGCAGTTTGTAATGCTTATCTAAACATCTGAACAGTTCTCATTCTAATCAACAATACAAATAGCATGCATTTCTCAATGTTAATGCATAGCTAGGATACACTAACATGAATATATTGTCTTGAAAAATACGCTGTGTGGGCACCATCATATCACAATAATACAGCTATTTTTAATGACATGAGGATCCGTACTGTAAAACAGTTTCAATAACTAACGCGCACCTTGACGAATTTGGTGTGTATTAAATAGAGCTATCAAAAAAACTCCTTGGCACACAAACAAAATAGATTGTCTATGCATTGAAAATACAAAAATTAAGTTTAATTCACAGGACTCTAACACTGAAATACCAGGTTAAGTTATATTATGTCGAGCTCTAAGCAATCCAACAGTAAACACCTGTGCCGTTAAATGGACCCTTGGGCACCATCCAAAGTTCATGAAATTGTATCCTGGTATAGACTAAGACCTAATAAATATGGCAAACGCTTCCTCAAGTTGGCACCTTTAAAAACTAGGGAATGGCTAATCGCGATAGAATACTATGAAAATCAACGAGGCACACACAATGACGCCGTATGCTGCCTTACATTTCGACACCATTAGTGTATCGTGCAACCTTTTTCTTCTTTAACCTAGTAATAAAGTCCTAAATACCTTCCAAACAACTTTACAAAACGCGTATCTTCTTGAGCACTCGTAGAAAAATCCGTAATACGGTCACAATTTTCGACGGAATTTAGATTACCAGTTTCCGCCTACGCATACGCAATTTATTAAAGTACCTATATAAATGTATTAATAATTTATAATCGTAAGCGAAAAATTTCGTGGGTGAAGGTAGAATGGGTAGTAGGCACACGTAGTCATGTGTTATTATTTAAAAGATACTTACTGCATCCTAAGACAACCTAGAAGGATGGTTTTCAGGCCCGTAGCCAGGCTTTGCGTTGGGGGGGTGCAAAGTATGGCTCAGTGGACTCAAGCGGACTCAAGGGTAATACGCGAACTATAGTTGGATTATGCGGATACTTGAGATAAGCATTTGTGAGCTTGTTTTTACACTCTGGTAAGGATTGAATCATAGATCTGTAATTGTCCTTTTGTAATTTAATTACAATCAGATACCCACAAACCATTCTGCTAGGTGAGTGGAGATGCGGTTGAGAAACGGTATAGCAATATTCTTTTTATTATAATCAAGAGGAGAATTATTGCTTCGATGCTGCTGCCTTGCAGCCATAATGCGAGGGATTGACACTGAGCTTCCAACTTTCTCTGCCATTCTACATGAGTGATCGTTAATAACTTGAAAGTTATTGACGCTCGAAATTCCTGATACCCTCAATCATTTCATAAGCATCTACAATTGTTTTGTTTTGTTCGTTGGGAAGAAATTGCTCCATTGAACAGCGGCTCTTTTTCTTTCCCGTCGCGTTGTTCACGTCATCCCATTTTATATCAAGTGTAAGTCGGTCTGAAGTGCGCGATACTAAGAACTACGGAACTATTACCTGACAGCTGGCAGTTGTCATTATAAGTGTCGATTGTCAACAATATAAACATGCTTGTAAAAAAATTCATGCGGACCTTTTATCAAGCGGGGGTGAAATATTTTCTGTATAGTCTCGTACCCAGACCCAAGGTTACTAGCTGCGGGTAGATAAATCACCGTGATACGCAGGTAGGATCTGATGTTGTAACGTCCACGGTCACCACGAAACCAATCAGATTAGAGGTTTGCAAATCTTAATCGAGATATGTGGTGGACAGTCTTTCTAAGGCACATAGGCCGACTTGCCAGCTTCTACGGTGGGGTTACATTGCCCTGTGTGTGTGTGTGTGTGTGTGTGTGTATGTGTGTGTGTGTGTGCGTGTATGTGTGTGTGTGTGCGTGTGTGTGTGTGTGTGTGTGTGTGTGTGTGTGCGTCACAGGGAAAAGTTTCGCATTCCCAAGTTGGATTTTGATCCACAATCCCTGGCACAGGGAAAAAGTTGAAAATACAATGGTTATTTTACCATGTTTTACCATTCTCTACAACATAGAACAACCATGGTTTTTTCAAATACATCGTTGCTGCTATACGTTGTTGTAAAAATTACAACAAATTACAACATTCGAGTGATGTACCATGACAAAACGTTGTAAGCTATTGCAATTGGGCAAACTAACGTAGTGAAAACATTGCGTAATTACAAATACAAGGGTTTACAATGGTTACAAATTATTGATCACGTGACTCCTTACTTAAAGAAATCTGCTTTTTGCCGTGATGGTTGGTCTTTGTGTGAGCTCCTCAGGAGGACGGAAAGTTGAGTATCTCTTGTCTTTTGAACAACATGCTACTCAGCTTGTGCGTTAATCTTTCATTCTCGCATCAATCGTAAATGGGGTTTGGGAGGAGCGGTGTTTGAAGAAGTGCGTGCGTGTACTCAGTATGCTGGGCGGCGTTAGATAAGTGCGATTGTGTGTGCATGTGCGTTTCTATTATAGACCACTTTCATCTTGTTTAGTGCGCACCGCTTTCGGTATTTACATATATAGGTGCGTGACGGCATGTGTTGGCCTACAAGTGTGCATTCTAATACATTCTTGTCTTGCTTCCCTTCATGCCCTCAGTATATGCGCAACAGTGCTGGCCTTCTACTAATCTGAATCAATGCCAATACACCTGTGTATGTGACGGTGGTCCGACATAGGGTGAGTCAACTGTTCACTCTTCTATGTGTTTACATGTACAGTATTGTAATCAGAACATTCCCTGGTATAGGTGTGTATTGTATGTCAGCTAGTGTTGCCCTTCTGACAGAGCTGTCTCTGTGATGGGCAGGGAGTGTGATCTTGTTGTGACACTTTGGGTGTCTTTCCTCTTGTGCCTGTGTAGCGTTCTGTATGTGTATGTGGTGATTAATTAGAATATCAAGCCAACTGTATGTCGGCTAGTGTTGCCCTTCTGACAGAGCTGTCTCTGTGATGGGCAGGGAGTGTGATCTTGTTGTGACACTTTGGGTGTCTTTCCTCTTGTGCCTGTGTAGCATTCTGTATGTGTATGGGGTGATTAATTAGAATATCAAGCCAACCGTATGTCGGCTAGTGTTGCCCTTCTGACAGAGCTGTCTCTGTGATGGGCAGGGAGTGTGATCTTGTTGTGACACTTTGGGTGTCTTTTCTCTTGTGCCTGTGTAGCATTCTGTATGTGTATGTGGTGATTAATTAGAATATCAAGCCAACCGTATGTCGGCTAGTGTTGCCCTTCTGACAGAGCTGTCTCTGTGATGGGCAGGGAGTGTGATCTTGTTGTGACACTTTGGGTGTCTTTCCTCTTGTGCCTGTGTAGCATTCTGTATGTGTATGTGGTGATTAATTAGAATATCAAGCCAACTGTATGTCGGCTAGTGTTGCCCTTCTGACAGAGCTGTCTCTGTGATGGGCAGGGCGTGTGATCTTGTTGTGACACTTTGGGTGTCTTTTCTCTTGTGCCTGTGTAGCATTCTGTATGTGTATGTGGTGATTAATTAGAATATCAAGCCAACCGTATGTCAGCTAGTGTTGCCTTTCTGACAGAGCTGTCTCTGTGATGGGCAGGGAGTGTGATCTTGTTGTGACACTTTGGGTGTCTTTCCTCTTGTGCCTGTGTAGTATTCTGTATGTGTAAGTGGTGATTAATTAGAATAACATGTCGGCTAGTGTTGCCCTTCTGACAGAGCTGTCTCTGTGATGGGCAGGGAGTGTGATCTTGTTGTGACACTTTGGGTGTCTTTCCTCTTGTGCCTGTGTAGCGTTCTGTATGTGTATGTGGTGATTAATTAGAATATCAAGCCAACTGTATGTCGGCTAGTGTTGCCCTTCTGACAGAGCTGTCTCTGTGATGGGCAGGGAGTGTGATCTTGTTGTGACACTTTGGGTGTCTTTCCTCTTGTGCCTGTGTAGCATTCTGTATGTGTATGTGGTGATTAATTAGAATATCAAGCCAACTGTATGTCGGCTAGTGTTGCCCTTCTGACAGAGCTGTCTCTGTGATGGGCAGGGAGTGTGATCTTGTTGTGACACTTTGGGTGTCTTTCCTCTTGTGCCTGTGTAGTATTCTGTATGTGTAAGTGGTGATTAATTAGAATATCATGTCGGCTAGTGTTGCCCTTCTGACAGAGCTGTCTCTGTAATGGGCAGGGAGTGTGATCTTGTTGTGACATATTGGGTGTCTTTCCTCTTGTGCCTGTGTAGCGTTCTGTATGTGTATGTGGTGATTAATTAGAATATCAAGCCAACTGTATGTTGGCTAGTGTTGCCCTTCTGACAGAGCTGTCTCTGTGATGGGCAGGGAGTGTGATCTTGTTGTGACACTTTGGGTGTCTTTCCTCTTGTGCCTGTGTAGCGTTCTGTATGTGTATGTGGTGATTAATTAGAATATCAAGCCAACTGTATGTCGGCTAGTGTTGCCCTTCTGACAGAGCTGTCTCTGTGATGGGCAGGGAGTGTGATCTTGTTGTGACACTTTGGGTGT
Organism: Ephydatia muelleri; assembly: GCA_013339895.1. Taxonomy (NCBI): domain Eukaryota; kingdom Metazoa; phylum Porifera; class Demospongiae; order Spongillida; family Spongillidae; genus Ephydatia; species Ephydatia muelleri. Next base: position 540,946 of record JABACO010000011.1, on the reverse strand, counting down.
CTTTCCTCTTGTGCCTGTGTAGTATTCTGTATGTGTAAGTGGTGATTAATTAGAATATCAAGCCAACTGTATGTCGGCTAGTGTTGCCCTTCTGACAGAGCTGTCTCTGTGATGGGCAGGGAGTGTGATCTTGTTGTGACACTTTGGGTGTCTTTCCTCTTGTGCCTGTGTAGTATTCTGTATGTGTAAGTGGGGCTGCATGTCGGCTAGTGTTGCCCTTCTGGGCAGGGAGTGTGTTCTTGTTGCAAAGTAGTTACCATTGAAGAAGTGTGCATATGCATTGTTAACTGGTCCATACACAAGAAGGGCTGTAATCTGCACTATCCATTCAGTACCTTCAGACTGGTGGTCTTGCACTGCCACATACTCACCTACTCTGTACATAGTAGCTATACCATTAACTGTTGATTTATACCACCTTTTTGAAGGCACGTGCCACATTATGCATGTCCACCATCTGGTTTGAGTGTTTTGGGGGTAAGGGAGTCTTCAAAACTAGTGTGCTGTGTTTTGTATTCATCAGGATGGCCATTATCAATTATCATACCTTCTCCCTCCACAGGATGGCTGTCATTGACTGTTGTCATACCTCCCTCAACAGAACCTTCAACCTCCGCAAGACGCCTATCACTTTCCTCTAGAACTGATGGACTGCACTTGTATCGGAGAGCATGACTTACAGCTGTTCTTTTGTCACGCTGTTGGCCGTTACAAAGGGGGCAAGGACATGGAACCTGCTTCGTTCGTTTGGATTGAATTAATGCTGCGCACATTTATCTATATGGTGCATAACGTGATATAGTCGGGCAGGCAAATTTGTGTAAGTGCTTATCTTATTGCTTCGCACGTGATGAATGCGCGCGGTTTTGAATGAATAATTTAGCCGTCAACCGCTGGTAAGGTCATTCATTGTATGTAGCAGATGGAGATGGCCGGAGCAGACTATATAGTTGTTACAGTTGAGGGTGTAGAACAACTAGAGTTAGAAGATGACTCTGAAGGGCGCTTTACTCCTCTCTCGACTCGTTAATCGGAGTGCCCACCTCTGGTTTGCGGTACAATTCATGGTGTGCGCGTGGAGAACGGCCAATTGATGAGGCCATACGACGGTTGGCAGTCGGAAGGAAGAGTGTATATAGTGCTAGTGAAGGCAAACCAGCAAGTTTCTGCAGAGCCGCAAATGAAGTCAACAACTTGAAGCGTCCTCTAAAATCGGTACTGATGTAATCAATGTAACGGATATCTAATGAATGAACCATGCCACACACAAAACTTTTTTTTTACTGTTGCCACAGGGCAGTCACGAGTTACCAACTATTGAGGATTTCGAAACGGTTTGCAAATAGCTATATGGTACTGCTTGCGTTTCATTGCTGTTGCTTTCTTTATCATAGGTTCCATCCCCACCAAGCAGTCACGTCACTCCAGAAGCTGCCAAAAGAGGTTTATTTATTTTTTAATTGCAGGTTCACAACTGTTGTGCGTGTGCTAGAAAATCTCTGTGTTGCAAAAACACATGCACGCGTGCAGTATACCTCTACCTCTGTGACTGATTTGCCTTGCAGTACATCACATTCAAGTCAGCCAGCAACAACAAAGCAGGTATCTACACCATCCAGATCGCAGATGGAGCTACCATTGAGAGCAGGTACAAATAGGCGCACTGCTCTGTCAGGATCGGAGGTATGCACTTTGCATGCATGTAAGAAATTATCATTCCAATTAATACACAACATTTAGTCAACAGCTAAACAGTGTCTTGTGAGCAAATTCATATGATGCAGTTCAATCACCTCAATTACTCATTAGGGTTTGAATTGAATGGTGCAGATTGTGGTGATGAAAGGTCTGACTATGAGCTACAGAGAGCTAGGTCGATCAGGCTCAACAAAGAATTTCTACATAGCCAACAAATGGTATGTTCAGGTTACAAAATATCTAGTTTTACTTTCAATTCTAATAGATCGCAAATGTCGTGGATGAAGCTGATGCTGTTCTGGTTACCAAAAAGTGGTGGAGTAGGAGTCATGCTACAAAACCAAGCCTTAATTCAGTGGTATCAGCAATTGATGATGCTGGCTTCCAAGGCCAAAGAAGAACTGTACGTTGAGAGAAATGATGGCACATGTTGGAAACCGGCTAGTGGAAGAAAAAAGGGTTACCCTTAACAGAGCCGCTGGGCTATCAAAAGAAGACACTATACTGTAGTGCGTGTATTGCTGCTATATGGTTCGTATTTGAACGTTTTGGGAAACAAATTTTTTTGTGCACAATATTTGCATGCGGGTCTGGGTACGAGACGACAGGAAAGGCCTGGCACGAGGCGTAGTACAACGTTGTTAAACGTTGTACAAACGTTGTAAAACGTGAATGCAATGATTGTATTCTATTGCCATTCATGCCGCGTGTAACGTTGAAATTTGATGTATTCTTACTGTAAATATGTTGTAATTCATAGTAAAATTTACAACCATTGTGAAAAATACAACCGTAGTAAAAGCACAATTTTGTTGTATTTCAAATAACGCATATACAATGTTTTACCACACGATATACACTGCATTACAACAAAAATACATTACATTTCTACCATCGTAAAATCATTTTTTTCCCTGTGTGGGTGGAAAGGCTTAAATCAACATTGGGCATTTTGATGTGGTTTGTTGTGTCTACTGCGATTGCTTATCACATTGGGATCTTGGATCAAAACCCAATGTTGGGAACTCGAAACTTTTCCCTGTGCGTGTGTGTGTGTGTGTGTGTGTGTGTGTGTGTGTGTGTGTGTGTGCGTGCGTGCGTGTGTGTGTGTGGCACACACACGCACACTACACACACAGATGGAGAAGCTAGCAAGTCGGCCCATGTGCCTTTAGAAGACTGTCACATGTCACCACATAACGCACAAACTCCCTCTATTCTGATTGGTTCCCTGGTGATCGTGGACAGACGTAGGGTGATGTAATCCACCCGCAGCTGCGTAACTTTGGGTCTGGGTACGAGACTAGGCTGGGCTCGAAGTTAGATTTAGCTCATCAGTGTGATTGCCTGAAATACGAGTACCACAGCTGCTACATGGTACTCAGAATATAATTACACTACAGTCCCACGTCATCATCGATTACACGAAAGCTGCTGTTGATGACGACGCGGCTGAGCGTCTGTGGAAAGTCAGTGCTGAGCTGGTGGGACTATAGTGTAATTGTCTCCTTAGAGCCCTGAAAAGCTGTCATAACGGCTTAGATGAAGTATATGAAGGTGTGCTAGTAACTAGTACTGCTGGTTATCTCGATGTATTCCACTGATTCACAATTAAAGTGGAAAGGCCACATGGTCTATTAATAACCTTGCACAAGTTACAATAGTGGTGCAAGAATAATGCCCCTCCCCCCACTAACGCCACCTGAGCACAGTGATAAATGTGGTCGTTGAAGCCAATAATGATGTTATATTTAATGGTTATTGTATTAAATGATTATTGTATTTAACGGACATTAATCGATTAGTATAATTATGATTGGATTAAATGATTATTAGATTTAATGATTATTGGATAAGTTGTTTCTGAAAATGCAGAAGTAAGTTAGACTCAAAAGGCTCAAGCCACAAACAGCTCACAAAAAGGGTAACCATTGCCTCATATGGTTTAGGACGTTGTCTTGTTACTGCAATGTTAGTAATGGTCACATGACCTTTGTATTGCAGTGTACCTCAGACATTGATGAAACTTAATTTGCGTGCAACCTTCATATACTTCATCTAAGCCATCAATAAAAGTTATGAAAGCTTTTCAAGAGACAACAAAGGCCAACTTTCAGGAGGCAACTATTCTATAGTCCCACCAGCTCAGCACTGACTTTCCACAGACGCTCAGCCATGTCGTCATCAACAGCAGCTTTGGTGTTTGGTTCAGTAACCTTGCAGTCCTTGAAGTACTTACCAGAGACCCCCTCCACTGCCTCGTCCACTGCACAGTAGATGGTGGTCTGGGCACCCTCCGTTGGAGACTTCATGAGCACAAATGTGAGGGGTGACGCAAGGGAACAAAGTACCTAAAACGAGAGAAGAAACATAATAGAAACATCGTTGAATGATGTTGAAAATGTTTAAGAGGGGAGGGGGAATTTTTTTTTAAAAATCCACTTAATTCTTTTCTGAGCTGTCTCAAACCACACACCCCTCCGCCTCCTTCGAAGGCGTTCAATTAGTCTGGGGACCCAACTGATCGCTAAAAGCGCCAATTGTGAAAACGTTAAACGTCACAAAACAGCAGAAAGACATTCAATGTGGCAAACTGGGACGAAAATTAAGCATTTAATTATCACCAGCTTCTTTGTACCAGCTCAGTGCAGCACCATATGCTCCCTCTCCAGGGGCTGTAAATGCATTTGACCTGGAACAGGAAACGCCTATGATTGTGCAAGCACGTGATCATCACTGGAGCTAACACGGGTATCGGTAAGACAAACAGCCACCATGCAAGATGCAACAGCAGAGGCAGCTAACACAAGGAGTGCATGCAAAACCCAAACTACTCGGCTCTACCATAAGTCGTTGAGCCTTTTCAATACACGCGTCAAACCCCCGGCATTGCCTTTCGCATTCGAGCAGTCGGGACTAAGAGCGCTTGACTTCGAACGAGTAGCATCACAATGCGGACAAGCTGTGTTCACTGCATGCAATACAGATTGCTGTATGGTCAACCCTACGCTGCATGCATGCAGGGTCTTGTCGCTACCACCAGAGATAATATATAGTATATATTATCTCTGCTACCACATGCACATACTATAACATCGCATATCGTACGCACATATATATACATGCATGAATGCAGGCAGTATTTATGGGATCGTTTCCTAGTGCATATACATTATCCGTGCAGTATGCAACTTGCGTTGAAATGTATGGCTAATTAAAAATTAAGCACCTTACAACTCCACGACAGATACTCCGATTTTCAGTGCGTAAGAAGCAATGTGTAGAGGACATCTCAGACTTCTTGAATATCAAAAAATTTGAAAACATACGTTAGATCCCTTTTCGCGGAAACGATCCCGTATACTGATGTAATCGTTTCCGCGAAAAGGGACCTATACACATGTATAACGCATACATAATACACATGTATAACGCATACATAATACACATGTATAACGCATACATAATACACATGTATAACGCATACATAATACACATGTATAACGCATACATAATACACATGTATAACGCATACATAATAAAATTTCCAGTACGCGCAATAGAAATGTAACACTTACGTTGAAATGTATGGCTAATTAGAGCATTTCATCCATGACAGATACTCCGATTCTCTCCGAGTAAGAAGCAGTGCAGATATTTATATATTAATTTGAAATCTTGAAAAAACATGCATGCGTTCGGTCCCTCGATCCCATATTAAGTTTATCGTTATCTGCCTGGATATCATGCCTGGATACATCATGCCTGGATACATCATGCCTGGATACATCATGCCTGGATACATCATGCCTGGATACATCATGCCTGGATACATCATGCCTGGATACATCATGCCTGGATACATCATGCCTGGATATATCATGCAGGAGTGACAGGTAGGTGACGGCACACACGGGTCATAACTAGAGCCGCGTGAAACAGAAGAGAAACAAAGGTAACGGGGACCAGGATGTGATACTTCTATGGTAGTACAAAATGACTGTGCTAACTTGCCTTTGCGATTGTTCCGCTGACAACGTGTCGAAAAATCTCGGTCCTGATGACTCCGGGGTGGAGGCAGTTGGTGATAACGCTGGTACCAGCAAGACGCTTCGCCAGGGAACGGGTGAACAGAATGTTGGCCAACTTGCTTTGGCCGTACGCGACTAATGGGGAGTACGATTTCTCGCTGTTCAAATCATCAAAGTTGATGCCCTTTACGTGTCTATGTGCTATTGAGGAGACGTTGACGATACGAGCGGTGGGTGCTTCCTTCAGTCTATCGAGAAGGAGGTTCGTGAGGAGGAAGTGAGCGAGATGGTTCACACCGAATTGCATTTCAAACCCGTCCTCCGTCTTCGAGTACGGACAACAACTCACTCCGGCATTGTTGATCAAGATGTCAATCGTCGGCTCCTCTTCAAGGATCGAAGAGGCAAACTGCCTAACCGACTCCATGGAGGCGAGGTCTAGTCGTCGGAACACAACTTTGTCATTACCACTCCTCGCTCGTACTTCCACAACGGTCTCCTCTCCCTTCTCTGCGCTTCTGCAAGCCAGGATCACGCGAGCTCCTCTCCTGGCCAGGTCTACGGCGGTCTCCTTACCGATGCCCGTGTTAGCTCCAGTGATGATCACGGCTTTACCATCAAGCTTTGCCCTCGAGTAACAGACACCCCCTGCAGCATAGCGACGAGCTAGATACAAGGTTCCCGCGAGTATCGCCGCGCATAAAATCAGCAGCGCTGTCGTCATGGATCACACAAACAGGTTTGATTAAAATTCAATTAAAAATAAAATTGGTGCAGACGTATGCACCTAACGAGACAAGGACGAACAGTATACGGCAATTATGCAATTATGAATAAATAAATTTTACAGACTTACATTTGGGATCGTAAGAGACCCGAACACACATAAAAATTTCTAGTACGCGCAATAGAAATGTAACGCTTGCGTTGAAATGTATGGCTGATTAAAAATTCAGAGCCTTACAACGTTAACTCCATGACAGTACTCCGATTCTCGGTGCAGTGTGTAGAGGACATTCCAGACTTCGAGAACATATAAAAATCTTGAAAAAATGCGTTAGGTCCCTTTTCGTGGAAACTATCCCAAATGTGTACTATTTATAATTTCATTATTTGTGATCGTTTTCGCGAAAAGGGACCTAACGCATACATTATAAATTTTCCACGACGCGCAATAGAAGTGTAACGCTTGCGTTGAAATGCATGGCTAATTCAGCGTCTTACAACTCCACGACAGATACTCCGATTCTCAGCGCGTAAGCGTAGAGGACATCCCAGACTTCTAGACTGAATAAAAACATGCGTTAGGTCCCTTTTCGCGGAAACGATCTATTTTATAAACTGATTTTATAACTTAATTTCCTTAATTCCTTGTTTCCTTACTTTTTACTCAATTGATCTACTTCAATTGTATAAATACAGCTGTGTCTGGGAGCGAGATTTCAATTGACATTTTACCCGCTTGTCAGGTGTAACACATACATGTAGCAACAGTACTATTTTGGTACAAAATCGGGCACTCGCGGGTAGACCCTTGTTTACCCTGCCCAGCCCCAGTAATCACATTACCCTTAAGAATGATGGTGATTCAAAAAAAAAAAAAAAAAAAAAACCAAACCAAGGTCAGACTGAACTATCCGCCCCTCAATGCGTTGCATGACGCTCCTCAGTTAAGTGGTTTTAAGCATATTGATCCTACGTATAAAGGTATAAGTATACATACAAGGTAGAATCACCATGCAGCCACATGCACTCCCTCTGATGATAAAGTGTATCGTTATTTATGCCGGCAGCCCGTTTTCACTCCCATGCGAGAAAACGCTCAACAAAAAACGGGCAAGAGGATCGAGTCGATGTTATGCCATGGTGTTCCTTCGACCACGTTACAGACCACTATAAATAGATTGCTCAGCCAGAACTAACACACTGCTCAGCTTCTCCAGATGTTGATGGTGTGCATGGAGTGAACAGGAGCTTCTATTGAACCACAGACTTTACTACTACTTTAGTTGCTGGACAGTGTCAGTGAAATGCACAATCACAGTTCAGTGTGTCAACCTGACTTGATTCAATTAGCCAATGAGTATTAACGTGCATGATTATAACCAATCAAGAATACGATTGGTGGCCCACCAAGGTCATGCCACTGCCCACAATACTAGCACACCTTCATATATATGTCATCTAAGTCGTTATGACAGCTTTTCAAGGCTCTAAGGAGACAACTATATTCTATAGTCCCACCAGCTCAGCACTGACTTTCCACAGACGCTCAGCCATGTCGTCATCAACAGCAGCTTTGGTGAGTGGTGCAGTAACCTTGCAGTCCTTGAAGTACTTACCAGAGACCCCCTCCACTGCCTCGTCCACTGCACAGTAGATGGTGGTCTGGGCACCCTCCATTGGAGACTTCAAGACAAGTAGAGCAATGGGCATCAAAAAGAACCATGCCATCTAATTGAAATAAAGAGACCAGATGAGAACTAGCTAACATTACTGCACATTTTACAATAGTGGGGTACAAGAACGAGCCCGGGAAGGGAACAAAAAAAGAAAAAGAAACTTGCGTATGTAATCATGGCTCTTGCCTTTGTGATTCCGCTGAAAAAATGTCGACCAAGTTCAGTCCTGATGACTCCGGGGTGGAGGCAGTTGGCGATAACGCTGGTACCAGCGAGACGCTTCGCCAGGGAACGGGTGAACAGAATGTTGGCCAACTTGCTTTGGCCGTACGCGAGAAATGGGGAGTACGATTTCTCGCTGTTCAAATCATCAAAGTTGATGCCCTTTGCGCGTCTATGTGCTGTCGAGGAGACGGTGACGATACGAGCGGTGGGTGCTTCCTTCAGTCTATCGAGGAGGAGGTTCGTGAGGAGGAAGTGAGCGAGATGGTTCACACCGAATTGCATTTCGAATCCGTCCTCCGTCTTCGAGTACGGACAAGCCATTACTCCCGCATTGTTGATCAAGATGTCAATCGTCGGCTCCTCTTCAAGGATCGAAGAGGCAAACTGCCTAACCGACTCCAAGGAGGCGAGGTCTAGTCGTCGGAACACAACTTTGTCGTTACCACTCCTCGCTCGTACTTCCACAACGGCCTCCTCCCCCTTCTCTGCGCTTCTGCAGGCCAGGATCACGCGAGCTCCTCTCCTGGCCAGGTCTACGGCGGTGTCCTTACCGATGCCCGTGTTAGCTCCAGTGACGATCACGGTTTTACCGTCAAGCTTTGCCCTCGAGTAACAGACACCCCCTGCAGCATAGCGACGAGCTAGATACAAGGTTCCCGCGAGTACCGTCCCGCCTAAAACGAGCAGCGTTGTCGTCATGGCGGTTGGCAGAGAGAATATTAATAACATTCAGCAATAACTAATACGCAACCAGTTTTCTACACTTCTGAATCTCTCGTGATTTAATGATCTCGTGCGTTACGGTTGTGATATTGCGGACGTAACGGAGGTGATTTCCCAAAGGGTCCGATTCAGACATTATATGTGCTCCCTCCCCATGCTCCCAGCACAGCACTACCCCATAAGCACACATAGGTATGTGCACGCCTGCAAAACACAAGGAACAAACAAAACACACACACAAGCTCAATACGTGCAATATTAATTAAAAATTCAGAGCCTTACAACTCCATGACAGTACATGTACTCGATTCTCAGAACATCTCATGCAGGTATCTGGAATATATATATTTAATCATGAAAACAAAAATGCGTTAGGTCCCTTTTCGTGGAAACGACCCCAAATGTGTACTATTTATAATTTTCATTATTTGGGATCCGAAAAAGGCATACACCATAAAATTTCCAGTACGCGCAATAGAAACGTAACGCTTGCGTTGAAATGGCTACTTCAGAGTCTTACAACTCCATGACAGATACTCCGATTCTCAGCGCGTAAGCGTAGAGGACATTCCAGACTGAATAAAAAACATGCGTTAGGTCCCTTTTCGCGGAAACGATCTATTTGTAAACTGATTTTATAACATAATTTCCTTAATTCCTTGTTTCCTTAAATAGATCGCTCAGCCAGGACTCAGTCTGGACTAACACACCAGGGGCGGATTCGGGGGGGGGGGGGGGGGGGGGGGGTCTTTGGGGTCTAAAGACCCCCCCTTGGCCCCAAGTAATGATAATTCAACTACAGCGTGGTTAATTAAATCAGTTATCTTATACCACGAAATGAAGCGATCGAAAGGGCCGAGCCGTTCCATCGGATGTAAGCGCGTCAATGCAATGGATCTCAGATCCAGTAAACAGGTAGATCTAAGTAAACTTAATTTCTGTCTGCCAAACATATAATATTTAACGCTCGATACACGTGTATTTACCGATTAGAAGTTGGCCCCACATTCCACAGCCTAACATTCCTAAACAATTAACTTCATTAACACCTGCAACGGCGCGCGCATTCATTGAAATTTGTGTCACACGCTTACCCAATGCATGCATATTTAATACATTACACGAACGGCATCGCATCGTGACCTATAGTGAGTGCAGAGACATCAATTGACATTATCTGAATGTTTCTATACTATAGCCTCACCAGTCCACCCCTCCCTAAGCCAGTCCATTCTGCTTGTGTGCACACACACACACACACCATGGCTTTGCCAACCTTATCAGAACGAGGACCTGGAGTAATGTTGTGAGTGCAGTGACATCAAGTGACCTTATCTGAATGCTTCTATACTATAGCCTCACCAGTCCACCCCTCCCTATGCCAGTCCATTTCGTTTGTGTACACACACCCACACACCATGGCTTTGTCAAATTTTGTCATCAAAACTAGAGGACATGGGGTAATGCTGTGAGTGCAGTGACATCAAGGAACCTTATCTGAGTGCTTCTATACTATAGCCTCACCAGTCCACCCCTCCCTATGCCAGTCCATTCCACTTGTGTACACACACCCACACACCATGGCTTTGTCAAATTCAGTCATCAAAACTAGAGGACATGGGGTAATGCTGTGAGTGCAGTGACATCAAGGAACCTTATCTGAGTGCTTCTATACTATAGCCTCACCAGTCCACCCCTCCCTATGCCAGTCCATTCCACTTGTGTACACACACACACACACACACCATAGCTTTGTCAAATTTTGTCATCAAAACTAGAGGACATGGGGTAATGAAGTGAGTGCAGTGACATCAAGGAACCTTGTCTGAGTGCTTCTATACTATAGCCTCACAAGTCCACCCCTCCCAATGCCAGTCCATTCCACTTGTGTACACACACCCACACACCATGGCTTTGTCAAATTTAGTCATCAAAACTAGAGGACATGGGGTAATGCTGTGAGTGCAGAGACATCAAGGAACCTTATCTGAGTGCATGTATACTATAGCCTCACCAGTCCACCCCTCCCTATGCCAGTCCATTCCACTTGTGTACACACACCCACACACCATGGCTTTGTCAAATTTTGTCATCAAAACTAGAGGACATGGGGTAATGCTGTGAGTGCAGTGACATCAAGGAACCTTATCTGAGTGCTTCTATACTATAGCCTCACCAGTCCACCCCTCCCTATGCCAGTCCATTCCACTTGTGTACACACACCCACACACACACCATAGCTTTGTCAAATTTTGTCATCAAAACTAGAGGACATGGGGTAATGAAGTGAGTGCAGTGACATCAAGGAACCTTGTCTGAGTGCTTCTATACTATAGCCTCACCAGTCCACCCCTCCCTATGCCAGTCCATTCCACTTGTGTACACACACCCACACACCATGGCTTTGTCAAATTTAGTCATCAAAACTAGAGGACATGGGGTAATGCTGTGAGTGCAGAGACATCAAGGAACCTTATCTGAGTGCATGTATACTATAGCCTCACCAGTCCACCCCTCCCTATGCCAGTCCATTCCACTTGTGTACACACACCCACACACCATGGCTTTGTCAAATTTTGTCATCAAAACTAGAGGACATGGGGTAATGCTGTGAGTGCAGTGACATCAAGGAACCTTATCTGAGTGCTTCTATACTATAGCCTCACCAGTCCACCCCTCCCTATGCCAGTCCATTCCACTGTGTACACACACCCACACACACACCATAGCTTTGTCAAATTTTGTCATCAAAACTAGAGGACATGGGGTAATGAAGTGAGTGCAGTGACATCAAGGAACCTTGTCTGAGTGCTTCTATACTATAGCCTCACCAGTCCACCCCTCCCTATGCCAGTCCATTCCACTTGTGTACACACACCCACACACCATGGCTTTGTCAAATTTAGTCATCAAAACTAGAGGACATGGGGTAATGTTGTGAGTGCAGTGACATCAAGTGACCTTATCTGAGTGCTTCTATACTATAGCCTCACCAGTCCACCCCTCCCTATGCTAGTCCATTCCACTTGTGTACACACACCCACACACACACCATAGCTTTGTCAAATTTTGTCATCAAAACTAGAGGACATGGGGTAATGAAGTGAGTGCAGTGACATCAAGGAACCTTGTCTGAGTGCTTCTATACTATAGCCTCACCAGTCCACCCCTCCCTATGCCAGTCCATTCCACTTGTGTACACACACCCACACACCATGGCTTTGTCAAATTTTGCCATCAAAACTAGAGGACATGGGGTAATGAAGTGAGCGCAGTGACATCAAGGAACCTTATCTGAGTGCTTCTATACTATAGCCTCACCAGTCCACCCCTCCTTATGCCAGTCCATTCCACTTGTGTACACACACCCACACACCATGGCTTTGTCAAATTTTGCCATCAAAACTAGAGGACATGGGGTAATGAAGTGAGTGCAGTGACATCAAGGAACCTTATCTGAGTGCTTCTATACTATAGCCTCACCAGTCCACCCCTCCCTATGCCAGTCCATTCCACTTGTGTACACACACCCACACACCATGGCTTTGTCAAATTTAGTCATCAAAACTAGAGGACATGGGGTAATGTTGTGAGTGCAGTGACATCAAGTGACCTTATCTGAGTGCTTCTATACTATAGCCTCACCAGTCCACCCCTCCCTATGCCAGTCCATTCCATGTGTGTACACACACCCACACACCATGGCTTTGTCAAATTTTGTCATCAAAACTAGAGGACATGGGGTAATGGAGTGAGTGCAGTGACATCAAAGAACCTTGTCTGAGTGCTTCTATACTATAGCCTCACCAGTCCACCCCTCCCTATGCCAGTCCATTCCACTTGTGTACACACACCCACACACCATGGCTTTGTCAAATTTAGTCATCAAAACTAGAGGACATGGGGTAATGCTGTGAGTGCAGAGACATCAAGGAACCTTATCTGAGTGCATGTATACTATAGCCTCACCAGTCCACCCCTCCCTATGCCAGTCCATTCCACTTGTGTACACACACCCACACACCATGGCTTTGTCAAATTTTGTCATCAAAACTAGAGGACATGGGGTAATGCTGTGAGTGCAGTGACATCAAGGAACCTTATCTGAGTGCTTCTATACTATAGCCTCACCAGTCCACCCCTCCCTATGCCAGTCCATTCCACTTGTGTACACACACCCACACACACACCATAGCTTTGTCAAATTTTGTCATCAAAACTAGAGGACATGGGGTAATGAAGTGAGTGCAGTGACATCAAGGAACCTTGTCTGAGTGCTTCTATACTATAGCCTCACCAGTCCACCCCTCCCAATGCCAGTCCATTCCACTTGTGTACACACACCCACACACCATGGCTTTGTCAAATTTTGTCATCAAAACTAGAGGACATGGGGTAATGGAGTGAGTGCAGTGACATCAAGGAACCTTATCTGAGTGCTTCTATACTATAGCCTCACCAGTCCACCCCTCCGTATGCCAGTCCATTCAACCTGTGTACACACACCCACATACCATGGCTTTGTCAAATTTTGTCATCAAAACTAGAGGACATGGGGTAGTGAAGTGAGCGCAGTGACATAAAGGAACCTTATCTGAGTGCTTCTATACTATAGCCTCACCAGTCCACCCCTCCCTATGCCAGTCCATTCCACTTGTGTACACACACCCACACACCATGGCTTTGTCAAATTTTGTCACCAAAACTAGAGGTCATGGGGTAATGCTGTGAGTGCAGTGACATCAAGGAACCTTATCTGAGTGCTTCTATACTATAGCCTCACCAGTCCACCCCTCCCTATGCCAGTCCATTCCACTTGATTCCACTTGTGTACACACACACACACACACCATGGTTTTGTCTAGTTTAGTCATCAAAACTAGAGGACATGGGGTAATGCTGTGAGTGCAGTGACATCAAGGAACCTTATCTGAGTGCTTCTATTCTATAGCCTCACCAGTCCACCCCTCCCTTTGCCAGTCCATTCCACTTGTGTACACACACACACACACACCATGGCTTTGTCAATTATGTACATCAAAAGTAGAGGACATGGGGTAATGGAGTGAGTGCAGTGACATCAAGGAACCTTATCTGAGTGCTTCTATACTATAGCCTCACCAGTCCACCCCTCCCTATGCCAGTCCATTCCACTTGTGTATACACACACACACACACACACACACACACACACACACCATGGCTTTGTCAAGTTTTGTCATCAAAACTAGAAGACATGGGGTAATGGAGTGAGTGCAGTGACATCAAGGAACCTTATCTGAGTGCTTCTATACTATAGCCTAAAGTAGTGTCTGAAACGTTACTGTTTTCATGTACACAACAATACCTTTGGAATTGGATACCTATATAGGTGCTATCCAAGTATCGCCAGCTTTTTGCGACAACTGTGCATAAAAAAGCCATTTGCTGCTCAAAAGTATTATCTAATTATTGAGATAATTTGTCACATTATGTATTTATTATGTATAGCCTGTGTGCAAAACTACTTATTGGTCAGTAATATCTTGTAGTGAGCATCAAGAAGTAAGTATTATGGAATTGATGAAAATGTGGATTGACTCTTTCTTGAATGAAATGGAAGGTCCCCATGTGTAATAAATTCAATTTGTCCCAAGCATTGTTTGTTACATTTCTATCTTGCCAGGGAGTGTGAAAAGTGTAATCAGCATCTGGACATTCATAGTCGGGAAGTTTCATTTCCTAGCCATATGATGATTCATTGTGATAGAGTTCCACTATCTAGAAGTTTAATTGTAGAGTTCTTTTGCCATGGTAATGTCTTTTCAATTTCATGTACACAACTGTAAACTACATTTGTGCATACAGTGTAGAGCATGTGTCATACTTACATGCCACGAACAAGCCAAAATATGAACTTTCTGCACTGGTGGTAAGTATCTAGCGTTTTGTATATAGTTGTATTCATGTGCGTTGTACTACTAAAAAAAACTGCAGATTCATCATGGCACACATACAGGAAAAGGCCACTGTAAATATTATTTAAAATCAAATAGTACCTTACACTGCATTATAATTTCCTTCACGCACATAGACACATGTCTTGTTAGGAGCAGAGATCAATGGATCAGATACAGTGACACACAAGTCAGCATCATCACATCATTTGATTACATATGTTCACAAGAAGTGCAGGTTGTACAGGGTGGTTTGTTCATACATTCATTCATGTTACATTTGTGGCAGGAAAATGTTTGTCTTGCATTGTATACATCACCAATGGCAGTGGTAAGTTAGCGGTCATTTACATATTGGTTACTTATATTTTACATTTATAAAGGCACTTCTAGATGAATGTACTGCTGATTTGACGACTCCTAACTCAACTAATTCAAACCTAGTAGGTGTAATGTTCAGAGTACATTGCTGCTATGTACCACAAGGATGCCTTTTACAACATAGCGATATCCAGGGCTACCTGAACATTTAGAAGCTGAGGTATTGTTTCAATATGCTTCTGCAGTAATGGAAAGCAAGCTAGAATTCATCTATTCAGCTTAAGCTCAAGGTTCCTATGCCTAGTTCAACATTCCAGCTTGAGAAACAGGACCTGATGAATGTAGCATCTGGAGGATGGATCGACTCCAAGGTCAATTCATCAATACCATTTTTGACGTTATGAAGCAAAGAACTTACAATTACAGATAATTGCCTCATATTTTGAGCTTATGCAAAGAAGTAATATGCAGAAAGTATTATTACATAACCTTAACAGGGCTGTATGGAGTATAATAGTGATATGTTTCAGCACGGAATAATGACAAAGTGGTTTGATCCTACATTTATACCTCTGCTAAAAGCAAAGGGATATTCAGCAGTGAAACGGTACTGTAAGGTAAGAAGAAGAGATAGGTTTTACTAATACGAGCTGAATATACAGTGTACAATATAGGGGAAAGATTTGCTGAAAAATGAAGTCTTGCTGTTTCCTGTACACAAGCCACAGCATTGGAGCCTATTGGTAAGTACATTTACGCATTGTAAAAAGTCTTCATTGTAATAATCCTTATAGGTTGTGCACATTCAGAGGCATGTGATCATATGTATTGATTCATTGCATCAAAGTAACATTGATGCTGTGAACTGGATTTGGTAAGTTATCCATATATTTTGTTCAGACTTAGCAGGTGTGCACGTTATACAGGTTATATATCAGTAATGAGCTACGACATCAATCAGACTTTGAGGATTTAATGCACCATTGGACATACCAAGATTCAGTGGGCTGCTTTGATTCAAAATGTAACATATGCTTGTTTGATATAGCTACTTTTCAGGGGAGTAATTCCCCAATGCAAAGAAACCCAACAGATTGTGGCGTATTTGTGTGCTTTGTGAGTTGTTCATAATTCTGACATGCTTGACTTATTTATTTAGTGTTCTACTTTATACATGTAGGCAGCACGACTTATTGTTGACCAACTACCTCTTCTACATACTCAAGTAAAATAAATTTGTCTAGTAGGTCTGTAATCCGATTCTGCTGCAATCTGCAGGGACTAATGGATGCATTTAGATTACAAATGGTTTATGAGCTTTCAGTGGGAGATCTACAGCCAATTGGTATACTGTTCATATCTATTGCATGTTTCTTTTGTAATTTCTCCTATTTGTCTTCAACCTACACACATAGTGGAGAAAAGCAGCAGCATATCTGTAATGGACAATGCAATGTGTTTAATCTCAAATACACCTCTTATGTACACAGGATCATAATGAAGAAGTGAAATTGCCTCAGGCAGAACGCACAATTTGTGCAAAGCAAGATCAAGGTGAGACTTTTCAACCTGTGCTGCCATTTCACTATTCATCTCAGTCTTTGTAGAGTCCAATGCTGAAAGTTTGGGATGTGATATTGATGCAGCTGATGATGAGGATGACAGTTATGCAGAAGCTGAAAATGACACTGATTGCAACAGTGACACTGATGGTGATCACAATGCTGGTGCTTCCCAAGATTTTCTAGTGCCTGATTTTAGGAATGCACCTGATCCAGACGACATCTTTGCACTGAGATGGGGAAAGTCTTTTTACATGAAGAACTTCCCACACTTCAAAAGAAAAACCTTGGAGTAAGCATTTTACAGTGATTTGAATTTTACTAAGTGTCTGGAACTAATTTTCTAGTAAGCATTATCCATTTCCAAGACACATAATAAGAAGAGTTGTGAAAGATCTTGAGGTTTAAACTGTAATAATTATTGATACACATGACAATTTATTCATCCTTTAGCCAACCCTCCAGGCCATCTTGAGTAAAGATATACCGTATCAGATCTTCAAATCTACTTTAATGAAATTAAACAGCTTCATAAAGAAGATTTGTACTGGCCTCTTTTAGAATGTTCTGACATGGTACACAATTGCCACCCATATCATCAATTTGACATTAGGAACATTCCTCCCATTTACAGGTATTAGAAGTGTTTTACTTTCTTCAAGAACTTGACTGTGATGTACAAAAACAGGCTGCACTGTCGTTGTCTTTAGTAAACAAGTGTGTAGTTTGGCCAGAGGTGAGTTAATGTATCAATGGTAGAAAATAGAACATAAATCACAATGTGTAAATTCTTTACATTTCCAGATTGTCGTAGCTCTACTGATGAACACATTTAACCTTGAGAGAAAGAAGGCAATAAAACACTTTCTTAATCACACACTACCATCGTTTCCTGTTTACAATAATGTATGCTGTTAGTAAATAACCATGTTGGTTGGCTGGCTGGACCAGCTTGCTCAAATACATTTCATTATATTGTTATTTTAGACAGCAAGTATAATCAATACATACAAAATGCAAACACGTAGAAAAACAGCAAGTATAATACTTTACAAGTTTCGTTACTCCAATTGTGCCAATTCTGTGCAGCCTGCCAGGCTGATCGCTAATCATCAAACCATTGAAAATTGCAGTACATGTATGATACGCTCAGCGGAGACGTCATATGACTTATGAATACACTCAGCCGCTTGAGCAAAAGTTAGCACCTCAAGTGTTAAACGAATTACGAATGATAGGCTGTGGAATGTGAGGCTAACTTCAGCGCGGTCGTGTATTTGTATGTCATTTAGATCACGGTGAATCTTCGGGTGCACACAATGGCGTTATACGTTAATTACTGAGCAGCAGGAACCACAGCAGTGTGAAGAGCAAGACACAATTGTTCCCGTGGATTTGCCCAATGAAGAATCAAGCCCAAGTCAGTGTCTTACGAAAGGGATCATATCATTAACGTCTTCTTTGGAAGTACCCGAAGGGGCGCTTCATCCAGAGGTTGCCACTGGGGATCCTGTTGAGGCTTCGGGTGCATACAATGGCGTTGCGTTAATTACTGGGGCCGGGGGGTACCACAGCAGTGTGAAGAGCACTATTGTCCTGGTGGATTTGCCGAATGAAGATTCATGCCCAAGTCAGTGTCTTAAAAAAGGCCTCTCGTCATCAACGTCTTTTTTGGAAGTATCCGAAGGGGCGCTACATCCAGCAGTTGCCACAGGTGATCTAGGAAAAGTTGTAGAACTGAAAAGGGGATATAATCTACAGTCAACGAGAAATATTTTTGTCTTAATGGGTACACGATTCCTATAGTCGCATTATGAACGGGAAATCGAGATCGTTTCAGGCCAGTTGGCTTGAAAGGTACAATGGACTTGTGTACTCTGAATCAGAAGATGGGGGCTACTGCAAGTTTTGCATTTTGTAAGTGTGATTCTAAAGTTAAAGAGCTTGGGACCCTTGTTAGCAGGCCATTCAGGAACTTTAAAAAGTCAAGTGAACTATTACATGACGACTTTAATGATACAGGCAAGTCAGGAGGGAAACAGTGCCATCAATATGCAGTGCTAGATGCAATGCAGTTGTTGTCTGTTGTGGAAGGCCACCATACTAGCATTGATACCCAGTTGATCTCAGACCAAGAGAAACGGATGAGAGAAAATCCGGTTAAAAATTAGGTCTATTGCAGAAACAGTGATTTTCTGTGGAAGGCAAGGAATTGCTATGCGTGGCCACCGTGATGATAAACCAGCTATTCAAGAAAACTTTTGTGCCAACCATGGTAATTTTTTGGCACTACTGAAGTTTAGAATACAAGCCGGGGATACAATATGCTCCAGGACCATCTGCTGAACTCTGCTGGGAATGCTTTGTGTACTTTGTACACTAGCAAGACAATACAGAATGAATTGATAACAATTTGTGGTGATCTACTTCTGAATGCAATACTGAAAAAGGTACGAACAACTCGCTTTTTTTCCATTATAGCAGATGAGGCAACAGATGCAGCCAATGATGAGCAGTTATCAATCTGTATCCGTTTTGTTGACGGTACTGTGAAAAGTTCATAGCATTTCATGAATGCCTCTCAGGTGAGGCTATTGCTGACAATATTCTCACAAAGCTTGAAACCTGGCAGCTACAGCCACAATTTCTTCGAGGTCAGGCATATGATGGTGCAGGAGCTATGGCAGGTTCATCAAAAGGAGCTGCTGCTCGCATCACTGCAAGGTATCCCAAGGCTCTGTACACACATTGTGCATCACACAGACTCAATCTTTGTATTGTCAAATGCTGTAAAATTCAAGAGATGAGCAGCATGATGCAAACTGCTGACAATGTCTGTCGGTTTTTTAGCAACTCTCCTAAAAGGCAACTTGCTTTGGAAAAGTGGATCAGCCAAATCTGTTCTGAAGAAAAACGAAAGTGTCTTAAGGAAATGTGCAGAACTCGTTGGGTTGAGCGACATGAAGTATTTGAGGTATTCTCAGATTTGTTCCTTCCAATAGTATTTAATAAGTGGTTTAGAGGAGATGGTAAACAGTACACAATCAGATTGGAATAGAGAAACACGTTCTGATGCCAACTCTTACCTTCTAGCTTTGTCACAGTTTTCCTTTATTATTGCATTACATGTAACAGAAGAGTTTTATCCTATGTGAAAGGGCTAAGTGTGAAGCTGCAAGGAAGATCTATCGATGTTGCTCATGCCTACCAAGATTTATCAATGGTTAAGGCTGCACTTCAGGAAGCTTGATGTGGTATTGATACGTTTCATGAAATTGTTTATTTGGATGCAGTTGCACTGGCTCACGGTGTTGAAATTGAAGAGTCTTGTCCTAGAATTGCAAGCTACCAACTCCATCAGTCAAATACACCTGCAGTTAATGCTAGCCAGTATTACCGACGAACACTAACTATTCCTATGCTGGACCATTTAATTACTGAGCTTGACAATCGTTTTGAAGAAGCAGCAGCAGGCATTGTTGGAGAGTTAGCACAAATTCTGCCTTCTGAATTGGTCAGCTCCTCTGTTCAGCTTAATCCAAGTCATTTCAAAGAGGTTTTACAGCTATATAAGGATGACCTTCCATCAGTTAAGGCATTTCATAGTGAGCTGGATTTATGGCGAACAAAATGGAAAAGTGAGACTGTCAGAGCAAAACAGCTTGATACACCTACAAAGGCTCTAAGTTTTGGTGACAAGGATTACTTTCCAAACATTTATGTAATCCTTGTCATATCAGCTACTCTGCCAGTAACTAATTATGAGTGTGAAAGGTCAATTAGCATGCTAAAACTCCTGAAGACATCTCTTCGAAGCACTATGGCCAACGACAGATTAAATGGTTTGGCATTGATGCTGATTCATAGAGATGTGGAGTTGAATCCAGATGCGGTGGTTGAAGAGTTTTCTCACGCAGGCTTTTGTTAATTAACCCATTTTCAGAGTAAAGGTTATACTTGATGCCGTCGATATTAAGTTGTTTTGGAACAGTATCATTGTGAAAAGTGCTTTAATTTTCATGCCAAATAAATGGAAAACTAAAAAAGCGGCGCCACGGTGAGGCACGCCCCCTCCCCCTTCATGAATTTAATCTTAGACACAATTTCCTGGATCCGCCCCTGCACATTGCTCAGCTTCTGCAGATGTTGATGGTGCGGAGTGAACAGGAGCTTCTATTGAACCACAGACTTTACTACTACTTTAGTTGCTGGACAGTGTCAGTAAAATGCACAATCACAGTTCAGTATGTCAACCTGACTTGATTCAATTAACCAATGAGTATTTACGTGCATGATTATAGCCAATCAAGAATACGATTGGTGGCCCACCAAGGTCATGCCACTGCCCACAATACTAGCACACCTTCATATATATGTCATCTAAGTCGTTATGACAGCTTTTCAAGGCTCTAAGGAGACAACTATTCTATAGTCCCACCAGCTCAGCACTGACTTTCCACAGACGCTCAGCCATGTCGTCATCAACAGCAGCTTTGGTGTTTGGTGCAGTAACCTTGCAGTCCTTGAAGTACTTACCAGAGACCCCCTCCACTGCCTCGTCCACTGCACAGTAGATGGTGGTCTGGGCACCCTCCATTGGAGACTTCATGACAAGTAGAGCAATCGGCATGAAAAAGAACCATGCCATCTAATTGAAATAAAGAGACCAGTGAGAACTACATAGGCGTAGGAACCGGGGGGGGGGGGGGGGGGGGGGGGGGGGGGGGGCAGAGGGGGCCTTGGCCCCCCCAATCTTGGGCATTATGTGTATAGAGTATGCTGAATTTATATTAGACACACCCTTTGAGCCCCCCCAATCCTGTTTACGTTCCTACGCTTAGTTAACATTACTGCACATTTTACAATAGTGGGGTACAATAACGAGCCTGGGAAGGGAACAAAAAAAGAAAAAGAAACTTGCGTATGTAATCATGGCTCTTGCCTTTTTGATCGTTCCGATGAAAAAATGTCGACCAAGTTCAGTCCTGATGACTCCGGGGTGGAGGCAGTTGGCGATAACGCTGGTACCAGCAAGACGCTTCGCCAGGGAACGGGTGAACAGAATGTTGGCCAACTTGCTTTGGCTGTACGCGACTAATGGGGAGTACGATTTCTCGCTGTTCAAATCATCAAAGTTGATGCCCTTTGCGTATGTGTATGCATCGGAAGAGAGACGTTGACGATACGAGCGGTGGGTGCTTCCTTCAGTCTATCGAGGAGGAGGTTCGTGAGGAGGAAGTGAGCGAGATGGTTCACACCGAATTGCATTTCGAATCCGTCCTCCGTCTTCGAGTACGGACAAGCCATTACTCCCGCATTGTTGATCAAGATGTCAATCGTCGGCTCCTCTTCAAGGATCGAAGAGGCAAACTGCCTAACCGACTCCAAGGAGGCGAGGTCTAGTCGTCGGAACACAACTTTGTCGTTACCGCTCCTCGCTCGTACTTCGACAACGGCCTCCTCCCCCTTCTCTGCGCTTCTGCAAGCCAGGATCACGCGAGCTCCTCTCCTGGCCAGGTCTACGGCGGTGTCCTTACCGATGCCCGTGTTAGCTCCAGTGACGATCACGGTTTTACCGTCAAGCTTTGCCCTCGAGTAACAGGCACCCCCTGCAGCATAGCGACGGGCTAGATACAAGATTCCCGCGAGTGCCGTCCCGCCTAAAACGAGCAGCGTTGTCGTCATGGCGGTTGGCAGAGAGAATATTAATAACATTCAGCATAACTACAATTGAAGTCGTATATGTTTACGCCCTTGGCCACATTACGTGTTGGTATCCAATTTCGATGGACGTAATTCTAGCAATTTAAAGGTTTTTGCCAAAGCAGACTGTTTTACAACTAACATGTATGCTACCACTATGGATATTAGTTTCAATCCGGCCGATACCACGCCCACTGCTTGTTGTCCAAAATAAAGCCATTGTGCTTTATGCACGTGCGCAGTATGTTTAACGGCAACCCTGCCCACCAAAAGAGCATTTGAGAAACGCCAAAAGGACTCGTCACCCGTTGCAATGGAGCAAGGTAGGCGGAAACCAACGGTGTATGCGAGGAGTAATTACAATTGCTTTCGATAGAGAACGCTTGGGAATTACGCCCCGAAGAATTCTCGTACCAATTTGCTTATTTCAATCGCCTCACTCCCCAAGGGACGTTTCTTGGAGGTAAGCCATGACGTACAGCACCCCAAACTCTTTGTTTGCAAATATGAGTCGACAGCTTGCAGCAAAATGGCCTTTTATTTTGTAACAGGCGAGAGAGCGAGAAAATTCTTCCAGCAGTCTGGACTTTCCTACGATATCCTCGGAGCCATTTGGTAAGATGCGCAAGGCCTTCGTACGCATGCGAACACTTCAAGAGCACACGAAAAATTAAGCTAACACATACAACATACACACACACACACACACACAGACACACACACACACCCTAAGAATTAGAATTGTGGCCTGTGTAGGGATACCATCCAGTGTTTCCTCATTACAACACACACACACACAAAACACACACATACACATTACATTTCCTTGTATCTATTAGGAGCCTATCAGATGTGGACCAAGATGGGCAGCTGTCAGCAGCAGAATTTGCTGTTGCAATGCATCTGATTCACGCCACAATCAAGGGCATACAGCTCCCATCATCTCTTCCCCAAGCTCTCGTTGACTTTCTAGAGGCTGTTACACACCCAAAGTTGCCACCACCAGCCGACAACCATCTTCAAAAGTGTCGGAGTGCCTTTGTTTCCTTCCAGACCAACAATGGGAGAGGTGTCCTTGGAGGTAAAGTGTCCAGACAAAGCTGTGGGTACTTCAACCTTTCCTGCCTCCACTGCTTGTCTCCCCCTCCCCCCCACACACTCACCCCTTCCTGCTTCATACCTGCTCCAATGCCACTATTCCTCCCCACAACACACACACACACACACACACACACACACACACACACACACACACACACACACACACACACCTGCCTTCCATCTTCACCTGTCCTATTGTAGCTGAGGCGGCAAGGTATCTCCTGGTGAAGTCCAACCTCCAGAGGGAAAGTGTCATCCACATATGGTACATTTGTTTGTGGGGGTGTGGCTGTTGGGTGTGACCACACTGAAGGAAGGGCTGGGTTTACTTTGCACCGCAAATAAGGGTGATGGGGACAACATGGCAGAGTACTGGGGACAAGACAGATTACATAATAGAGAAGGTTTGAAGAGCGGAGGAGATGAGGTTGGGAGAAGAGGACAGTTCAGGAGAGGGGAGGGAGGTGAGGTTGGAGGGGAGTTTGGGAGAGGGAGGAGGTGAGTTAGGGAGAGGAGAGAGGGGAGGAAATGAGTTATGGAGAGGGGAGGAAGTGAGTTATGGAGAGAGGAGGAGGTGAGTTAGGGAGAGGGGAGAGGGGAGGAGATGAGTTAGGGAGAGGGGTGAGGGGAGGAGGTGATCATTCTCTTTGTCCTGCAGGACCCTTTCAGATATGGACAGAGATGGCTATCTGACGTTCCTCGAGTTCACTGTGGCCATGCATCTCATCTACGTGGCAAAGATTGGCCACTACCTGCCACTGACTGTGGATGCCAACTCCTTATTCCCTTCCTCAGTAAGCATTGTGAACCCACAGTGTGGCTAGACTAATAAAGAAACACACACACACACACATACACGTCTGCCATCAATGGCTGTACCCACCTTTGGTTATGTCTGAGTTGTTGGCAAGGATACATAAATCACTGGGAAATCTTAACCAGTCCTCATCCTCACTCCCCTCTGTCCCCTCCACCCTCACCTCTATCCCCTCCTCTAATCCATCCCCACCCAGATGAACTCTGTAATGACATGTACACACACCTGCTGTGCATGTGTCAGGTGACTTGTAACTTTACATGGTCTTGTAGGCCACATCAGCAGTCCTATGTCATTTAGCTGCTGTCACCAGTTGTAGATGTGTGTGTGTGCACTCCTCTCCCTCAATGATGTGTATAGAAAGGTATTTTCATGAACTGAACACACACATACACACAGTACACACACAAACACACACACATACACACACACACACACATACACACACACACACACACATACACACACACACACAGTACACACTCATTCTCACTCAAGTCCACACACACTTTGGAACAAATACAAACCAAATAGTAGTCCCTATTGCCTAGATGAGTGAACTTCTGTAAATTTGCAAACTCCTCAAGCGTGTCAGAATTCACACATTCCTCCCTTCTTTGCACCCAACCCCCACCCTCCCTCTCCAGTTTTACACCTTCATTGGAGACATCCAGAGGGCAGCAGATCGCCTCCCCATCTCCCAGCAGCCCTACGTGGACCCCATCACTCCCCAAGGCACACCCACTTCAGGGGACACCAGTAAAGGCTTCATCTCCCCACAACACTTCACAATGCCTCCAGAAGCCTTCCGCGACAGTGACTACAAAGCCTTCGTTGGGAACCCCTTTGAGGTTTCAGTAAGAGGAAGCAGCAAAGCACAGGACCCAACCTCTGGTCCCAGCAGTCCCACTGCTGGGTCCAGGGTGAGCACACACAGTGTGGTGAAAGAGGTTTTGGTAGTGGAGGAACGCACTGAGCCTGTTGTGCAGCAGGCTGGGTCAGTGGAAATTGTGGTGCCACCAGCAGTAAGTGCAGGCATGGAGGAGGAGCTAAGGGAGGAAGTGGAGGAGGAGCTAAGGGACAGAGAGGCACAGGGGGAGGAGGAAAAGATGCGGAAGAGGATCATGGTGCACATGGAACAGAAGAGCAAGAGAGACTGCAGATGATGAGGGAGGAGGAGGAGAGAGAGGAGAGAGAGGAAAGTAGTGAAAGAGATGAGAGGGACATAGATCCTGATGACCTTGAGGGTATTTCCCGCGCCTCACAAAGGTTCCTTGAAGAGGTGAGAGATGTGCCTGGAGAGGAGGAGGAGATCCACTGGGTCACTCCAGCGGGAGGGAGTGCACCATTTGGAATGGACCAATATCGCACTGCTGGCACCAAAGGATTGAGTGAGGCCATCGAGGAAATGGGGATTGAAGGAGGAAGGTCTGAGGAAGAAAGCACAGCCCCCGTGGAACCTCCATTAAGAGTGTCCTCTGGACAGAGTGGAGCCGCACGTGTCATCAGCCATATGCAGCAGCTGGAGGCACAGATACTGTCTGCCTTGAGTCTGATGCCAGAGGGGCAGGGGGACTCAGAGGGGCCATATGACATTAGGGACACGGAGGCACTGCTTGCAGAGATGTTGAACCAGAGCAGCCAATCTCCCGAGCCTTCAGACCCACTTGAACAGCACCGGAAGTTGCTCGAAAGTGGTTTGCAGGCCGTTGTCAAAGCATCGAGTGGAGCCCCTCCCCCGGGAGATGCTCCCCACATGCGAGCATCCAGTCCATCCATTGTGCCCTCAGAACGCTCTGAAACAGAAGTGCAGAACCTGACCACTGTTAAATCCAAACCTACTACTGTCCCACTGAAAGCAGAAGTTCAGAACAGTGTAGTTGCTTCCAGCACCAGAGTTAGTGCCACTCCACTGAAAGTAGAAGTGCAGAACACTGCTCCCACTTCCAGTGCTAAATCTAGTACTATCCATATCCAGTCCAAGGTGGAAGGACCTACTTCCAATACCAAAGCTACTCCAATCACCACGGTTACCACTATCAAATCCAACGCCCCCGCTCCGCCCAAAGGAAACATTAGCAGTGTCGATAGTAGCCGAAACAAGAAGCCAGCCAAGTAAGCATTTGCACACAATAAGCCCCACCCCCGGGG
This sequence comes from Ephydatia muelleri, assembly GCA_013339895.1. Lineage (NCBI taxonomy): Eukaryota > Metazoa > Porifera > Demospongiae > Spongillida > Spongillidae > Ephydatia > Ephydatia muelleri. The sequence goes on along the minus strand of JABACO010000011.1, from coordinate 514,276 downwards.
GTGCGGTCTGTTTTGAAAGCACCGTTGTTTGTCATAGCGTATTCATTACGTGTCGCATCTCGCTCTGCAGCACCATGGAAGACCTTGATTCGATTCTCGGAGACGAGTTGGCGGACATCAACGATATGTTCGCAGAGTTCGAGGCGACGGATCGGAAACAGAAGGCCCCGGTTGAGCTGCAACCCAAGAAACCCCCCGCGGTCAGTATGCGTGCGGAAACGGGATTATGTTCTGTAGTATGAATACACTATTCGAGTGTGCCGTGTGTGGGGGACAAGAAAGAAGTCCAGTCGTGCATGGAACAGCCACTGTTCGATACGTTCGGAGTGGTTCCTCTGCCGTACAGGTCTTTGCTTTTAGCGAAGGGCGCATTTAACGCTTCTTTCAACTGGTGATTTGGTTCTGGCGGTAGGAGGGAAAGAGTAGTGATGTAATTGTTATTTCGTCAGTTTCAAGGGCACGCTGTTTAATTGTGGGCAGTTGTATTTCAACATACTCAATAGAGATGCAGTTCCGATAAACGCATGTTTCAAAACTGCTTCTCATGTCCTGTATTATAAACACTGAGTGCCTACATGTCCACTACTCCGGTTGACATGTGGTTCAAAGAATTACCCCATCGCTGGATAACCTTACAAGAGACTCCTCTAGCTTCTGTTAACTTGTGACTAAAAGCCCTTTGGATAGAGTATTTTAAGTATGGATGTTATTTATTGCAGGCTACTCCTGTGGTGCACAATATACATTCTTTGGATGAAATACGAAAGAAGAGGGAAGAAGAGAGGTAGATAGATAACTCCTTTTCACCCCCCCCCCCCCCCTCTTCCCCCCTCTCCTCCCCTCTTCCCCCTCCTCTCCTCTGCTCCCATCCATCCCTTTTTTTTTCTTTCCCTCTACAGTGAGATTATTGCAAAGCAGTGGGAGGAGGAGGCAAGGAGGATTGAGCAGGAGAAGTTGAAAGAGCTGGAGATGGAGAAAGCACTCCCACGCGATTCTGATTCAGTGGTCCAGACACTGGAGAATGAATGGAAAACATTGCTGCAGCAGGAAGAGCAGCTGGTGAAGGAGACCCAGAAGGAGAAAGAGGCAAGACTGTTGCGCAAGAGAGAGGAGCAGGCTAGACTGGCCAAGGAGAAGGAAGAAGCAAAGGCCAAAGCCAAGACAACACCAGAAGGTACGTGGCATGTTTGATCCTTTCCATCCTTCCTCCATTTCTCTCACTCACCTCTCTTCCTTCTGTGCAGAGATGCCATTGGAGGAGTGGATAGAGTGGGTGGAGAAGAATAGGCTGAAAGAGATGACCCCTGAGCAGAAGGTAGAGTACGAACACAAGAAGAAACTAAGAGCAGATGCACTGAGGGAGAAAGAGGAACAGAGGAGGAGAGAAGAGGAGGAGAAGCTGAGAAAGGCGAGGCAAAAGATGTCTGATGAGCAGAGGTATGGAATGGGTGGTCAGGGGAAGAGGAGATGTTAAACACAAGAAGATGTTTATTTGTAATTGCTTTTTGTCACATTCTTGTGAGGTATTTGTGTGTGTGTTGTGCATGTGTGTGTGTGTTTGTGTATGTGCTTGTGTGTGTGTGGTTGTGTGTATGTGTGTGTTGTGTGTGTGCATGTGTGTGTATGTGTGTGTACACATATATACCTGACACCTTCCTCAGGACGTACTCTGCTCGTGAGACCGACATGAAGGTCTCCAGGGTGGATGCGGAGGAGCTGAAGCGCCTGCAGGAGCAGAATGCAAGGAAAGAGGCAGAGGAGAAGCGTCAGAGGGAGGAGAAGGCCAAGCAATGGAAGGAGAGGATAAAACAAGCAGAAATTGAAGAGGTTGGTTCTCACCACAACCCTGTTGGTCAGCGTGTTGATGTTTTGACACATACAGTTGAAACCAAAGGCTCAGTCATCTTTGGCAGCACGCTGGGAGGAGAAGATCAAGAACAGGTGAGGCAATGGGAGGGGCACAGGCTATAGTTCCCTTCTCCTTTGTTCCTCAGAAATGCTGGTTCAAAGGACTACAAGAGTACAGTTATGGGAACAGATGGCATGAAAGCCAGCAGTTCTGTAGTAAGACCACGCACACACATACACATACACACACATGCACACACATACACACACATACACACACGTTTCATTTTCAAAACCTTCCTTCTCCCAAAAGGCGGCAAGAAAAACAAGTATTGGACATTGAACCTTGGCTGAATTACGCTGTAGCTCATCCCCACTCACCTACATTGCATTTTAGTTGCAGAGCACTCTTTTCTTGTTCCATTTACCGTTTGTATGTGCAAAAGAATATATTGCGTTGTTTAAAATTTCGTTGCTGTGATTGGCTGTGTCCTCTTGAGCTGCGTCGGCCATAATTTAATAACTGCGATAAACAGGTCTTGGCCGATACAAAACCAAACGGACCAAACGGGTTAATCGGAGTGTTCAATGGTGGTTGCTATGAAGCGAACAGTGGACAAGCATACCCTGAACAATTTCCTCCGCCATGTGGACGCACACAACAAAGTAAATCGGGTGTCTTGGTTTGCAGCTTTACTGGCGTTAATCATGCCTCCGAATTAGATTCAGGAAGAGCGCGAAATGTGGCGTCTACGAGAGCTGGAGCGGAAGTCCGACTATGAAAAAACGGAATGGCCCTCAAGGGCGCCTTTGTTGACACGGTAAGTTAGCAGTTTTTGAAAGTGTGTAATTTAGGCCCGAATCTCCGCAGAGGCCGCTTGGTGAGCGACCGTCTTTGATGATTCGGAGACGGAAGGCGGGTACTTTTCACACCTCCGCCTCTCATGCCCCTGCGAGCACCTACTGGACGAGACAGTTGATAAAAGCTGAAGAGAACGACCCATTTAGGTACGAAATAACGATATAGTGCATTTGGCAAGCTCTGTTTACTGCGCACGTGCTAACCCCGTTTACGCCTCAGGTGGGGACATAGCGGCTTCAAAGAACAGAATCCAGAAGAGTTTGTTTCCACTGACGACGAAAATAACCATGGTGATGGTAATGACAAGGTTAACGACAAGGAGAGGAAACGGCACAAAAGGAAAAAGCACAAACAAAAGGACAGACACTCCAACGATGAATCTAGTGATGAGGAAGAAATGGAACAGAAACACAAAAAGAAAGCAAAAAGAAATAAAGCAAACTCCAAAAAGGTGAAGAAGTCAAAAAAGAGGTCTTCAAAGGCAAAGCAGTAGGGGTGCTGTGCCACTTCACCCCTCCTGGGAAGCCGAGCAATGCCGCCATTGCCTCATGAAATAACGATGGGATGGTGTCTAGCCATGCCTCTTGGTGTGATCCTCTCTTGAAGCAGTCTTTCTTGTGTGGAGTCCACCTTGGGGGGTAGTCGTGGGGTTCTTGATGTAAAGACATTAACATTGCCGTTCTGATGCCTTTGCAAATGCCAGCGATTGATGTTGTACTGTGCAGGTCCCACTGGATTCTTTGCATGCAATGGGTCAGAGTGTGTGTGTGTGTGTGTATATATGTATGTGTATATGTGAGTGTGTATGTGTTAGTATGTGTATATGTGTGTGAGTGGATGAAACAGTTTGTAATACAGCAAGAGTGGGTTTACCGTGCTTCCAAAAGTGGATCGTCCATCAAAGCGTCGGGCAGACGTGAAGCGTATTGGAGCGCTGGTGGCCCTTCGATGGAGATTGTCATAATGGGTGGGGCCAGGAGACTCCGGTGGGCGGGGGCACTGACCCAAAGTGCTGATGGAGAGCCTGTCAGAGGGTTTATCTGTATGCTGTGGCATTGTGCTGAAGCGACCATGCTTTTTGTGGTGGTAGCCTACGGGATCGGCAAATAGGCGATTGGGCACGTGATCGCTCACAAACGTAATTTCTACCTTCCAATTCTGCTGTGAACGGATTAAATGGATACTTCCCAGGGCCCAGGTGGGCTGATTCAAACTTTAGGATCGTTGCAGAATGTCAAATACATATACATTTGTACAGCAATGAGCTCCCTCAACTAACCAGCGATTTGGATGGCTGTTGCCTCTCTCCGGAGAAGAGCTCGTATGGACCCTTCTTGCTGACCTTTTTGTCCAGCAGCTCCTGGATGGGGCTGCTGTAATGATACAGGCCTGGTGGAAGACCGCTACCGCCAGCGGGCTGTCTACTGAGGTCCTTGCCTCCATTTTCCAGAATGCCTTGTGTTCCAGGGGACGGTTTGACCATTGGCAACGACACTGAGTAAGTTCCTGGCCCTGGGATGTTCCTCTGAGTGGGATTTGTGACGAAATAATTAAACAAAAAAACTAGTAAATCACGTACTATGTCTTCCTTCTCCAATCTGGACTCGCCGGTCTGACATATGCCTCGCGTGCTGGATGGACGGTTCTGCATTTCATCAGTGAAGCTTCTGATTGTGTAGGTCCCTGGTCCGAGTTGTTGGCTCTAGAAATCGAAAGACAGTCAATCGCCACTCAAAAAACTAACCGGATGCTTTTTTATCCATACCAGCGCCCTCCTATGCTCCCATTTCTCCTTGTACAGAATATGTGGAATATTTGCCATTGTTGCGACATGAAAAGCTCTCTCCCAATTGGGTCCTTTTCTTTTCTGCTCCATAGCTGCACCGGTGAAGTCTCCAGTTTCAACGCGATATGTACCGGGTCCTAGCATTACAGCCTAAAGAAAACACGTTCATAACGGGTCACTGATGAGCAATCCTCTTTTTGATGGTACCTCCGCAGAGTTGGCCCTCTTGCAATACGGAACTTCTGTATACGTACCGGGTATCTTAGTTTGAGGATGGATGCCCGAAACATCAAACCTATCATTGGTTTCTTTTTAAGCACACGGCAGAAATACATGTGTATTTTTTTACCGTGCTGTCTGCGTGCCAAAAGGTGCTCCGGCGTATCGCTTCTCCGCCATGATTGTTTGCGTTACCAAGCAACTCGGTGCTTTGAAAATTTAACTCTTTTAACGTCCGTATAATTGAACCGCGCAAATGGCTGCGCCTCAGGAACATGTTGGGGTGAGTTCAGTGGCGCTGCAACCCTAGTGCCACGATTATTGTTAGTAGCCTCGCATTAGACAGACGCGGAAGTGGCTACCGCCGTGACGGCCATTCTTACCAAGGTGCAAGGCGCCAAATCTACCCTCTCCTCCTTCATCGGCAAGATGGAGATAGAACAGCTCACGTGGTAATACTCACCATACAGCGCGCACTCTTGTAAAGCCCATTACACTTACTTTGAGGGTAGGCCCAGCGTGCTGGAAAGCTTCGCGGCTCTGTCAGGACAAATGAGCACCGTTATGAAGCAGCTAGCTAACGAGAAGACACCGCCGCTCCACAACCGGCTGTTTCTTCCCCTTCAGGTTTCTAGCGACAGGGACGCAGAACTCGAGGTACACGAACCATAGTATTGCGATAGAAAAAAAACAAAAACATACAGACCTCATTCGCAGAAAACCACAGAGGGGCGGGTGCCGATTCTTCACCATGAAATAGGTAGGCTGTTTTTGTTGGTAAACATTGTTTTACCTTTTACTGTGTGTTATTCCCAGTCCCACACTACCTGCGAACGAAGCTGGATCTGGACCTGGAAGCCAAGCTGCGCGAACAAGCGGATGACGGAAATGCGCGGGAGTCTGCCGCCATGACCAAAGAGATAAGTCGTTTTAACGAGATACTGATAGCGGCTTTAGAGCGCGTCAAGGAAGCTAAAGACGAGCAAGAGGACCAAAAACCCAAGTCAGGTATGAAAAGGAAAAGGGACAAAGCCAGGAGGGTAGTGAGCTCACCCTGTTTGCACGTCTCGGCCTCAAATCTCCTCTTTGTCCAAACAGGTGTGTTTCAGCCGACCAGCACTGAGGAGACACGCAAGCTCACAGCCATGTACCTAGGTGGAGTCGGTCTGGCCACCCCAGTCACACAGAGGAAGGCGGCCTTGCTTGGTATTAAACAAGGTTTGAGAGAAGATTGTGTTTGGGGGGGGGGTTGAAGATGTGATGTGTCTTTATTTCCCCTCTGTAGTTGGCAAGGCACCACCTGCAGCATCTGTTGCTAGGGTAGACCATAGGCAGTCTGTTGCCCCGTACCCCACCACCTCACCACTCAAAAACAGATAGCATAACTAGCCAGCAGCGTCTCATGTGACATTACCCCACACACACAAAATAAACTTTGTGATCATTTTTCATCATTGAGGAACATTGTGCAACAGTGCAGACAAAAAAATAGAGCAAAATTGTGAATGTTGTTAAGGGAGGGATCATGGAAGAATATGAGACATGGATAACAAGTACAGCCCATGGATTCAGAGGGGCGGGCGAGGGAGTATTGGGTAGCCGTTCCCTTTGTAGCCACCTTTCTGGTGTTGGTGAGAGCCCTTGTGCTGTTGGTAGTAGTGGCCTCCAGTACCTGTATATTGCTGGCTCCCGGTCCCCAACGGCGCAAGAGGTTGTTGCATTGTCGCTGCTGACGATGAGTTTTGCATTGCAGAGTAGTAAGAGTGGCCACTGTGTGTTTGGGTGTGGCCTCCACCCCCACCATGGATCTGCTGGTACATGTGGAGGTTGGGCGACATGACGGTCCCATTCAGTACCTCCGGAGTCTGCAAGGATTGGACAGGTGAAGTTGCTGTGGTAACAGTCTGGCCGGTCACAGAGTTCCAGTAGCTCTCCGTGGGACTCATCGTCTGGTGCGATCCAGATGACACCACAGGGGTTGCCCCCATGTAGCGGAAACATGGATTCTTCAGATCGTAGCTCCCTGACAACACGTTATTTGTTCCACAAACGGCCAGCTCAATCTTTATGTCATAGCTCTGTCTGGGGGGTGGAGAGTGGAGGTGGGGGGTGGAGAGTGGAGGTGGGGGTGGAGAGGGAGGTGGGGGTGGAAAGGGAGGTGGGGGGTGGAGGTGAGGGGTGGGGAGTGGAAGTGAGGGTGAGGAGTGGAGGTGAAGTAGGCAATGGGATATGGCATTACAGGATTTTACAGCCATGTTTTGAGTTTTTAGTGGGGAAGGGGACCCATTACCTCTCATTAGCCACCATATAGATGAAACCCGTGATTTCTTGTCCACAACGACAGACAATTGGGTTGCGGAAAAGGCAGCGCACCTACACCAAAAAGCAACACAGCTTTATAAGGACCTTGCCACAAGGCAGCGCCACCAGACCTGGTACCAGTGAGTGAGGGGTTGCGACGGAGCTGTCGAGAGCCACACTGTTTGCCTGGTGAGAGAACACAATGCCACGGTGTGACCACTCCTGCCACCCTACTCACTGTGAGCCTCGAAAGCAGACGTCAAACCAGAAGGCCAGGCCATGTACCGTCCCCGTGGAGAACAACTTGAAGTGGACGGGGATGGTCATTCTGGGGAGGGAGGGAGGGGGGGTAATGGGCGTGGCAAGCAGTACCTCCTCCCCTTCCCTCCACACAAACCTGTGTAGATCACTCTCATGGGCTGTTGAAAAGTTAATGACATGGTTGGCCGGTGAAGCTAGCAGGATTCGGGTATCAAAGGTGTCCTGGAGGACGTTTAGGGATGAAGACACACACACCTCCACCCCCTCCCCCAAGGTGATATACCACGACGGGCTGCCTAAAGTACTCTTCAAGGGCACTGGATCGTACAAAGGATAGATCCACTCCATGGAATGAGGTCTGAGACCTGGTGTGTGTGTGTGTGTGTGTGTGTGTGTGTGTGTGTGTGTGTGTGTGTGTGTGTGTGTGTGGTGTGTGTGTGGGTGTGTGTGGGTGTGTGTGTGGGTGTGTGTGTGTAGGGGGGGGGGCATGTTTGTGCATATAATGTGAGATTTCAGTACAGGACACCTAATGTGCAATTGATTCTTTGAAATACTATGTGTACTATGTTGAAATGACAATTGTAACACAGATTGACTCACTGCAATGCTGTCAACATCACCTCCCCTATTCCACTATCCCCTCATCACCTCCCCTATTCCACTATCCCCTCATCACCTCCCCTATCCCACTATCCCCTCATCACCTCCCCTATTCCACTATCCCCTCATCACCCATCACCTCCCCTATCCACTATCCCCCATCACCTCCCCTATTCCACTATCCCTCATCACCTCCCCTATTCCACTATCCCCTCATCACCTCCCCTATCCCACTATCCCCTCATCACCTCCCCCTATTCCACTATCCCCTCATCACCTCCCCTATTCCACTATCCCCTCATCACCTCCCCTATCCCACTATCCCCTCATCACCTCCCCTATTCCACTATCCCCTCATCACCTCCCCTATCCCTCATCACCTGCCCTATTCCAACTATCCCCTCATCACCCCACCCCCGTCCATTTTTCTCACCACTCAATTCTTTTCCCCTACTCACCAGAAGTAAGCCTTTGCATAATGTTCCATATAAAGAGCATCATCCATGAATGGTGCAGCGAACAATGTACCATCAGAAGGATACATGAGTCCTGTTACCGTGGAGAGGGAGAGGTGTTGAGTAATGTAGAGACGGTCGATGACACCCACCTCCAGGCTTCAGGAACTTCTTCGCATGGAGATAACTTTCAAGCATTCGTTCATTGTACAACATGTACCCCATTGGTTCTGAAACAATGATATCCACCTTTTCTGGGAGAGTGATCTGTGTAGGTAACATCACAATGCTTCAACAGCACCTCCTTGTACAATGCCCCCCCCCCTCCTCCCCCCCCCACCTGTTGTCACTCCCAAACACCCTCTTACACTGAACACCCTCCATCACCACTCCCACCTACTCACACCTTGGCCCCAGGCTTTCACCTTACCACCCAAACCGTCCGTCCCGCGCACATCCCCACACCTCTTCAATCTTTCCAGCGATGACCACGACCTTGTTGGAGAGGTGATTCCCTTTGACCAGGTCCATACAGTGCACTGCCATGGAGCTGGCCTCCACTGCGTACACCAACTGTGCCCCTGCCTGTACTGCAAAGAAAGACAGGATGCCTACAGCATAGAGAAGGAAGTGAGAGGGGAGGAGAGAGGAAGGAAGAAGAGAGGAGGGGAGGAGAGAAGTGGAGGGAGGGGAGAGGAGGTGGAGTTGGGAGAGATTTGGAGCGCATTACATTTAGGTGAGCAGTAAGCCATTACTGACCTGAGCCAGCTCCGACATCCAAGACCACCTACACGATTGTATGCATGTGTGTGTGGGGTGCACATGGGTATGTGGATGTGTATATATGGTGTGTGTGTGTGTGTGTGTGTGTGTGTATAGGGTGCATGTGTGTATATGGCGTGTGAGAGTGGATGTGTGTATATGGTGTGTGTGTGTGTGTGTATAGGGTGCATGTGTGTATATGGCGTGTGAGAGTGGATGTGTGTATAGGGTGCAAGTGCATGTGTGGGTGTGTTGGAGAGTGCATGTGTGGGTGTGTTGGAGAGTGCATGTGTGGGTATGTGTGGGTGTGTTGGAGAGTGCATGTGTGGGTGTGTTGGAGAGTGCATGTGTGGGTATGTGTGGGTGTGTTGGAGAGTGCATGTGTGGGTGTGTTGGAGAGTGCATGTGTGGGTATGTTGGAGAGTGCATGTGTGGGTGTGTTGGAGAGTGCATGTGTGGGTATGTTGGAGAGTGCATGTGTGGGTGTGTTGGAGAGTGCATGTGTGGGTATGTTGGAGAGTGCATGTGTGGGTATGTTGGAGAGTGCATGTGTGGGTGTGTTGGAGTGCATGTGTGGGTATGTGTGGGTGTGTTGGAGAGTGCATGTGTGGGAATGTTGGAGTGCATGTGTACACATCATAAATTGTTGAGACATTATAAAAGACCATAACATCCAAAGGTACTAACATCACTCCTCCCACACACCACTCGTCCCACACACCACTCCTCCCACACACCACTCCTCCCACACACCACTCCTCTCACACACCACTCCTCCCCACACCACTCCTCCCCACACCACTCCTCCCCACACCACTCCTCCCCACACATCCTAGACACAACCTGCCTTGTCCTGAAAGTCCATCTGATTCTGTATCATTGCATTTTGATATGTAGCAGTACGAATATAGTCCTGTAATATGATTGGACAATGTCATAAGGAAACCAAGGTGGAATAGGGTCACACATCACCACCCCTGGGTACTTCTTGTGGCTCCCTTTGGTACTACTCCTCCCTAATCATAAAGCACAACCAATTCAGTGTGTTGAGGGCAATGCATACACACACACACACACACACACACACACACACACACACACACACACACACACACACACACACACACACACACACACACAAACACAAAAACACACATATAAACACACATACACACACACACATGGCACCTTACACCTGCCGCAGTGATAGGGAAGGCAACAACAGAGTAACTCTCTATTCCCTCCCACTAAGTGACACTACCAAGCCAACAAAAACCAGCTAGAACAGACATTGCTGCTGCTAGCGTCACCTTTGTACAGCAGCCCATTCACTTTTGGTAGTCAATGACTACAACATCCATGTACATGTACATGTTGGGATATACAACTAATTAGACCCACAAGCCAGTATTGAACTCCAAGCTTGTGCTCTTATCGTGGCCATAAGCCACAGTGTAGTAGCTGGAAACAGTACTTCTACTTAAGAAGGATAATTTATAAGGTAGAGTTGAACCTCCATTGAATAAACCCACTTCCAACTATGAGGAACACCATGGTGTAATCTATGAGAAACACCATGGTGTAATCTATGAGGAACACCATGGTGTAATCTGACTGCTTTCACTCTTATCCCTACAAGGAAATGAAAGAAACACAAACAGGTGCATCTTTCGTGTGTTTGCATATCTCTTCTTTTGTAAGCTTTCTATCAAATTCTTCATTACCACAATGTCACACCTCTCTTAAGTTCTGCTGTCACACCAAGTGAAGCTTATTCCTCGTACGATTCCCCAGTACAAGTAGGTAGAGAGATGCACGAGATTAAGTAAGAGGTTAAAACATGGAGAACACTAAAGGCTGCCTGATTCCTTACCAGTACTGTAACAATACTGTCCATCAGTACTGTAACAATACTGTCCATCAGCTAACTTGTATTTGACATGACAGCTTCTGGATATGCAGACAACCAATGTCAATGTTATCAAGTCCTCCAATACAGAACAGACGAGAATGTTCAATGCAGCCATGTGGCCATCAGCACCATCACTATGAAGCCATGTGGCCATCAGCACAATCACTATGAAGCCATGTGGCCATCAGCACCATCACTATGAAGCTATGTGACCATCAGCACCATCACTATGAAGCCATGTGGCCATCAGCACCATCACTATGAAGCCATGTGACCATCAGCACCATCACTATGAAGCCATGTGACCATCAGCACCATCACTATGAAGCCATGTGGCCATCAGCACCATCACTATGAAGCCATGTGACCATCAGCACCATCACTATGAAGCCATGTGACCATCAGCACCATCACTATGAAGCCATGTGACCATCAGCACCATCACTATGAAGCCATGTGACCATCAGCACCATCACTATGAAGCCATGTGGCCATCAGCACCATCACTATGAAGCCATGTGGCCATCAGCACCATCACTATGCAGCCATGTGACCATCAGCACCATCACTATGAAGCTATGTGACCATCAGCACCATTACTATGAAGCTATGTGACCATCAGCACCATCACTATGAAGCCATGTGACCATCAGCACCATCACTATGAAGCCATGTGGCCATCAACACCATCACTATGAAGCCATGTGGCCATCAGCACCATCACTATGAAGCCATGTGACCATCAGCACCATCACTATGAAGCCATGTGGCCATCAGCACCATCACTATGAAGCCATGTGACCATCAGCACCATCACTATGAAGCCATGTGACCATCAGCACCATCACTATGAAGCCATGTGACCATCAGCACCATCACTATGAAGCCATGTGACCATCAGCACCATCACTATGAAGCCATGTGGCCATCAGCACCATCACTATGAAGCCATGTGGCCATCAGCACCATCACTATGCAGCCATGTGACCATCAGCACCATCACTATGAAGCTATGTGACCATCAGCACCATTACTATGAAGCTATGTGACCATCAGCACCATCACTATGAAGCCATGTGACCATCAGCACCATCACTATGAAGCCATGTGACCATCAGCACCATCACTATGAAGCCATGTGGCCATCAGCACCATCACTATGAAGCCATGTGACCATCAGCACCATCACTATGAAGCCATGTGACCATCAGCACCATCACTATGAAGCCATGTGACCATCAGCACCATCACTATGAAGCCATGTGACCATCAGCACCATCACTATGAAGCCATGTGACCATCAGCACCATCACTATGAAGCCATGTGACCATCAGCACCATCACTATGAAGCCATGTGGCCATCAGCACCATCACTATGAAGCCATGTGACCATCAGCACCATCACTATGCAGCCATGTGACCATCAGCACCATCACTATGAAGCCATGTGACCATCAGCACCATCACTATGAAGCCATGTGACCATCAGCACCATCACTATGAAGCCATGTGACCATCAGCACCATCACTATGAAGCCATGTGGCCATCAGCACCATCACTATGAAGCTATGTGACCATCAGCACCATCCCTATGAAGCCATGTGACCATCAGCACCATCACTATGAAGCCATGTGGCCCTCAGCACATCACTATGAAGCCATGTGACCATCAGCACCATCACTATGAAGCCATGTGACCATCAGCACCATCACTATGAAGCCATGTGGCCATCAGCACCATCACTATGAAGCCATGTGGCCATCAGCACCATCACTATGAAGCCATGTGACCATCAGCACCATCACTATGAAGCAAATAGATTGCCCGATGGCCAAAAACTTTCCTCCTCAGGGTAAATGTAGAATCACAGTGCAAATAAACACCACATCACAATGATACTAGATAGAGCTAGACAGACTGCAATAATTCTGGCCATATCCTTTTAGACAAGGACATTGGCATGTGTGTGTGTGTGTGTGTGTGTATGTGTGTGTATGTGTGTGTGTGTAGTGTGTGTGTGTGTATGTGTGTGTGTGTATGTGTGGGTGTGTATGTGTGTGTGTGTGTGCATACATGCACAATGTCCCGCAAGAAGGATTGCAATCTTATATCACTTTCATTTCAGCGACAGTGAGTCGCTCAGTCTCAGCCACCCAGATATGCACCTTTTCACTAGATTTTTTCTTTTGCTCCTCCCCATTTCATACCTGTAACATGTTCTGCTGTTGAGACAGAAACCCGTAGAATTGGAAGTACTGTACTGCGCAGGCGTCGTCCGTCCTGAGAGTAAACATCGACTGCTTCTTTCTTTGCGTTGCGGGTGCGAGACGGGCTTGAAGGAAGGTAATTAGCTGACCACAGTCTGGTCAACAAGAAGATATTATGGTGGCAGGGAAGATAGATGGGATCAGAGGAGGACGGGTAGAGTGGAGGGTTTTGCGTTAAGGATCTGACGCAACAGCTTTATTAAATCGACTCTTACCATCTAAAGTAACAGCTGCAGACCCATCTGCCACCCTGAACACGACAACATTCGCGCCCGCATGATAAACGTGACCAAGGTCCTTCACTTGGGCTTCGAACACCTGTTCCTTCTCTTCGATTACCACCGGGCCGAGTGATGAAAAATAATAATAATAAAACTTGTGTTACATGTAACAAACATTTCCTCCATGTTATAATACAACCCTCCGCCCCCGCATATATAAAGGCCGTATATCAGTCTATCATGGCTTACAATATGCACACCTCTCACACTATGCAATGGGACCTACCGGTATTAAAGCTCAGACGACAACAGGACGGCTCCTCTCCAGTACACGTGAGCTGCATATTTGCGCCTTCAAATTCCTGTAGCGGCTCGAGCGTTTCGCTCAAAATTCTCAGCTTGACGCTGGCGATGTGCAACGTGTCCTGAACGAGTGCGTTCTGGGGACTGAGACTGGCTGTCATCTCTGATGATGTAGTAGCCATGCGACTCCCAGGATCACGTGATCTGTTCAGTTTCTGATTTTAATTTTGAGATTCTTCACTCAAGGTTCAACAGTGCATACGTAGCAGTGTCAGCAGCTTGGTGAAAGTGTTTTGAGAACAGCAGGGAATAAAAACTCTTGCATTACTTACATTGTGTGTTCAATATTAGCTTTCGACTACGGCAGTATAAATTTTAGTTCCTCAGCCCAATGCATTACAGAAAAGATGTACAGAGGAATTCTAGTGCCATCGGAACATTGTCATATCCAGCTCAAGTGCTCTTCGAGATACTTTATGCTTACCCCTGTAAAGATATTCGCTCGAAGAGTACTAATTGGGCTGGATATGACGATGTAAGTAAATTGTGCCCAGTTCCAGGCGCTCTTTGCCGATCAACTAGAATTAATCAATACAGAGCTATCGATAAGCACCAGCTGCGATTTATAATATCAACTACACGCTTTAGAGTATACAAGTAAATAAAAACATTCTCTAACGTTGGTATATAGGATTGACCAATGGTGGTGTAAAAAGCACGGAAACAAGAGTGACAGAAATTTGACTGGAAAATTGAAATAGGCCTATATTTAGCACATTACTCAGGCATGCACTGTTATAACGTTAGTGAGCTAAATATAGGCCTATTTCAATTTTCCAGTCAGATTTCTGTCACTCTTGTTTCCGTGCTTTTTACACCACCATTGGTCAATCCTATATACCAACAACTTTCTCGTTAGAGAATGTTTTTATTTACTTGTTTCATCATCTGTCATAGTAGCGCGTCTTTATATGTTGTCACAAATTCATTTTAATTTTTGAAGAGAAGGAGGTTAGTTTTTAATGTACTGTACGGTTCCCCTGCCTTGTCCTCTTCCTCTCCCCCAGCCTCGTCTCTGACCTCGGCAGCCTGGTTCAGGCCATGGGAGCCATGCGGGTGGTGGTGGCAGCAGGCGAAGTGGTGGTGGGGGCACTGGTGCCAATACTGGTGCCGGTGGTGGGGCTGGTGCAGGTAGCGGTGCTCCTGCTGCTTCTGCTGGCAGCAGCAGGGGCAGTGCTGCAGCTGCTGCTTCTGCTGCTGGCGGTGGGGACAGCTCTGCTGCTGCTGCTGCTGGCAGTGGGGGCAGCTCTGCTGCTTCTGCTGGTGGCGGTGAGGGCAGCGCTGCTGCTGCTGCTGGCGATGGGGGCAGCTGTGCTGCTGCTGCTGCTGCTGGTGGGGGCAGCTCTGCTGCTGCTGGCGGTGGGGGCAGTGCTGCTACTGCTGGCGGCGGACGGTAGGGGGCAGCACTGCATCTGACAGAGAGTATAGAAACAAAGTGCAAGGATTTAGTTAACATCACCAATTGGTCTACATATTCATGACCTCACAGATAAGGGGGAGTGGTTGTGTGTGTGTGTGTGTGTTGCCAGCTGTGCTAAAATTCTATTGGTCCAATTTAATCTATTCACAGATTGGTCTGCATAACTCATGACCCTACAAAGGTGCCATTGCGAGGAAATTGGAGGAGTTCATTCATGCTCCAAATTAAAAGGTGTTAACAATATTTACATGGGAAAGACCTCACCTCCAATGATGAATGGACATTTGGAACAGTGACTTTGTCCTCAACACTAATGCTACTTCTTCACTAGTGACACTCATTTGTACATTTCCATTTCAAGGGGTGCATGGTATCCTTATCTCTGTCCCCTATCTCCTCTGCCACTTCACACCTACCATTGAGGTCTACTGGAATGGCCCCAAGTTGTTTTGTGTAAAGGTGGGGCAACTTGTTTTGTGTAAAGGTCGGCATACACGGGGCAACTTGTCGCATGCAACTCGAATGAATATGGGTAAAAGTTCCGTAATTGTTTAGTTTACTGATGGTTTGCGGAATATTCATTTGAGTTGCATGCGACAAATCGGCAGGAAGTCGCCCGGTGTATGCCGGCCTTTAGTGTACAAATTAATAAAAAAGTAAGGTTCAGAGCCAGCAGTACGATACCCTGCCCACACTAAAATTCAATGCACTAACTTCCCGGATAGTTTTTAGCAATGACCCTGCTTTTGCTCTTCGTACACTCAGTGCTTTAGAAACCAATGCATCTGCACCAATCTTACTTACTGCTGCATGGGCAGATCTTGTAACAACCTTTTGAGCTAGCAATGGATGAGACTTACAAAAGGCATCATTTACTTCACTTAGAAGCTCACTATCCCTAAACCACCATTATACTCCATTAGTGCATGTATACAAGGAGTAGAGAAGGATATGGTTGCAGTAATTTTCAGTGCTCAACCCTAGCAAATGCAATTAAATTCATACACAGTTGCAGGTTGTACATCAGATAAAGGAAGCCTTTTTGTACATCAGATTAAGGATGACACCCCAATATTAGGAGAATGGGTCACCATGCATGCTTTACATGTGAAGTGAATGGTTTTGTGCCGATCCCTTACATGCGTGCTGTACACATGTTGCATGCACATCTTCCTATAGCTTTTTAATGCTAGTGCAATACAATATGCCATGACATACCTTTGGGTGGTAGTAGTAGTTCGGTGACCCCTGCGATACCGCGTCCTCCCGGCACTAGCCAATCGGACAGCGGGGTCATTCCAATACCGATTCCTTTCAGATGCCTTAATGGCAGTTGAATTGTCCTCGTATTTCTGCCTTTTAGCAGCGCGGTTCTCCTCGACGTCCTCTTGATATCGCTGCCTTTTAGCAGCACGGTTCTCCTCGAGGTCCTCTTGATATCGCTGCCTTTTAGCACATTGCTTAGATTCAATATCTGCGTTGTAGCTGTCGCGTACAGAGGCCTTCTTCTTTTCGGGATGGGCTTTGTAGCTGTCGCGTACAGAGGCCTTCTTCTTTTCGGGATGGGCCTTGTAGCTGTCGCGTACAGAAGCCTTCTTCTTTTCGGGATGGGCCTTGTAGCTGTCGCGTACAGAGGCCTTCTTCTTTTCGGGATGGGCCTTGTAGCTGTCGCGTACAGAGGCCTTCTTTTCGGGATCGGCCTTGTAGCTGTCACGTACAGGGGCCTTCTTCTGTTCGGGATCCTTTTTTTTACATCAGATAAGGAAGCCTTTTTGTACATCAGATTAAGGATGACACCCCAATATTCAATAGACAGGTCACAAAGGACTGTACACAACAGTTGGGTCACCATGCATGCTTTACATGTGAAGTGAATGGCAGATCTCTTACATGCGTGCTGTGCATGCACATCTTCCTATAGCTTTTTAATGCTAGTGCAATACAACATGCCATCACATACCTTTGGGTGGTAGTGGTTGTTCGGTCATAGATATTTGAGTAGGGATAGGAAACGCAGTCAATTAACACCTGCAGTCCGCATAGTTCTCGTACCCAGGCCATCATCATGGCACGATGCCTTAATGGTATCAAAGAAAATAGCCATTTCGAAGCCGCTTTCCGTAGGTAAGATCATGCTTGTATGCGCGCATGCACGTAAAGAAACGTTAATTTTGATGTTGGCGATTTTGGACGACATCTTGTTGGATGAAAGTGTTTTGCTACCATCACCTGTTGCTGAAGCCTCGAGGAAAGCAGCCTGTAGTCTCAAAGAATGGATAGCTGCCAACAAAACAGAGATAGCAAGCGAGTTTCTGTTCAAAATGCACGGATACATATCCAAAGCAGTGTGCCACGTCAGTTCGTCCTCTAAAAAGTTTAATGTTGGGAGAGAAAAGTACTTACTACAAGATACGGATATCTCCAACATTTAGGCGTACCTGGTGTGACTTCTTCATGCAAAAAATCGGCAGTATTCCTCCCCCTCATCTATACCAACACATAACAGACCTATACTACTAAGCAAAATGGTTCAAAGGCATGTAGATGGAATAGTTGATCATAGCAAAGAAGATGGCACTGAGCCAATCACCAGAATTGAGGAATGTGCGTTATGATATGCAGCTGGATATGTGTGCAAGCATTTAGTTGAAAAGCTAAAGAAGTCGTCACATCCATTAAGGGATAAGTTGATCTGGTGCCTTCACAAGCTTGAGGTTGATGGTGAAAGTGAGCCCGACAATGACTCCACAGCATGGATAGAATCTATTGATCGTGGTGGTCTTTGGCATATTAGTGGCAGTGTTTACCCTGTGTTTTATGCCATGGAGGAAGAAACACGAAGGCGTGTGAAGAATAGGAGCACACAGCACACACTGGATGTGAAGGGGTTAACAGATGCCATTATTTCCAATGATGACATCTTGTTCTTGTTGTAAGAGGAGACTATCCTGCTTCAAGACATAACCAAACTATGGATAACTGTCAGAGGCTTTGCTTATGTTAATGGATGGGTAGAACAATACAAGCAATTAAAAAGCAGCACCCTCCAAAAAAAAAAAGGCCCTGCGTAAAACACTTGAAGCTGGCAATTGCACTTGAGAATGTACATATATAGTAGATGTGCATGTGAACTTATATGTACAAGTAAATAAAAACATTCTCTAACGAGAAAGTTGGTGGGCATATAGGATTGACAATGTTGGTGTAAAAAGCACGGAAACAAGTGTGACAGAAATGTTACTGGAAAATTGAAATAGGCCTATATTTAGCCCAGTCACATTTAGGCAGCGCACGCCTGAGAAAATGGGCTAAATATAGGCCTATTTCAATTTTCCAGTAACATTTCTGTCACACTTGTTTCCGTGCTTTTTACACCAACATTGTCAATCCTATATGCCCACCAACTTTCTCGTTAGAGAATGTTTTTATTTACTTGTTTCATAAGTTTTTTTTTCTCCGTGTCAAAGAACTTATAAACGCTTTGTTTTTTACAATACGACTTTAATAATGAAAAGTAATAAATTAACGAACACATAATTAATTAAAAATGGTACGTATAATTGTTTTTAATATAATTAATTATATTGCCGCCTCCTCGGCCTCTTCTCTCTCCTCTTCCTCTTCTCCCCCCCCCCCCCCCCCCCCCCCCCCGCCTTTGGTATGGCCATGCGGGTGGCGGGGGCAGGAAAAAAGGCAGGGGCAGCATTGGGGGGAGCAGTGGCGGGGGCAGAACTGGTACTGGCGGTGGGAGGGGCGCTGCTGGTGGTGGTGGGACTAGCTCTGGGGGGGGGGGGGCTAGCGCTGGTGGGGGCAGTGGTGGGAGCAGCGGTGGGGCTAGCGCTGGCAGCGCTGCTGCTGGTGGTGGGGCTAGCGCTGGCGGGGGGCAGCGCTGCTGCTGGTGGTGGGGCTAGCGTTGGCGGGGGCAGCGCTGCTGCTGATGGTGGGGCTAGCGTTGGCAGGGGCAGCGCTGCTGCTGGTGGTGGGGCTAGCGCTGGCGGGGGCAGCGCTGCTGCTGGTGGTGAGGCTAGCGCTGGCGGGGGGCAGCGCTGCTGCTGGTGGTGGGGCTAGCGTTGGCGGGGGCAGCGCTGCTGCTGATGGTGGGGCTAGCGTTGGCAGGGGCAGCGCTGCTGCTGGTGGTGGGGCTAGCGCTGGCGGGGGCAGCGCTGCTGCTGGTGGTGAGGCTAGCGCTGGCGGGGGCAGAAGTTGTGATGAAGGAGGATGTATGTGCTTCCTCGACCTCCTCTCCTTCAGAGTCATCAAAAAATTCTTTCCCGACTTCTTCAGCCATCTACGTGACAGACAGAGTATTGAAACAACTTGTAAAAAATTTAGTATTTACCTTTGAATTTTTTTCAAGAGAGAAATGTGCTGTTCTACGGGTCGTTGGTTTATACCGGTACATGCACAGCCACGTTTTCTAGCTGCGCTATAATTCTATTGGTCTAATTTAATCCGTCCATTCACTGATTGGTCGCTTTTTCATGCATGCCATCACATACTGAGGGGAGGGGTGGAGTGTGTGTGTGTAGGTGTGCTAAAATTCTATTGGTAGAATTTCATCCAATCACATGACCTGAGGTGCATGCAGGTGCAGTGGTGTTGAAATTAGCACATCTGATATATTGTGCTGTTAACTATCTAGCTTCTGCCACTAGGCCTATCACCTATGGAAATTTATTTTTGTAAATGACAGCAGTTACTCAAATTTTTCCAAGATCTGCCATTGTGATGTATATACCATGCTATAATTGTTGCAAACATGAGAGTATAAGTTGTGCACACATTTTTTACATACATGTATATCATTGGCCATGGGAGTAGGTCCCACATATATCTCTGCATGTGCATGTTGGTTTGCAGAGATATATGTATTACATATCCCTTATCCCTGTCCTTTATCTCCTCTGCCACTACACACCTACCATTGAGGTCTACTGGAATGGCTCCATGCTGTTTTGTGTGAGTGTACGAATTATCAAAGAAGTAAGGTTCAGCCCCAGCAATATGAAACCTATGCCCGACTAAAATATCACTCTCTTGCAACTTCTTTGCATTAACCTTACGGATAGTTTTTAGCAGTGACCCTGCCTGTGATCTTCGTACACTGAGTGCTTTAGCAAGTAATGCATCTGCACTAATCTTACTTACTGCTGCACGGGCAGATCTTGTAACAACCTTTTGAGCTAGCAATGGATGGCTATTGCAAAAAGCATTGTTTACTTCACTCAGAAGCTCACTATCCCTAAGAATTGCTTTTTCAAGCCTCACTCCATACTCTGCTAGTGTGCGAGAGTTGGGCTCAAACAGGGAGTAACTATATGGGAGAAGATAGGGTTGCAGTACTTTTATTTTACCATACATTATGCCTTATACATGTATCAAAACATTTCACCAATTGCGCATTACATGAATTATTTCATTTTCATGCAACTCAATTTTGGGTAACACTTCTGTACACACGTGTAGTGGACCTTTAGATTGACCCTTTACATGTACATGGCTTGTGGGAAGCCTTACTGTACATCTGATAACAATTAAACACAGCTGCAGCAAGGGGTGGATGCGCATGACTGACTTGTACTATACACACGCGCTTGTGTAGTCCTTTCTTTCAACATCAGATAACTAATGTACAATGTAACAGACACAGATGCATGCACAAATAACCTTTTGTACAAACATTGACCTTTACCAGGGAACTGGGAAGCCTTACTGTACATCTGATAATATGCATGCAAGCGTACAAGAAATGTGTTAATGTGTGCATGACAGGAAGCCATGAGCAACTTACATTAGCACGTAAGAAAGCAGCCCTTAGACTTTAAATGCTACATACAGCATGCTATTTATAACATACCTTTGGGTGGTAGTGGTAGTTCTACGACCCTTCCAATACCGACTCCTTCTAGCTGCCTTAATGGTAGCTGAATTGCCCCTGTATATCCGCCTATTAGCAGCACGGTTCTCCTCGACGCCCTCTTGATATCGCTGCCTTTTAGCAGCACGGTTCTCCTCGACGCCCTCTTGATATCGCTGCCTTTTAGCAGCACGGTTCTCCTCGACGCCCTCTTGATATCGCTGCCTTTTAGCAGCACGGTTCTCCTCGACGCCCTCTTGATATCGCTGCCTTTTAGCAGCACGGTTCTCCTCGACGCCCTCTTGATATCGCTGCCTTTTAGCAGCACGGTTCTCCTCGACGCCCTCTTGATATCGCTGCCTTTTAGCAGCACGGTTCTCCTCGACGCCCTCTTGATATCGCTGCCTTTTAGCAGCACGCTTAGATACAGCATTTGCGTTGTAGGTGTCGCGTACAGAGGCCTTCTTCTTTTCAGGGTCGGCCTTGTAGGTGTCGCGTACAGAGGCCTTCTTCTTTTCTGGGTCGGCCTTGTAGGTGTCGCGTACAGAGGCCTTCTTCTTTTCAGGGTCGGCCTTGTAGCGCTCTCGGGCTTTAGCCTTGTTCTCTTGTGATAAAATATCTTCTCGTTTTTGGAGGTATTCCGCTCGTTGCTTACATCTCTTCTTTCGATTACGCGAAGGCATTAAAAAAAAAACAACTTCACTAACAAAAGTAAGTAATGACTAAACTGCGATAGGATCACCAAATAAATTTAGTGCAGGTTGGAGCATTTATACTGTATAACATTATTAAATACATCATTGTTTAAAATTAATTCCTATATTATGCTTGCTAGATGTGATATGCATCTATATGACCTTAAGGGGCACCGTGCCGGTAAATTCTGAAGAGATTGGTACTATTGTCGTTCTTTAAAACCGTTCGTAGCTCACTATGAACAATTTTTTGGGGAATGGGCACGAGAAGCAGGTTTTTTGTTTGTCGGGAAGCGCATAGTTTAATGACATGAAACTAGCATGAAAACGTAGATCTTGGTGTTGTCGTTCGATTGCTGCAACGAGATAAGTGATCCATTTCTCCGTTGTCCCTCCCGACGCGATTTAAACTTTTTAATGACATTCATCATTCCTCAATCAATCCTATATTGAACCTGCTGACGCAGGTTCAGATTTTGTGCAACGTCACATGCATATACAATAACATGTTCAACCATTACATTACATACTATGGAAACACACTGACGATATGTGCACTGGTAGCACTAAGGTGGCGTCCTTAGTCTTCTTCTTCTTTGTTCTACCTAAACTTGCAGTGCCCAGTCCGATTCATCAGTTCTATAGAGACATGAAATGGCACCTTCTTTTCTCCCCGTAAAGAAGCTTATTATTCAAAAACCAAAATGCGTTGCTGCATAGAATACATGCCCCAACATGTATCCTCAATATGGCCCAGAGCAGTATCAAAATACGCACGCTACAAGCCACAGTTTGACTGACTCTTATCAGGAACTAGTTATTTGGCCCTCACGCGTACAATATCTATCTGGCATAGGGAAAACATACACCATGCTGTTTAGTTTCACGAACCCTATACGAAAAATCAAGCCAATACAATTTAGATGCATCCGTTTGTATTCAGTACGCCTCAGTTCACATATGTATGTAATTACTACAAACGCGCGTATCTACCGTTGTAGGCATGCGCCACTAATAAAACTTACATCACCATGATCAGCGTTCGCAGCTCTATCGGAATACACTCACAAACGTTCTCTTTCTCTTTAAACTCTAGTCGTCGTTTTGGGGGAGTAGCGTTTCACACTCAATTAACACCTATGCGGACTGCGCGCCTTAAAATGTATTGGCTCACGTGATTTGTTTCCCGGCTGGAAACTGAGTGTATAATTACGGTATCACTCTGAAGTGACGCCTCATTATAGCCACCCAATGTTTCAAAGCTTACCATGACTCACCAGAAGCTGCAAATCAGAAAATGAAATCAAATTCACGCACTGTACTTAAGTTTCTAGCATGCCCACTCCATACGCATAGTCTACATGACACGTAAACAATACGCGCAGGCTGTTTTTGTAAGGTCACGCGGCACGTATTTTGGAGGGGCCATTACAAAACCATACGACGCTAACTTCAGGAACAAAATTGGAAGGTAAGCATACTACGGTATTGATCGGGAGGCATGTGGCAATACGTATATACGAACCTGCAGTTGTGACGCATTTTCTTTCACGAGCGTATTTCATGAATAATCGATACAAGTTGTGGTTTCATTCGTACATGTATATGTACCTGGTACATGATTATAGGTATGGATTACCACATAGAGCAAGTACCCATGTGTTGTAGAGTGTGTGGACAGAGGCTGTGGAAATCCAAAGCAAAGCAAAGCAAAAGATTAGCTATGCATGAATGCAATGCATTCACAGCTGATCTGAAAATAGCTTTTGACATCGACACCTCTGGGGATGATGTCAACACACATCCTGGAAGGTTCTGCTTGCTCTGTAAGCATTCAATGGAGAGGACAATCAGTGCCATAATGAAAAGGGTGCATCACAAGTGTACAGTCAGTGTATTTCAGTGGCAGAAACATACATTTCATCAATGCAAGGTACGGTGTAAACATGTACTTTATTTGAACAATAGCATGATATGACATCATGGGGCATAGGTATGCGAGCACTTTAGTGCATGTGCAAGTGGACACATGAAAAGGACAAAAGCAGGAACTGTTCACCAGGCAGGCATATCACCTAACACACTAATAGCTCATCTTCAGAAGATTGCCTCTCCAGCAGCTTTCTTGCATGAGCCTAGTCCACCTTTGGCCAGCGTGAACAATCTGTCGATCTTAGAAAAGCTGAAGTGTGCAATATGTGCCAACGTTCTTTCACAGCCA
This sequence comes from Ephydatia muelleri, assembly GCA_013339895.1. Lineage (NCBI taxonomy): Eukaryota > Metazoa > Porifera > Demospongiae > Spongillida > Spongillidae > Ephydatia > Ephydatia muelleri. Next base: position 490,223 of record JABACO010000011.1, on the reverse strand, counting down.
CTAGAATTGATGTGCAGTGCACTGGTATGCACCACGTGCCTCACAGAGAGTATAGCAGCATCTGGCGCTGTGAGCTGTCCCTGTTGCTCAAATGATGGTCCCTTGCTTCCAACACATGTCAGACGTGCATCAAATGCAATACTCCTGCTGCTATCAGATGTTAGAAGACATTGTGCTGGTTGCAACAGGGACATTAGAAGTGGTGATTATGAAGGGCATGAGTGTGTACCATCACTTACACCTGAGGAGGAGAAGCAAGCTGCTGAGCTACTGAAGAGGGCCATCTCTACCAGTCCTGACAAAGGTGTTGTACAGCTTGCTACAGGAGGAGCAGTAAGGAGATGTTTTGACTGGTACTGAGGTTTTATAATATCTACCCTCACCTTAGCCAATGACATTCATGCAAGTCACTAAAGCCAAGCAACAGCCTGCTCAAGAACCATGAAAATGAGAAATGCAGAGAATACGAAGTATTGTCAGTGGAGGGAAGCATCTGCCCTCATCCAAAAAGAAGTTCTCACCCTCAGTGACGAAGAGCGACAATGTTTGTTGGCTACTGCAGGCATCTCATCATCCATTGAGATTGGTCCAGCTCAGGTATTAATAAGGTCTCACAGGCCTACTGTTTCCATCAGCACAATGTTGTGTGTCCCATGTCGCACTAATTGAATGTAGGGAATTAAACAAGTGTACATTAACTCAGATTGCTGTTCCTCATCATAAGTACAAAGTACGTACTGTGCCTTGCTATAACCTTCTACGAGTAGTCATTTAATTTACTGCATACAAATTAGTACAGTGCGATACGCAACACTGTGCTGCCTCTTCTTGATGAAGAAGGATGTACCACGCAGTTTTTTTTGAAGGGCAATGGTTCTGCCTGGCGATAAATTACCCTATCATTGCTGATTGCGGTAGGTCAGGGCCCGCACGTGGCAAGTTTACAATGGATAGCAATATTCATCTTCCATGATCAGAAGCTTCTTGAGCTTGTTTGCTAACCATGGCATATCCTTATGACTTGTCCCTATTTGTGTCAGGGACAGTCCTATAAGGACACAATGTATGCATAAAGGACCAGTCCTATCACGTTGCTACACGTACCTACATGTATGTGCAGTGTAGACATGTCTCGTGGTCTCATGAGCTGTTCAATGGATAGATTAAAAATGTATGTGCAGAGAAGGCATTCAGTGAGAGAAAATGTGTGTACCATCATTATTAGAGAGCACTACTGTTTTTTTTTCACATGAACAACAGTGTGTGCTTCGTGTGTCCCGTGTCTGTGCACATGTGTGAGTCTGTGTGTGCGTCTGTGTGTGTCTGTGTGTATCTGTATGTGTGTCTGTGTGTATTGTGTGTGTATCTGTGAGCGTGTGTCTGTTGTGTCTGTGCATGTGTGTCTATATGTATTTTATGTGTGTGAGTCTGTGTGCAAGTCTGCGTGTCTGTGTGTTTCTGTGTGTGTGTATGTCGTGTGTCTGTGGGTATGTCTGTATTTCGTATGTGTGTCTGTGTGTGCTTGTGTGTTTCCGTGTGCGTCTGTGTGTGTGTCTGTCGTGTGTGTATCTGTGTATGTCGTATGTGTATCTGTGTGTGCCTGTGTCTGTGCATGTGTGCTGTCGTGTGTGTATCTGTGTGTCTGTGTATTTCGTGAGTGTCAATTAACATTAAGTCATACCACTGTCACGCGCTGCGGGTGAATACATGTATAAGAGGTCATCTGATAATCGTGGTGACCTTGTGGGTAATCAATTGTCACCTGCAGTGTTGGTAAGATGAGTTACTGGTATCTGCCCTGTCTAGTAGAATGGCATCGCTCCTGCATACACTGCTGTAGCATCTCTCCTTGTTAGTGCTTCGATCTGGTCCTTCATTAAACTAACAACGATGACTACTGACCCTCCCGCTCGTCTGTCGAACAGTTTAGGCAGGATCTAATAGCAGATGGACTTCCCGCTTCCACGAAGACATCACAACCACTGGCTTCCATAGCTGCTCGCTGGTCAGACTGAAAGCCAAGCTTGATTGCAGCGGAGGTGATCTCATGATTACGAACGCGCGCGTGACTGTCACGCGAAAAATTCAATTAAAACCACTAATTGCGCATGCTTGCAATCCGATTGTACCGTTCAGAATCGAACGGCTGGAGCCACCGAGAGATTCTCCAGACCCTACTTCCACGTAGCGGTGATGTAATCCTGTGGCGTGGGTCTGGGTACGAGACTAGGAGAATGGAACACGGGTTGCATGCAAAAATGGTGCAATCGAGCGGGAAATGTGCATTAACTTTGCACAGCTGTATCTCCCTGACGGATAGAGTAAAAATTAACGAACTGAACACATCAATAGCAACAGGACCCCTGTACGTACATATACTGAATTTGAAGCGATTTGAATGCTCCTACTTGAAGATGTGGCGGTTTTGAACCCCATGGGGTATCGGACCTCGTAGCATCAGCAAGGAACTGGTGCAAGGCCCCAAAATATGTTTTCCCGTAGTGAAATGGTGTAGTATGAAGTGTTGAAAATAGGAAGTCGATAGCGTTAACCGTTGGGAAGTTATAGCGATTCAAACGCGATACATTTTTATAACATTTTATAATCCGTGGGGCAATTTTCGCGGAAACTGTTATAAAAATTCTTTGCGTTTGAATCATTATAACTTCCGAATGATTAATGCTATCGACTTCCTATTTCATACCACACCATTTGTCAATGGTAAAATACATTTTGGGGCCTTGCATGCACTTGCTCTGTGCAAGTATTTCAACGTCCAATACCCCACCGGGTTCAAACCTACCATAACTTTCAGTAGGAGTAATCAAATTGCTTCAAATTCGGTTTGTAAATAGAGAGGTCCCTCCCTACATGCACATTTTCCCGCTTGATATAGCGGGACACAATTTGCCGCGATAGGTACAGGAACCTCTCTACCCACAAACCGAATTTTAAAAGCGATTTGATTACAGGAGAACCGAAAGGTATTTGGCGGGTTTGAACCTAGTGGGGTGTCACACATTGCAATACCCCAAACATATTTCACCATACAGAAATGGTGTAGTATGAAGTGTTGAGAATAAGAAGTCAATGGCCTTAACAGTTTGGAAGTTATAGTGATTCAAACGCAAGGGAATTTTGAGGGGCAATTTTGTTGGAAACTGTCCCATATATATAAACTATGTGTGCATGCATGTATGTGTATGTATATGTATGTACAGGTATATAAAAATGTATGTATGAGTGTGTGTTTTATGTGTATGTGTACATGTATGTGTGCATGTTTATGTATGTGTGTACATGTATGTATGTGTGTGTGTTTTATGTACACATGTATATGCGTTTTATGTACACATGTGTACATGCGTTTTATGTATGTGTGTACAAGTATTAATGTATGTATATGTATATGTGTACAAGTATTAATGTATGTATATGTATATGTGTACAAGTATTAATGTATGTATATGTATATGTGTACTTGTATGTATGTGTGTGTTTTATATATGTATGTATACATATGTGTACATGTGTATTATGTGTTTTATGTATATGTGTGTGCATGTGTATACAATTTATTTTTACTGATCATTTGAAGTAATAATAGCACCATAAACAAACATGTACAAAATAAAAATTTATGTTATTGACCTTCATGTCTTCTCAGCCTTGTAGAGACTCGCTGATGGAGAACCATGTGTGTAGCTATGTTGGTGATTCAGTGTCACCTCTCTTGAACTATTCGGCATGCTCCCGCCTGAAAGAGTGCAGCAAGATGTAAAATAGGTCACGGTCAAGTTGAACTTTGATTTAGGAGTATTGGAGTTAACAGGCCTATTGCTTTCTGGCCACTTAATTATATGCAAGCTTTTATTTTAAGTAACGAATTGCTTCCTAAGGTGATAAAAAGATCTTATTAGGACTGATGTTTGTTTTATGGGACACAAATATAAGGCATAGTCTCCCCTTCTGAAGTAATCTCTGTGGATGCTATCACAGCCTCACCTGTCCACCAAAGGGTACTGTCAAAGAAACTAGAGGACCACCAGTTCTCATTGTTGTTGAAAGCATCATCACCTGCTGACAAGGCTCGGCTGCTCTCTGTGTCAGCACCTCGTGCTGCATCCTGGCTACTGGTCACACCTCCTAGTCTTGACCTGAACTTTGAACCCAATGAACTGTAATTCTCCATCCAATGGTGGCTAGGGATGGACACAGCTAGAGGCTCCTCGTGTTCTTTGTGCCCTGGTGCTACTACCTGTAAACAGGGTGGTGATGTTGTCCAGTGCCCAGCCATTGAATCACATATATGTAAATGAGTAAACAAGTACATACATGTAATACATGTACGTTGTGGGTGCAAGGGTCAAGCATTTTAATAAAAGAGGATGGTGCAGGGACTGATACAGAAAACAAGATAGAGGCAGCAAAAACTGTTAGTCATTTTGCAACCACCCCCATGATGGGTGTGGCCTTAGGAAGAACAGTATCAAGTTTTTGAGGGGTGACTCTTTCATTGTAAGGGCATCCTGTTCAGCTGATCCTGACAAGAGAGTACATTCAATTTCAGTGATGGATCCAGTTTGTGGGGGGGGGGGGGGGGGGGGGGGAGGGAACAATTGACCCATGCCCACGTCCTGCCTCCAGCTGGGGTATGGGGGAATGGCTGTAAGCTCCTCCATAGGGTCTAGAGAAGAGCACATTACATTGTACTTCAACATCAACCCATATCTCAACAAGTCAAAGAGTGTATGTAAGCGCTTGTACATGTACACAGATAAAGCCCATTACATAGAGGTGTAGCTCCTCCCATGGATGTAAGATAAGATAACCACAGGCATTACCACTTACACACACAGACACACACACACCCTCACACACGGCGGTCTGCTCTCATTGAACGCGTGGAAACTAGGCCCCTACGCCCCAAAATATGCAGCGCTCCATAGCAACGAACCTAGCAACCGATGTCAGGTACATGAAACGTAATCAACACCTAAAAGCCATACTAGCAGTGACAAACACCTCTGACCTTTATTGTAGGAATAAATCACGTGGCCTGGCATTGCGAATTGTCGGCTCTGGCTCTTCGACACCTATTCACTTGCGCACGGTGAACACCGACCACGTGTGTTCATAAAACGATAACGACGCTCGGTGACTGAGATGGAACATGCCAAAATCACCACGGTAAAGTTAGTTGAATGTACTGTCGTTTTTTGGTATAGTTTAACGGTAACGAATTTTCTGAAGTAGTTTTCAAGCCTTTGGAAATCCACATTTTTGTGTCTTTTTGGGGGTGGGGCGCAATGAAGTTTGGTTTTACATTTGACTTCATGTTAATGTGTATATAGATTGAGCTTGAACTGCATGAATTACGTATTCTTTACTCTCATAGCCGGAGGGGGGATGGCAGCTACCAATTGTGACTCAACACTTCGCAAGTGTTCTTTCACGTGCACTATGCACATCAGGTTCTGCATGTGGTCTTTGATACGACCAAATGCCAAGCCAAGTCGATTAAATTTGGCATGGATTGACTCATCCCCCTGTTCACCTAGCCAACATGGTTAGTATTTGCCCACTGCAGAGTATGGTCCTCCAATAGGTGTGGGACTGTTGCCTCAGGATATGTGTTCCCATGAACTCTTGAATAGCCTATTTAGTTGAAATGAAGCATATAGTGAACCCTGCATGTACACTGAACGTTGCTTCCCTACCTGGTCTAGTGCATGTGCATCAATAAAGTTCTGATCACATATATTGTGACAATTTCCATATAAGGAGAATGCGGTGATGAACTTTGACACTTGACCGGCTACCTCTCCAGATCAGTGTGGCATTTTCTCTTGTGCCATCTTTGATATAGATATGCACAGAGACTGGATGTTAGGTACCTGTAAATGTTTAAGTTGTATGAATTATTCACATACACATGCATAGCACATGTACACTTTACCTTCAATGCCTTGTGTACATGGTTGCCAATAAATGCCCCCCTCCAAAATATTGCTGTCGTACACCAATGCATTGTCAAGTGTCTTGACAAAGGGCCCTTAACTCTTTGAACGCCAAGTGCATATATACATACATGCGAGAATTATCTGCCTCACCATTCATGCAGTGCTGTGTGTTATGTTGTGTTGATCAAAATCACTTTGAATACCATTGTAGATGCATGGAAGTACAATACTGACATGCCATAGTCATACAAGTATGTGGTCCTGGTGTAAGCACATTTTGTGTGCTCATTATAACCCGCTGGCATCTTTTATTGCAATAACCCATAATACGAACTGGCAAAAGGTTGGTGGGGGGGAGTGAACAAGTATGATACACTACATAGATCTGGGCTACGCATTCTTGTTCTTGGAGTATTGTAGTGATGCATTAGTGAAGTCAAGTGAGGTCATCTGAATAATGGGGTTCTTTAGCCAGTGTGAGAGGAAACATTGTGCATGTACTTATAAGGTTACAAGTGCAGCAAGCATGTGCATGCATCATAAAGTTGTGACTGATCAACACATTTTTGCACGCAATATCTAAATCATGCATGAATAGAGTAATGGTTGTGTGTGCATGCATGTATATACGCACTTGGCGTTCAAAGAGGTAAACACCTTCACTGTGTATTGCCTGTAATTTTAGCACTTTTATATTTAACATGATTTAGGTATAGAGAGAGCTCTACCTCCACTTCATTCCATGTAGATGTTCTACCTGGTCCTTAAAGAGATCAAGTGCCACATGGAGATTGGTGACGCTGTCACCAGCGGCAAAAAGCTGGATACACAGGTGTTATGGACTGAATTGGGTGTGGCAACATTGACAATCTGAAAGGTCATTTTGAATGTTCCACCTCCCTTGTCTCCTCCAATCTTCAACCAGATCTCATTGGCTGGTATAAACCCTTTATGCCAGGTAAGTCTGCCAGTTCTGCAACCATGTAGTAACAACCTTGGTATTTCATTGTCTTACTATTACACTGTCTTACCATCTAAGAGCTGTCCACCAGATGTGGAATGAATACCAAAGGAGCGCCTTTTATTTCCTCTCCACCAAATGAAATTGTAAAAGAAAACACGGCTATTTCTCCTTTGAGGTTATCACCAACAATTTTGCTGGAAGTGTGGCCCGCATCCTTTCCTCACCAGCCAGACAGATGCCTGGCGATTTGAGCCACCTGAAACACCAGGGAGTTATGGTTATGTTGTGACATACCGCCTTAGAAGCCTCAGTTTATTCCAAGGTATGGCAAGCTCAGCCTTAGTGGCCAATACCTCAGCTGCCCCAGCTCAATTGATGATGAGATTCCTGCCTTATCCAACAAAGATCGCCTCTCTTCATCACTCAGGATGAAGACCTCCTTTTGGATAAGTGCTGACGCTTCTCCACCACTGACAATGCCTCGGATTTTCTGCATTTGAAAACATCGCATTTTCACAGTCCATGAGCAGGCAGCTGTGGTTTCTTGGTGAGCTCTGGTAACATGCATGAATGTCATTGGCTAAAGTGTGCATAGATATTATGTAACCTCAGTACAAGTCAATGACATTCACTTAAATGTTCCTCCTGTAGGAAGTTGTATGATGTCTTTGTCAGGATTGGTAGAGATGGCCCACTTCAGCAATCCCGCTGCTTGCTTCTCCTTCTCAGGTGTAAGTGATGGTAGTCACCAGCCTTAACATCCCTGCTGCAGTCTGTACAATGTACCAAAACATCCAATAGCAGCAGGAGTATCACATTGGTGCTGGTCTGACATGGGAGGAAACCAAGGGACCACCCTCAGAGCAGCAGGGACAGTTCACAGCGCTAGATGATGCCATCCACTTTTGGAGGCACTTGGCACACACCATGTGGTACATTTTTATAACATTTTATAATGTATCCGTGGTGCAATTTTCGCGGAAACTGTCCCAATTATTATTATAATTATTTGTGATGGGCCGTTTTCATGGAAACTGTCCCATATACATGTACATGCATGTACATACACATATGGGGCAGAGAAAACATGGTAGTTTTCAAATCTTATAGTTGACACAAATCTTATGCACCTCAACAACTAACTGTTGCAAAGTTAAAAGTGTGGAATCTTTTAAAAGGCATTCATTTTCAATGGGAAAGGTCAATAAAGTGCGTACCGCCGGTGCTATTGTACATTTGATGCTTCCACAGTTTGTACCAGACGTTACCATACATGTAGATAGTTTAGAGATCTATGACGTTACCTCACTATGTGTACGCTCTTATCAGGCCCGTAGCCAGAAGGGGATCGGGGATCTCCCCCCTCCCCCGTTCGATGCTTGAGTGCCGCCTCTTCTAGTTATGGTACTTATAAAAATGCATTCGGCCGGAAGGTGTCTCGCTTTTCGTATTTGGCCCGCTAAACGCAGCTGCGGATGGTAATCCATCCGCAGCTGCGATGTGGGTCTGGGTACGAGACTACATTAATAGACATCCTGTTGTGGGTTGTATATATACCCACGTACCGAGAATAAACTTTTCGTTGTGTAGCAAGGAAGCTAGACGAAAATGTCTCGCATGGTGGGTGCAAGCGGTGGATCTGGAGCTCGCTTTGGTACGGGCTTCACGGGAGGAATAAACACGTTTTGGAGCTGCAACAAGGCTGGAGCTATCCCTCACTTCACGGAGCATATCAACAGCAATCCTCGACACTTTGACAGCTGGATGTTTAGAGGAATTTCTCATTCCATCATCGGTGAGCATGACAAGGCCGTCCATGATTTACAGACAGCTGCAAGTGTTGGAAGCCCATGTGAAAAGCTCGTTGCCGACGCTAAACTGTTAGAACTACAGGGTAAGGCCAGCCAGTGTCTAAGTACTTACAAAGATGCAATCCAGAAGTACCCCTCCGATGGGATTGGTTGGTTTTGGACGGCAATGACTTTGTCAGAGTGTCAAGAAAGAAGCGAATTATTCAAACGAGCGATCGGGCTAAACTATATGCCTTACGAATGCCATTATCAACTAGGAAGTCAATGCTTAGGAAATGACAATCCTTTGGAAGACACGCAAAGCCAGTACAACGATAAGTGCACAAAAGCCATTCCTGATTTTAACGCATGCCTGCAGGGAAATCCGTATAGAACTGTTTGCCACATTGAATTGGGTTTTGCTCATTTACAATTAAATCACGTACAGGAGGCCAAACAGTGCTTTGAAAAGGCAGTTGATCTCAATCCAGTCCTAACAGATTCTAATGCTGGTTTAGCCCTGATTTACGAGCATGAAGGAAATCACCTTAAAGCAAAACTGAACTGGGAAATTTACCGTAATTCAGTAGAGCCAAGGGAACAGAGAGTTGGCAGTGGTGGGAGTGGCAGTGGTGGAAGTGGCAGTGGTGGGAGTGGAAATGATGGGAGTGGCATTGGACCTTTGTTTGATCAAATGAGCCTGGCTGATAAAGATGACAGTTTGAAGATCCCAAATGAGGAAATTGCGCGAGTGTACGTTGCTCGGAGGGCCCTTGGTGGATTAAAATCCCTGCTGCTGAAGTATCGTCTGCTTGCACACTCTGCAGTGATCTTGGAAACAAGAATTGGCAATTATTATATCCTTGAATATATGGGCGACTCCACCGTTTATCTTAAAAAGATTGAATTGAATGTGGTGCACACTCAAGAGAAAGGAAAGCCACACCAAGTAATCATGGTGGATGGTGTGCCATGGACAAAGCAATTACATGGAAAGGCAGTCTCAGCAGGATGGACGTTGGAAAAGGTAAACAGTGGTTAGGTGTTTAGACTTTAACCATATATGCATCAATGAGCCTTTTGCAGCATAAAAAAAAAGACAAATGTGGATCATTGGTGTTTGTCATTGTGCGTCACATATAATATCATCCACTTGAGCATGTACATCACTTTCATAAAATGGTGATACTTTATTAACAGTTATTGTACTGGGTCATGAATCTAGAATAGTGATGCAGTATTGTTCTCCCTCTTCTTTCTCACCTCGTCTTCCCTCATCCCCACTCCATCTCTAAAAAAGACGGAGCTTCATCAGAGCTCCTTTGTATATAAATGTAATGATTACTGCTATAGAGGGGAAATATACATCAGTGGTTTAAAATATCTTACGTGTGCATGCATATAAATATTAAACTTCTAGAAGTGGATCTAAACTAAACCATTAGGCTGAATTTTTAGGTTCACTGAAATAGCAAAAACATGTCACTTTTTAGCAGCATCCCAATACTATAACGGTTTGACTATGTATGAATAATGCCATTTCCACGTTTATAAATGATCCCACAAAGAAATGTCCGTGTTTAGATAAATGTTTTCGTTACAATTACGTCATTCAATTAATCTCAAACACAGATCAAAGCCTCACCCAGTAAATTATGTAAAGTGATATTATAACATTGGTGATTTTATTGCAGGCAAAAGCTAAAATGCAAGAATTGATGCCTGGAAGATATAATCTCTTTAAATGGAATATTTGCCACACAGCACAAGAACGCCTTCGTTCTGCAATGGGCGTGTCTTGATGTGGTTGAGCTGTATGTAAAATGGACTGAGTTAATGTGTGTTAGTGCAACCTCTTGGATAGTGCATCGTAATTTGTGTGTTAGTGCAACCTCTTGGATAGTGTATCGTAATAATTTGTGTGTTACTGTACTTGTATTTGCTTATGTATGGAATATGATTGTGTCCCTCACTATAGTTCACCATCGGAATGCACGTTTATACTTTGGCTCATATTGACACAATTCTCAATCAATCCTTGCAGGTTCAGATTAATAGTTATATACATTCTGAGAACGCTTTCAGCACGGTTGTTGTACACACTGGCGGAAGACCCGTTCTGGAGCGTTCTCGGACTTGCTCTATTTTGGCGTTTTGTTCTATACCGGAACAGCACGGATCAGTACGCGCGCGTTCCACTATATCAAAGAACGGTTCCAGAAACGTTCGGAACCGTTCTATCGCGGTAGTATGAAAGCAGTATTAGACTACAAGCACAATTACCGGTGTACAAGCATAATTACGGCGTGACAAAGTTACTACACACCATGCAAAGTCCTAAAACTCCATGAGTATAGGCTTCGTGACATGCAGGGTACCACAGTTTCTTGCAACTTTCAACTTATATAAGTTAAGAGTCTGTAGCAAAATAATAGTTTTATTTAAAACCGATTAGACGCATCCGCTTTGCGTGAAATGTCTCCATCCCTGTCCTTATCGGA
>JABACO010000011.1:400810-478005 GCA_013339895.1 Ephydatia muelleri | reverse complement strand
CAGCGTGCAGCACAGGCCCCCCCGAGTGAAGGAGAGGGGCGGAGGTGTGGGACGAGGTCGGGCCACAGGCGCGGATCGGACAGCAGTAGCGCTGAAGCGATGGACGAGATGTCGTATCACTCGTACGCCAGTAGTACCATACCTTATCCTGCGCCTATGGGCATCTATCCTCCTCCCGTTCCCCTCTACCCCTCGCCGCCTGCTTTCATGTATCCCGCCAACTATCTGCTCCAACCACAACAACCTGAGCAACACACGTGGACTGATCACGACGCCGATGAACACTCTAGTTTGAAAGAAATCAAGGAAGATGATGGAGAGGACGACATCAAAGGATTTGATGATTTTGTAATGTATTGATAAAACCATTGCTCCAAATCTCTTTTGTCCAATATAACCTTCCATTAGCTCCTGCTTATATTCATCTTCATGCCCCGTTTTTCAAATCGGAGGAAGTACAACTCCTTGGGGACATGCACAGATATGAGCTATGTGATGTCATATACATACCTGGCATACGAACAACAGCTCATATAGCAACTACAACATTCATTTGGCAACACATGTCAGTGTATTGGTAACATGGCCGATATTTATATAAGCTACACACGAATTGGTAAAAACTCCCCTCCCCCTCCCCCCCTTTTATCTGTGAACTCCCTTCCCCCTCCCCCCCTTTTATCTGTGAACTCCCCTCCCCTCCCCCCCTTTTATCTGTGAACCTCCCCTCCCCCTCCCCCCTTTATCTGTGAACTCCCTTCCCCCTCCCCCCTTTTATCTGTGAACTCCCTTCCCCCCCTCCCCCCTTTTATCTGTGAACTCCCTTCCCCCTCCCCCCCTTTTATCTGTGAACTCCCTTCCCCCTCCCCCCTTTTATCTGTGAACTCCCCTCCCCCTCCCCCCCTTTTATCTGTGAACTCCCTTCCCCCTCCCCCCCTTTTATCTGTGAACTCCCTTCCCCCTCCCCCCCCTTTTATCTGTGAACTCCCCTCCCCCTCCCCCCCCTTTTATCTGTGAACTCCCCTCCCCCTCCCCCCCCTTTTATCTGTGAACTCCCTTCCCCCTCCCCCCTTTTATCTGTGAACTCCCTTCCCCCTCCCCCCCTTTTATCTGTGAACTCCCTTCCCCCTCCCCCCTTTTATCTGTGAACTCCCTTCCCCCTCCCCCCCTTTTATCTGTGAACATGCAGTGATGACCTATGCACATTTATGTGTAATTACTATAATGCATACCTCACTTAGCACACAAACTCTACCAAACCACACAAAAGCATCCGCAAAAAACAAACCATGCAGCTGGTCTATTAACTTGAAAAGCACAACACACTCCAAAGACACACATGAGATGCATAGAAGATCTATTCTATAGTCCCACCAGCTCAGCACTGACTTTCCACAGATGCTCAGCCATGTCGTCATCAACAGCAGCTTTGGTGTTTGGTGCAGTAACCTTGCAGTCCTTGAAGTACTTACCCGAGACCCCCTCCACTGCCTCGTCCACTGCGCAGTAGATGGTGGTCTGGGCACCCTCCCATTGGAGACTTCATGAACATAAAGTGAGGGGTGTTGCAAGGGAATAAAAGTGCCTAAAGGTAAAATAGTCATAACAAACTAGATCAAAAACGGCCATAATATACACCTTGGCATTAATTCGAAGCATAAAAACGTTATATTGTATGATACGCGTTGATTATTAGCCGCACAAATGAGTGCAATTAACTGCCTTTCTATGTAATCCGCTGGTAACGTGTCGCACAAGTTCAGTCCTGATGCCTCCGGGGTGGAGGCAGTTGGCGATAACGCTCTGGTACCAGCGAGACGCTTCGCCAGGGAACGGGTGAACAGAATGTTGGCCAACTTGCTTTGGCCGTACGCGAGAATGGGGGAGTACGATTTCTCGCTGTTCAAATTCATCAAAGTTGATGCCCTTTGCGCGTCTATATGCTATCGAGGAGACGTTGACGATACGAGCGGTGGGTGCTTCCTTCAGTCTATCGAGGAGGAGGTTCGTGAGGAGGAAGTGAGCGAGATGGTTCACACCGAATTGCATTTCAAATCCGTCCTCCGTCTTCGCGTACGGACAAGCCATTACTCCCGCATTGTTGATCAAGATGTCAATCGTCGGCTCCTCTTCAAGGATCGAAGAGGCAAACTGCCTAACCGACTCCAAGGAGGCGAGGTCTAGTCGTCGGAACACAACTTTGTCGTTACCGCTCCTCGCTCGTACTTCGACAACGGCCTCCTCTCCCTTCTCTGCGCTTCTGCAAGCCAGGATCACGCGAGCTCCTCTCTCCTGGCCAGGTCTACGGCGGTCTCCTTACCGATACCCGTATTAGCTCCAGTGATGATCACGGTTTTACCGTCGAGAGTGACTTTCGAGTAGCAAACCCCTCCTGCAAAATATCTTCGAATTAGATACAAGGCTCCCACGCCTATCGTTCCGCCTAAAATACACTTCAGTAGCGCTGTTGTTGAAGCCATGTTAAACATTCAGGGGGTGCGGCTCGTCAATTTTGATTAATAATGAGACACGTGCAATACATCATGTGATAGTTTCCCCCGCTATAAATTTAATGCAGAAAGTACGTGACGTCATACATTACAGGAAGACTATGTTTGTGTGCTAAGTGAGGTATGCATTATAGTAATTACACATACCAATGATAGCATAAGAACTAATGACGAAAGTGTGAACTTTAATGCAGCAACTCATACAAAGATGATTAAACAAGAAGTATAAACACAGTGCCATTTTTATGATTTAGATGCGACAAATGGTTTCAAAGCTGTGGTGTTTGGAAGAGACTAACCCATTGCTTCTTTAGAGAAATTCCACTGAGCAGAACATCAATATGAAGCCACCGTGTGTAAAATGTGAAGAACTGTCTAGTAAGTGTGGGTGTGTGCACTATCTATGCTGTGCCTGACGGGAAGATCTGCAGCTAACTATGAACCTGTGCCCTTCATCATGCCGTTGAAGGTTGGACTCCTCGCACAGAACCAGTTTGTGTGCACTTGGCTATGGGTCGAGGGGTGTGCCAATTCACCTGTGCTGTTGGTGCATGTGTTATCAGGTGTGTCTTTAGTAAAGTTTGGATGCAGTCTTGTGCAGTGGCTCAAACTTCTTACAGCAATGCTTGCCTTTCCCTTTTATGGGCAACGCTGCACTACATATATTTGTATACTTGGAGGGCTGTGTCTGTTTTAGTGTGTGCATATCATTTGTGATCTGTTGTTTGCAGCCGTCTAATTCATGAAGCTTTGTAGCTAACTTATAGAGTTTTGCTGTAGCCAAGATGTGTGCAAATATTTTATTGATAACTTCATTCCAAATAGAAACATGACATCGACATGTGTGCATACTATCAAACACGGCAACAATTAACTAAGGGGAGGGGCATAAAAAATGATAGATACTGATGCTCATCCTCTAACTTCTTTTTTTTTAATTAAAAAAAGAAGTGACAGATATTGAAGAGATGCAGCCAAATTTACTACTAGTATTTGCTTGCTAACGCTAAGAAAGTTGGCAGGTGTTGTGAGGTAAATGTTATACCGGTATTCATCATTGCAGAATTTTCCATCAACACTGCCAAACAGTACCCACATACAGAGACAACACAGATGGCTAAACAATTACACTATAGTGCCACCAGGCTCAGTACTGACTTTCCACAGACGCTCAGCCGCGTCGTCATTTGCTGCTAAAAAACAAACCTTCATATAGCACACCTTCATATATATGTCATCTAAGTCGTTATGACAAGCTTTTCAAGGCTCTAAGGAGACAACTATTCTATAGTCCCACCAGCTCAGCACTGACTTTCCACAGACGCTCAGCCATGTCGTCATCAACAGCAGCTTTGGTGAGTGGTGCAGCAACCTTGCAGTCCTTGAAGTACTTACCCGAGACCCCCTCCACTGCCTCGTCCACTGCACAGTAGATGGTGGTCTGGGCACCCTCCATTGGAGACTTCCAGAAAATATAGTTGATGGTATCAAAAAGAAGCTCAATATCTAAATGGATGCAATCAGTTCTTATAACATATCAACAGTGGGGAACATGTACAGTGGTTATTAACAGTGGGGAAACATGTACAGTGGTTATTAACAGTGGGGAACATGTACAGTGGTATTAACAGTGGGGAACACTGTACAGTGGTTATTAACAGTGTGGGAACATGTACAGTGGTTATTAACCAGTGGGGAACATGTACAGTGGTTATTAACAGTGGGGAACCTGTACAGTAGTTATTAACAGTGGGGAACATGTACAGTGGTTATTAACAGTGGGGAAACCATGTACAGTGGTTATTAAACAGTGGGGAACATGTACAGTGGTTATTAACTGTGGGGAACATGTACAGTGGTTATTAACTGTGGGGAACATGTTACAGTGGTTATTAACTGTGGGGAACATGTACTGGTTATTCATGTACTGGTTATTTCACAACATTATGGTTAAAAATACATTTGACTCCAAGCGTGTCAACCAAACACAACACACTTTACAGCCAGAGGCAAAATAATAATTAATCCTGGAGCAAATATACTGCAAAAAGTGCATTTATATACTATGATCATTAATCGCACTGTACAGTGCAGAGGACCCCCACCCCTAAACATGACTATCACCATCGGGCAAAACCCCTGGCACCAATGCACTGGAGGCTAGTTTTAAATGCTTCAGAGGGGCATTGCACAAGCCAAACACCAAACCTAAAACCATTTTGCAGTGGGGGGGGGGGGGGGCGGCAATTACTTAGATACTCTCCTATTGGCTCTAATGTGACTGCTCATATGCTTTAGGCCGTCATGAAGCTTTACACGTAGCAAGGCCGGACACAATGCACTATCACTCGCCTGTCCAAGTAGATGTCGGTAAAGTTCGGGTCTTGGTTATGACTCCGGGGTGGAGGCAGTTGGCGATAACGCTGGTACCGAGCAAGACGCTTCGCCAGGGAACGGGTGAACAGAATGTTGGCCAATTTGCTTTGGCAGTACGCGACTAATGGGGAGTACGATTTCTCGCTGTTCAAATCATCAAAGTTGATACGCTTCACAAGTCTGTATGATCCTTACCGATACCCGTATTAGCTCCAGTGATGATCACGGTTTTACCGTCGAGAGTGACTTTCGAGTAGCAAACCCCTCCTGCAAAATATCTTCGAATGAGATACAAGGCTCCCGCGCCTAACGTCCCGCCTAAAATACACCGAAGCGCAGTTGAAGCCGAGGTTGAAGCCATGTTACACGCAGGGGCGTGGTCACGGCAGTCCTAGTCTCGTTCCCACATAAAATCTTCAGCGCTGCTGTCCATCATGAGCTGCGTAATAATGTATCACTCAACTTTATAGCATCTCTGGTTATGGAGCGTTTCCTTATGTTGTTATACGGTCCTGTTGTCGCAACCAGGTAACATCAAAGCTGATCGTGATCTGGTACATTTTGTGACATAGCCGGATTATATATGAAATCAATACGATGATAGATATATGAAAGTTGGTATGAAGAAAAATACTGAAAATTACAAGAGGTGTTGAAAGCGAAGAGAAGCAACCTTGAATAGTTGAAAGCACAGAACATGCAATCACCAGTAAAATGTACGGATAGTAGTATCAGCTTCTCTGAATGAAGTGTCACTGTGAGTATCATTTCTGAGAGTGTCACTGTAGTATCATTCTCTGATGAAGTGTTGATGGCAATTAAATAATCATTTAGTGAAGACTCCAAGCACAGTATTCGAGACCACTTGTTCCTCCAATTTTAGTAAAATGAAGAGATGGCAAACTTGAAATCTATAGAAAGCTTTAATGAAGTCCTATAACTGCTATGCTTTGCAAGCCTATCAGTATTGGGAGCTCCAACTTTGGAAAGATGGGTGGTCCAGGTGTCATAGAACCACCATAGTACTTCATGGGGCTTTAGAGTTGTGTGGTTGTTTCCCAATGTGCATCATTTGCTCCAGTTAGGATGCATGCTGCCTGTGACAAGCTGTGATGCCGAGCGTTCCTCCTCTGCATCCACACTGTATTCTGTACATGTATGGGTGCAGAGAGGCTATTGTGTTTAATGCATATTCCCTAGGATATGCATACTGATAGCCATACTGTGTAGTACATATTCCCTATGATATGCATAGATATAGCCATACTGTGTAGTACATATTCTCTAGGATATGCATAGATAGCCATACTATGTAGTACATATTCCCTATGATATGCATAGCCATACTGTGTAGTACATATTCCCTATGATATGCATAGCCATACTGTGTAGTACATATTCCCTATGATATGCATAGATAGCCATACTGTGTAGTACATATTCCCTATGATATGCATAGATATAGCCATACTGTGTAGTACATATTCTCTAGGATATGCATAGATAGCCATACTGTGTAGTGCATATTCCCTATGATATGCATAGATAGCCATACTGTGTAGTACATATTCCCTATGATATGCATAGATAGCCATACTGTGTAGTACATATTCCCTATGATATGCATACTAATAGCCATACTGTGTAGTACATATTCCCTAGGATATAGCCATACTGTGTAGTACATATTCCCTAGGATATAGCCATACTGCGTAGTACATATTCCCTATGATATGCATACTAACAGCCATACTGCATATTGCAGTTCATCCAAAAGCAACCTCAGAGCCTCTTTTCATCTCTCTATCACGAGGAACGTAACTTAAAGTGAACACTTCATTTTAACTAATTGTGTTAAGTTTATCCTAATTTGGTATTCTGTAACTCAAATGAAACATTCCATATCATAATATTTATACATAATTATGCTTGCTCCTGTTTTAATGATTTTGTTTTATTTAAATAAAAGCCCGTAAGACTGCTTTGCTGCATCCACCATTAACATGAGCTTGGCCCCCCCCCCCCCCTCCCTTTGTCACCATGGAGTTCCTTGTATGATATTCCACAAAATGTAAGGTGCTGGATATGTTGAGCAATGTCATGACTAACAAATGGCCCAATGTCATGACTAACAAATGGCCCAATGTCATGACTAACAAATGGCCCAATGTCATGACTAACAAATGGCCCAATGTCATGACTAACAAATGGCCCAATGTCATGACTAACAAATGGCCCAATGTCATGACTAACAAATGGCCCAATGTCATGACTAACAAATGGCACAATGTCATGACTAACAAATGGCCTGTTGCTGAGCACATTGTATGCACAAACTTTGAGCTCAAACCTGCACAGATATAAATTCAGGTAAAAACAGGCCATTTCACACTAATGCATTACTTCTCGGTATTGAAGGAAGACATAAGCCCGAATCTTCCTACAATCGATAAGAATTAAATTAACTTTTTGTTTCTGCAGTGTGGCATGTGCTGCTTCACAAACACCTGGCCCAAGCATCTCCTCTTATCACTAAGTGATGGAGCACACAAAACTCGGAGTATGAGATCTGGCACACTGGTATAATATAATAATATAAACAATACAAAGTTTTAAAGCTTCTTCTACACTTCTTATTATGTCATCAAAACATATCCTCATTGCCAATTGTCCTTCATTCAAATATGGCCCTATGATAAATAGAGCCCTTTGAAGTCATGGTTTGAATTATCTCCCACAGAAAGACTGATAGTAATAACAGATATTCCCATAGAGTTTCACACTGAAACCAGACGTCCGCTTTCAGTTTAGCCTGAATCTCTCCTTCTTGCCCTTTGACAGCAGTGGCATCAGTTCCTGTAATAAAGGCTTGACGATAGTGGAGAACCTCCAACTGTATGCGATTATATAGATATACAAAATGGGTGATAAAATGTATATGCATGCAAACGGAAAGTGCATACTATTATGCAATTGCAACAGAGAAGGGACAAGTGGGAATGAGTAAAAGAGGGTTTTCATTTTCTTGTACCCCATTATCTATCCTCATTTCAGGGTTTGGCCTATTCTGTTCGTAAGCTAGAAATTTTTGTGCTCACAGCAAAAAAAAAAAGTCAAATCAATTCTATATTTCCAATTGACTTATCACTTACATTCTGGTACAAATTTTAACATTTTTGTACCAAGAATGTAAGTGATAAATCAATAGGGAATCAAGTTGATGCATTATTATTATAATTCTAGAGCTCTGCTAGCAAGATGTGCAAGGCTGTAAGGATGGTCCAGGCGATGATTTCTTAGAATAGGTTTTCACATTTATGTATAATGGATGATTGTATAGCATAATTATTATTATTTTTAATGGTTAATTTTTAAAATTATAATAGTAATACAAACTAGACTACACACAATGTACACAAAATGCTAACTATATCTACCCTACATCACTTTGACCGATGCTACGGGCAAGGATGGCAATTGCATTAGCTTGTACCAGGTGAAGGTTCAGCCACCCGTAGAGTTCGGTAAGAACCACTGACTTTGCCTTGGACAAGCAAGTGGCTAGTCGAGAAGCTAGCTGGGAGATAGACTCCAAAGCCTCATTTCCCCAGGCTCCATACGACTCCACTACTAATGGTACACAGACCCAGTCCAGTTCCTTGCATTTGGTGTCATTAGATGAGTTCAGTGGTCAGTGCAGCTACACCTGTTGTCACACTCGCTTCCAAAAGAGTTGTATGATTAAGCGGAGATGTGACAGACAGGTCAAAAGCTGCTGGCTTGCCCAAGACCCAGTTTGGAACTAAAAGGTCAGCTGGATGGGTGTGGCTGTGTGATTGGTGAGATTGTTAACCATTTCCACCTGGACACCAGATGAGCTCGCCAGCAGGACTCCGCAAGGATATCATGCAGTTTGTTGTGGCGGTGAAACCACATCACCACCCCTTTTGCAGGTAACAGCATGATGGCCAAGTGGATCCAAGGCAATGTCAGGGCACAGTGGGAAGCATGAACCATAGGAAAGATCCAGGCCAAGCCACCACTTGATAGCAACCTGAAATTGGGAAGGGTCAAGATGTAGTCCAAGACCCTCTGAAGGAGTAACAGACAGCCACAAACCTGCATGAGGGGAGGAAACAGACAGCAAGCGAGCCTTGTCAGCGATGGAGGACATATCCAGGAGAACCTTGAAGAGGTAGTCATCCAGCCTGGAGGAGAGGCTCTTTGGGTGACTGGAGTCAACAGAAGTGTCCTCTGCGTTAATAGTCTCTGATGGTGGTAGAAAAGAATTAAACATTTGAGTTGCTGAGACAAGGTGGTGTTTGAGACTGGGGGCCAAAACCCGAGGTACAAAGTGAGGCAATGTAAGCTGCAGGGGAGTGTTGTGTGAGAGAACGCAGACCCAGACCACCTCTACTCAGGCTCAGCCTAGCTTGGTGCCAGGCATGATCAGAAGTGTCCACAGCAGTACATTGTGCAAAGCACTTACGTACATCCTCATCAAATATCTGAAAGGCCTTTGTGGTATGCAAAGGAGGTGTAGTGCGAGCCAGATGGACAAGTTTACAGAAACCTCCCACAGATACGAAGGAGTGTAAAGGTCACATGAGGATCAACTGCTCCAACCTCTTCCAGACTGGACAGGAGTTGTTTAACAGCAACATGTTTTTTTAGAGATGAAGGCTGAGCAGAAGTCAGCAGTACCAATAGGAACTCCCAAAATATCCAGATTAGGCTCACTCGACTGCTTCATCTCAGGGGAAAGGAGCTTAAACCCTTGCAGCTGAATACCTCACACTTAGAGATGTTAATGTGGAGGCCTAAGGAAGGACCCAGCTCTTGTATCAATTTCAGGACTGAACACAAAGATGACCTTGGACCAGCAAGTGCACCGTCATCAAGATACCAGGTATGAAACAGCAGAGGACAACCGCTATCTTTGGCAATTGCTGTAATTAGAACATCCAGCACAAGGGAAAAAAACAGAGGACCAAGAGGATCACCTTGCTGCACCCCGAACTTAGATCTCAGTTGCCCTAGGGATGCCATAAAAACGGTCGTTGGCTGTAGCACCAGCTTGCCCAGGGTAGCAGCTCTGGGAAATGCATTGCACACTCAGAAAGGAGTGACTGCCGGGATACCACATTGAAGGCATTCCTCATGTCAATCTTCAACACAGCAAAGTCATCATCACCCCAGTGCTCATCAATACATGCCCGCAGGCCATGTGCTATCTTCTCCGCTCCAAATGGGCAAGCCACACCGTACTGGAAAGGATGAAAAAAAATCAGTAGCCTTTACTTTAACCATCGCACAAAGACATTTCCCAGTAAGGCGACGCAAAGCTTCTCCAGCTGCAATTGGGCGAATGTCAAAGGGGCCATCTGATTTTGACTTATTGAGAGCTGTTAGATTTCCTCCTGCAAGGAATGTTGACAATACTACGGGAGCATTGCCAGAAGCAAGTATGTTGTTGACAGCCCTCAGGGAATGGAGTATGGGTGTTTGCAGTTGAACTTCTGCAGCATCAATAAGGTGTTGTATGCGGAGACCTGAGGGACCAGCTGCAGTGAGCTTAGGGAAGGACCGTAATATTGCCATGATATTCATATCTGCTGGAATTAAAATGGGAGTATCAACATTAGACAGGGTTGGAGCAATAGGGCAGTCACTCTCTGGGGTTTGGATTGGAGCAGTCTCCATGTTTCCTCAGTGTGTGGTGCAAACCTGGGGAAGTCAAGACCTGGCAGTATTTGTTTTTCATTCATAATTAATTTCGGACATGCACAGACATATAGACATACATACATACAGACATACAGAAAGACAGACAGACATACAGACATACAGATACATACATACATAATACATACATACAGACATACATACATAACATACATACATACATACATACATACATACATACATACATACATACATACATACATACATACATACATACATACACATACATACCCTGACACACTGAGACACACTAGCTATGAAAGTTACGATGATGAAATATCCCCCTCCTGAAGGGAACATCCACATCGTAAGAGGAGGGCTCGGGCATTGGCTCGCACAAGAGTCAAATTAAGGCGGCCGTACAGGCTGCAGACAACCTTGGACTTGGGGGAGTTGGTCCTTGTGGCAAGGTATGATGCGAGCCGTGAAAAAGCTTGCACCGCTTCGCTGCCCCAAGTTCCATATGACTCGGCCACAAGGGGAATACACGTCCACCCCAACTCGGAACACTTGGCATCATTGGCAGAGTGCTTCCTTAGCTCAGCGGCAACCGCTGCTGACCCTGCTGTGCGACCCGCTTCAGAGATAAAGGTAGGGTTAAGCGGAGACACCACAGTAAGGTCAAAGGCAGCAGGCTTGCCACAGAGCCAATTGGAAGCTAGGATGTCAGCAGGGCGTGTGTTCCGAAGCTCATGTCCTAGTCCACTACCAGCCTCCGCCTTGGCGCTTATGCAGGCACGATGGCAGGTCTGAAGCACTACATCCCTGAGCTTGTTGTGCCTGGATATAGCATCACCACCTCTCTTACATGTTACTGCATGGTGGCCTAAGGGATCCAAGGGATGTTCTGGACACAATGCACAGGGAGGTGAGCCAGGTGAGGTATTTAGCCCGAGCCACCACTTGATGGCCATTTGGTGCTCGTTGGGGTCTAGGTTTAGACCCAGGCCCTACAGAGAGCCAAGCGGAGGCATGGGGAGAGGACACAGACAGGAGACGAGCCTTGTCAGCCACAGAGCTCTGGGAAAAAAGAGAGTTAAATTGAATGTTTTCTAATGCAGCTGATAGAGTGTGTTGTCGGCAAGGAGAAGATGTAAGACTGTTAATATCAATTGCACTCTCAGGGGGAACACACCTGTTGTAGGAATTGACCGCATCGGCCAGGAAATTATCTGATGGTGAGGCAAGGCCTGCAGTACTGATGGAGGCGATAAAGGCTGCATTAGAGTGATGAGCCAGTGAACGAAGCCCCAGGCCACCTCTACTTAAGCTCAACTGGGCCTGCATCCAAGAGCTGTCAGTAGTGTCAATAGCTTGGCACTCTGTGAAGGTGCATCTGACCTGCTCATCAAAGGCATGCAGCTCATCCAATGCCAGGGATGGGGGAGTGGAACGTGCAACATGGACCAATTTGGTAAACCCACCACACATGCGTAGCAGAATGAGAGCAATCTGAGGATCACATGACCCGAGCTTCACCAGGGAGGATAGCAATGTGGAGGAAGCAGCACGTTTAGAGGCAATAAATGATGAACAAAAGGCAACCTCCCCTATGGGGGCTCCGAGGATGATAAGGTTGGGTGTACAAGATTTGTTCATCTGAGAAGGGAATACACTGAGGTCACCTTGGCCAAAAAGCTCGCATTTAGATGGATTTAAATGGAGCCCCAATGAGACCTAAATCTTGAAGTAGGCATACAACATGCTGGACAGAGGTAGATGGGCCGGCCACCACCCCATCATCCAGGTACCATGCATTGAAAAGTAAGTCTTGGCAACTTTCATCCTTGGAGATGGAAAGGACCAGATGGTGCAGGACCAAGGCGAAGTAGAAGGGGCCTAGAGGATCCCCTTGCTGTACACCAGCCTCAGATGTCAAAGTTCCCATAGAATGCCATAGGAAAGGGTGTTGGCCATAGCACCATGTTGTCCATGGGAGGAGGAGGGGAAAATGTAGGGTGCATTGGTCAAGGAGGGACTGGCGAGACACTAGGTTGAAGGCATTCTTCATATCAACCTTCAAGCAGACAAATTCAGAGTCATGCCAATGATTATCGAGACAACGTCTGAGGCCATGGATTACCTTCTCACATCCTTGGGGGGAAGCTACACCAAACTGAAAAGGTTGAAAGAAAGCAGAAGCATCTTCCTTAATCAAACTGCATAGACATTTGCTGGTGAGTCGGCGAAGTGATTCACCCACGGCAATGGGCCTGATGTCCTGTGTACCTTTCCTTAAAGCAACTAGGCTGCCCCCGGCCATGTACTGTGAAATTGCAGCTGGGGCTTGTCCTGAGGCGAGGAGATTGATTACACCCCGAAGTAGGGAGCAGATGGAAGTAGGAACTGGAACTTCAGCCACATCAAGAAGGTGTTGGATGCGCAGACCTGTGGGGCCTGCTGCAGAGGCCTGGAAGGATATGTCCACGTTCGGCGGCAGTATGGATATTATTATAAATACATATACAGCGGAATACACGAATGGCAATAAGAACACTCCTCTAAATGTACATCCTCACAGATGCCCCGACAATGCATCAGGGTCTAGTATCCCCGTTTCGGCGTCAGTGGATTATATTATAAATACATATACAGCAGAATACACGAATGGGCATAAATGTAAGTCTAAATGTATAACAAAGACCTAATACACTCTAACTTAAAGTGCCAGGAGCTACATAACCTAAACTAAAACCTGAACCCATAATGGCTTTTAGCAGCAGACCTCGCCAGAGAGACATGTTGAGGTGGCTGTAGATCTCAGTGAGGAGGCGTGGCTTCGTGCTTGAATGTCCAAAAGCAAGCAAAGAAGCAAAGCGATTGAAGGCATCACGAGCCTCCTTACCTCAGTTTCCATAAGGCTCCACTGCAAGAGGAATGCATGTCACCCCAAGTCCTCACATTTAGCGTCATTGGAGGCATGATTCCTCTCTTCAGCAGCCTGGGCAGCTGCCCCCTCTGTGACAGTGGAGAAGTTTAGTGTAGCCGGAGTTAGAGGTGAGGTGACAGTGACATCAAAGGCTACAGGGTAACCTCTGTCCCAACCTTGTGTATGAGGATGTCGGCTGGACAGGAGTTGATATGAACCCTGCCCAAGCCATACCCAACCTCTATCCTCACCGGCAGGTGAGCCTTGCGGCAAAAGCCCGCCAAAATGTCCCTCAGGAGGTTGTGCCGTGTGACCACAAAGCCCGCATGTCTGCATGAGCTGCGTGGTGCCCCAGAGGGTCAAGGATGATGTCTGGGCAATAGGGACAAGAGGAACCTCCAGCAGTGTCAAGACCCAGCCACCACCTAAGAGCAACTTAGCATTCAGCTTGGTCTAGATGCCAGTTCAAGCCTGGTGAGGGAGTAGCTGTTATCCAAGACCCTGTGAAGGGGGCTGACACTGAAAGGAGTCATGCTTTATATTGACTGGAGAAAATAAAGATTGAAAAATGAAAGTATCCAATTTCTTAGAAGGGCTACTCTGATGTGATGTGGGGGAGAAGCGAGACATCCTCAACTGTGTTGCGACACCTGAGAGTTAAACAGAGCAACAGCCTGCTGTAGGTGAATGTTATCAGGCGAACCAAACCCCGAAGCAGTCAAAGAGGAGATGAAAGCTGCAGGGGAGTGTCCTGAGAGCGAGCGAAGGCCTAAACCTCCCATGTTGAGGCTGAGCTGAGCCTGTGACCAGTTGGAATCAGGGATGTCCACAGCATGAAGTAAAACATGATTGGACATTCTCATCGAAGAGCTTCAGAGAGACTGAACAGATGCTTGGCGGAGTGGTGCGTGACAGGTTTACATGCTTGCAGAAGCTTGCGCATAGGCGAAGAAGCAAGAAAGCCACGTGAAGGTCAACCTCAGCAACCTCTGTTATCGCACCAAGCAAATCATTTGATTGGGTACATCTCTCTGCAAAAGATCTAGTGCAATGGATGAGGTCTCCCAAGGGGGACCCCAGAATGATTATGTTAGGATTGGGAGAGAACTTTACTGAGGTGGGAAAGAATGACTTCCCATTTCTACTAAACAGCTCGCATTTATGAAGGTTGGTATGTAAACCAAGATGAGGACCTAGTTCCATCATGAGATCCAGAGCACGGGCCACTGCTTGTCTATCTCCTGCGATGACGCCATCATCAAGGTACCAGTTCTGTTGGGAGATATTGAGGCATTCATCATCTGCTTCTATGCTGGACACCAATTTGTGCAACACCAGGGTGAAGAGCATAGGACCAAGGGGGTCACCTGATGTGCGCCTGACTGAGACCAAATCCTACCTTGAGGGTGAAACGAAGATGTGTGAGAACCATAGCACCACGTGACCCATGGCGTGAGTTCTGGGAAAAAAGTAGCACATTCTTCTAGGACAGTCTGTCTGGAAACAAAGTTGAAGGCGTTGAACATGTCCACTTTGAGGATCACAACATCCCCACTCTGCCAATTGACTTCCACACAGTTCCTAAGGCTGTGGATCACCTTCTCAGCCCCCACTTTGCAGGCGACCCCAAATTGAAAGGGCTGGAAGTTAGATGAAGACTTCTCCTTTGACAGGGCACATAAGCACTTACCTGTAAGCCTCTGCAAGGTTTCTCCCACAGCAATTGGTCTAACATCTATTGGTTGGCCAACTCTATCTTGTTCAAAGCAATTAACTTACCTCCAGCCAAGAAAACTGATGATGATGATGATTATTATTAAATAAATAAATTATTAATTATTATTATTTCATACAAAATTACACCAAGAACAAACACAGGAAAAAGTTACGATGACTGGATCCTACTTAATATGTCCGTAGCAACACAACGAACGAGACATGTGTTTAAGCGACCATATAGTTCATGTAGAATGACTGATTTGGGCTTTTGAAGCCTGATGGAAAGCCTCGAAGCCAGCTGGGAGAAACAGGCCATGGCCTCAGATCCCCATGCTCCATATGTTTCAGTCACCAG
Organism: Ephydatia muelleri; assembly: GCA_013339895.1. Taxonomy (NCBI): domain Eukaryota; kingdom Metazoa; phylum Porifera; class Demospongiae; order Spongillida; family Spongillidae; genus Ephydatia; species Ephydatia muelleri. Next base: position 462,431 of record JABACO010000011.1, on the reverse strand, counting down.
GGGGACACAAAATCAACCCAGATCTCCACATTTGTCATCATTAGCTGAGTGCTTCCTGACCTCTCCAGCCTGGGCTGCGGCACCTGCACAAACCCCCGCTTCTGACAAAGTAAGTGTATTAAGCGGTGAGGTCACACAGATGTCGAAGGCTGCTGGCCTGCCTCTGGACCAGTTCTGGACAAGGACATCAGCTGGTCTTGTATGACTGTGGTCTGGTGTTAGGTTATTTCCGGCCTCAACTTTAACACTCAGGTGGGCCAACCTACACAACTCAGCTACAACATCGCGAAGTCTATTGTGGCGAAACACAGCATCACCCCCACGCTTACATGTGGAGGCATGATGGCCTAATGGATCGAGCACAGTGTCTGGACATAAGGAGCACAGTGATCCCCCTGATGTGTCAAGACCAAGCCACCACTTGATGGCCACTTGGAACTGGTCAGGATTTAAATGAAGGCCTAGACCTTCGGAAGGGACAACTGACAATCACGACGAAGCATGGGGAGATGAAATGGACAAAAGGCGGGCCCTGTCTGCCAAGGAAGATGAGTTGAAGAGCTGGTTAAACCGGAAGTCGTCAATCTTGGCAGATAAGGCTTTCTGTATTGGAGGCCGCTGTGCAAGGCTCTCTACTGAAACCACATCAGATGGTGAAACAGAGGAGTTAAACTTCCTTATTATTATTATTATACAATAACATAATACAACTAATCACAAATAGACATAAGTGACACAAAAAAGTCCTCCATCTGCTCTGAGCCCAAAGAACCCATAACAGATGAGCATTTCGCCATTGTATAGCTACTGAGAGCCTTTGAAGGAGGAAGGGTATGCACTGCTCTCTCCAGAAGCCAATTGAAGGCGATGACCAAGATCTTTTACGAATTTTAGAGTCTCTGTGCCAAACACACCAGAAGACTCTATGGCTACAGGAGTGAAAATATTATTATATTGATGTAGCTGAAAAGCTGTTCTCTTGCTACAATGGTAGGATCTTCATTTCGATCAACCTTAAGTGGAGTATTAAGTTATACATGACTTGCTTACACAGCTGTCTGATTAAGTTATACATGACTTGCTTACACAGCTGTCTGATTAAGTTGTGCCGCCTTACGTGAATACTCACTTGCTCTCCCCTGTTTAGGCCTGCAGCAACTGCCTCTATCATTCACGGCAGTACTGATGTGCAGATGTATTTCTAGCTTCAACTGGATGCTGGAGGAACAAATACCACATATATTGATCTCTCATCATCTGCTTACGTTAATTTGTCAAAGAGAGACAGGTCTTTTTGTATCCATATTTCGCAGCTTCTCGCAATACGCCTAGGGGCATTGCGAGAAGCAATGAACTTAATACTGTATCTCTTGACAAATTAGCGTAAGCAGATGGTGAGAGATCAATTTATATATATGGGAGGAATAGGGTAATGGTCCCCTCCTCCCCCTCCCCCCCCCCACTGTATATGGCATTTGAGTATTGACCTCAAATGGGAACGTCATGAGCTAGTCTCTTACCCAGACCCACGCCACAGGTTACGTGTGAAGTATCAGATGTTGCCATTGAGACCAATTGTGAAATTTAATTTACCGTCGGTACGAAGAACACAGAGATGAACCCATATATAGTTTAAACCCCACTTGTGTTAGGAGTAGAGTTAATCAACGTCATTTCAAAACAGATGCCATATTTGGCCTCCTAAATTGGCTAGTTGGCCTAAACATTGAGCAGTATACGCCATGTCCTCTTATGAAGCGAGAGGCTCAAAGGGATGCAGCCAAAAACAAACGACTCACAGATGGTAACCATTGCCTCATATGATGTATATCATCACATGACCAATGTTATTAATAGACCATGTGGCCTTTCCACTTTATAAAGTGTTATTGTGAATCAGTGGAATACATCGAGATCACCAGCAGTACTAGTTACTAGCACACCTTCATATACTTCATCTAAGCCGTTATGACAGCTTTTCAAGGCTCTAAGGAGACAATTACACTATAGTCCCACCAGCTCAGCACTGACTTTCCACAGACGCTCAGCCATGTCGTCATCAACAGCAGCTTTGGTGAGTGGTGGAGTAACCTTGCAGTCCTTGAAGTACTTACCAGAGACCCCCTCCACTGCCTCGTCCACTGCACAGTAGATGGTGGTCTGGGCACCCTCCATTGGAGATTTCATGAACATAAATGCGAGGGGTTTTGCAAGGGAATAAAGTGCCTAAAAGGTATAAAATAGTAGTGACAAACCAGTTCAAAAATGACACACATGCAGGTCATAAAGTACACCTGCAAGGAGCTTTGATTTAAAGCACTAAACTTTCTTTGTGAAACCTGTCACGGGCATAAGCGGTGTTTCTATGGCAGTACAAAACGAGACTAACTTGCCTTTGTGAAAGTTCCGCTGACAACGTGTCGAAAAATCTCGGTCCTGACGCCTCCGGGGTGGAGGCAGTTGGCGATAACGCTGGTACCAGCGAGACGCTTCGCCAGGGAACGGGTGAACAGAATGTTGGCCAACTTGCTTTGGCCGTACGCGAGAAATGGGGAATACGATTTCTCGCTGTTCAAATCATCAAAATTGATGCCTTTTGCGTATGTGTATGCATCGGAAGAGACATTGACGATACGAGCGGTGGGTGCTTCCTTCAGTCTATCGAGGAGGAGGTTCGTGAGGAGGAAGTGAGCGAGATGGTTCACACTGAATTGCATTTCGAACCCGTCCTCCGTCTTCGAGTACGGACAACAACTCACTCCCGCATGTTGATCAAGATGTCAATCGTCGGCTCCTCTTCAAGGATCGCAGAAGCAAACTGCCTAACCGACTCCAAGGAGGCGAGATCTAGTCGTCAGAACACAACTTTGTCATTACCGCTCCTCGCTCGTACTTCCACAACGGCCTCCTCTCCCTTCTCTGCGCTTCTGCAAGCCAGGATCACGCGAGCTCCTCTCCTGGCCAGGTCTACGGCGGTCTCCTTACCGATGCCCGTGTTAGCTCCAGTGATGATCACGGTTTTACCATCAAGCTTTGCCCTCGAGTAACAGACACCCCCTGCAGCATAGCGACGAGCTAGATACAAGGTTCCCGCGAGTACCGTCCCGCCTAAAACGAGCTGCGTTGTCATGAATGTATAAATTAGGTACTTTAATAAATTTTTGAAAATTAATATAACTTGAACTTTTATGCAGAGCAAAATGAATGCATCAAAAATATGCTTTTGCCAATGAAAACAGATTAGTATTTCAAAAGTTATAGCGTTTCAAACATTGCATCGCGGGTAACTAACAATGTACGCAATGTGAATGGACCGCGATATAAAAAACTGTGACCGCTTGACTTCTCCATGCAGTTACTGTAAAAGTATTCAAGATAATGATGCCATAATTGCATAAAATACAACATAGATACTCTTGATAAGGCTCACAGTGTCAAATACACATTATTTAGGTCTCCATTTTTGCAATCCGCTGCCATTAGCCCATATTGTGATATTGTAATGTTCTCTCGCTGTCATTCTTCCAATATGTAATAATTACTTTAGGACTTCTCTGATTGCTTTACACATATTATATAGCACATTGTGATGCTACCATAGCTGTTCAAAATACAGACCATTAATAACTGAGACAATTGCTCAATATTATATTCCTTTTACATTCCAAGGTATCTGGAAATTCATTTGATAAATCAACTTCCTCTAGTGCCACACATTGCAACTTCTTTTCTATCTTCCTCCTTAAACTACTCTCTTCTTATCTTTAGGTCTCTGTTCTTGTAATATAAAAATGTTGTTTACTAACTAACTGTACAGATTTAACTATATTTTCTTACTCGTTCTGAGAGTGTGTGCGCACACAACTTCTGCATTGTTCCATTTTACTTTTCCAACAAGGAACCTACTTTAATATTAGATGCTTCTTCTATATTGTGGTCGCATCACCCATGCAACTGATCACTTTGACATATAATTGGTGCATGATCCTCATACTACCGAGAACCTACATACAGAACAGGGACCAACTACCTATATAGCTAAGCTTTTGATTTTGAGCCTACTTTATTTAGCGATGGTGGTGGGCCCTTACCACCTCAGGGGAAAAAACCTCACTGAAGTGAGGGGAAAAAACCATGCCAGCTCTATTCAAACAAAATATCACGACATGGCATATAGCCACAACTAATATACAGTTGTATTAAGAATCATGATGCTTCCTGATCTGCTGCCACTGGCCTGCTTCTTCTCAAGATCTCTAGACTGAAGCCTGTGCATAAGATATAACACCACTGGGGGGGGGGGGGGGGGGGGGGGGGTATAGTGACCGTGCACATGACACCTAGCGGAATGCTCACACATCTGCAGAAACCATCTCTTATACCACATGGCACTGTGTGTATGCATATCTAACACTCATCAACAGCCCAACACAGAGGCCATGACATTGTATCCAACATACCAGGATATCAACACCCTTCAACTTCTATACCTTAACATACAATCTGTTGGCTACACTCAAACTGCATTCCTATAGGAGCATATTTTGCTCCTCAACCGACAGAAAGTGCATTTCTATAAAGGCATAGCCATGCAGCCAGGTCTCAGCAAACATATTGTCCACTGGTGCTGATGATGTTTGCCAGGTCTATATTAATGTATAGCACCAACCCATTCCTTATTTCAAGAACTAGCAGTTTGTAATGCTTATCTAAACATCTGAACAGTTCTCATTCTAATCAACAATACAAATAGCATGCATTTCTCAATGTTAATGCATAGCTAGGATACACTAACATGAATATATTGTCTTGAAAAATACGCTGTGTGGGCACCATCATATCACAATAATACAGCTATTTTTAATGACATGAGGATCCGTACTGTAAAACAGTTTCAATAACTAACGCGCACCTTGACGAATTTGGTGTGTATTAAATAGAGCTATCAAAAAAACTCCTTGGCACACAAACAAAATAGATTGTCTATGCATTGAAAATACAAAAATTAAGTTTAATTCACAGGACTCTAACACTGAAATACCAGGTTAAGTTATATTATGTCGAGCTCTAAGCAATCCAACAGTAAACACCTGTGCCGTTAAATGGACCCTTGGGCACCATCCAAAGTTCATGAAATTGTATCCTGGTATAGACTAAGACCTAATAAATATGGCAAACGCTTCCTCAAGTTGGCACCTTTAAAAACTAGGGAATGGCTAATCGCGATAGAATACTATGAAAATCAACGAGGCACACACAATGACGCCGTATGCTGCCTTACATTTCGACACCATTAGTGTATCGTGCAACCCTTTTCTTCTTTAACCTAGTAATAAAGTCCTAAATACCTTCCAAACAACTTTACAAAACGCGTATCTTCTTGAGCACTCGTAGAAAAAATCCGTAATACGGTCACAATTTTCGACGGAATTAGATTACCAGTTTCCGCCTACGCATACGCAATTTATTAAAGTACCTATATAAATGTATTAATAATTTATAATCGTAAGCGAAAAATTTCGTGGGTGAAGGTAGAATGGGTAGTAGGCACACGTAGTCATGTGTTATTATTTAAAAGATACTTACTGCATCCTAAGACAACCTAGAAGGATGGTTTTCAGGCCCGTAGCCAGGCTTTGCGTTGGGGGGGTGCAAAGTATGGCTCAGTGGACTCAAGCGGACTCAAGGGTAATACGCGAACTATAGTTGGATTATGCGGATACTTGAGATAAGCATTTGTGAGCTTGTTTTTACACTCTGGTAAGGATTGAATCATAGATCTGTAATTGTCCTTTTGTAATTTAATTACAATCAGATACCCACAAACCATTCTGCTAGGTGAGTGAAGATGCGGTTGAGAAACGGTATAGCAATATTCTTTTTATTATAATCAAGAGGAGAATTATTGCTTCGATGCTGCTGCCTTGCAGCAATAATGCGAGGGATTGACACTGAGCTTCCAACTTTCTCTGCCATTCTACATGAGTGATCGTTAATAACTTGAAAGTTATTGACGCTCAAAATTCCTGATACCCTCAATCATTTCATAAGCATCTACAATTGTTTTGTTTTGTTCGTTGGGAAGAAATTGCTCCATTGAACAGCGGCTCTTTTTCTTTCCCGTCGCGTTGTTCACGTCATCCCATTTTATATCAAGTGTAAGTCGGTCTGAAGTGCGCGATACTAAGAACTACGGAACTATTACCTGACAGCTGGCAGTTGTCATTATAAGTGTCGATTGTCAACAATATAAACATGCTTGTAAAAAAATTCATGCGGACCTTTTATCAAGCGGGGGTGAAATATTTTCTGTATAGTCTCGTACCCAGACCCAAGGTTACTAGCTGCGGGTAGATAAATCACCGTGATACGCAAGTAGGATCTGATGTTGTAACGTCCACGGTCACCACGAAACCAATCAGATTAGAGGTTTGCAAATCTTAATCGAGATATGTGGTGGACAGTCTTTCTAAGGCACATAGGCCGACTTGCCAGCTTCTACGGTGGGGTTACATTGCCCTGTGTGTGTGTGTGTGTGTGTGTGTGTGTATGTGTGTGTGTGTGCGTGTGTGTGTGTGTGTGTGCGTGTGTGTGTGTGTGTGTGTGTGTGTGTGTGTGTGTGTGTGTGTGCGTCACAGGGAAAAGTTTCGCATTCTCTAGTTGGATTTTGATCCACAATCCTTAGGTGGAAAGGCTTAAATCAACATTGGGCATTTTGATGTGGTTTGTTGTGTCTACTGCGATTGCTTATCACATTGGGATCTTGGATCAAAACCCAATGTTGGGAACTCGAAACTTTTCCCTGTGCGTGTGTGTGTGTGTGTGTGTGTGCGTGTGTGCGTGCGTGCGTGTGTGTGTGTGGCACACACACGCACACTACACACACAGATGGAGAAGCTAGCAAGTCGGCCCATGTGCCTTTAGAAGACTGTCACATGTCACCACATAACGCACAAACTCCCTCTAATCTGATTGGTTCCCTGGTGATCGTGGACAGACGTAGGGTGATGTAATCCACCCGCAGCTGCGTAACTTTGGGTCTGGGTACGAGACTAGGCTGGGCTCGAAGTTAGATTTAGCTCATCAGTGTGATTGCCTGAAATACGAGTACCACAGCTGCTACATGGTACTCAGAATATAATTACACTACAGTCCCACGTCATCATCGATTACACGAAAGCTGCTGTTGATGACGACGCGGCTGAGCGTCTGTGGAAAGTCAGTGTGCTGAGCTGGTGGGACTATAGTGTAATTGTCTCCTTAGAGCCTTGAAAAGCTGTCATAACGGCTTAGATGAAGTATATGAAGGTGTGCTAGTAACTAGTACTGCTGGTTATCTCGGTGTACTCCACTGATTCACAATTAAAGTGGAAAGGCCACATGGTCTATTAATAACCTTGCACAAGTTACAATAGTGGTGCAAGAATAATGCCCCTCCCCCCACTAACGCCACCTGAGCACAGTGATAAATGTGGTCGTTGAAGCCAATAATGATGTTATATTTAATGGTTATTGTATTAAATGATTATTGTATTTAACGGACATTAATCGATTAGTATAATTATGATTGGATTAAATGATTATTAGATTTAATGATTATTGGATAAGTTGTTTCTGAAAATGCAGAAGTAAGTTAGACTCAAAAGGCTCAAGCCACAAGCAGCTCACAAAAAGGGTAACCATTGCCTCATATGGTTTAGGACGTTGTCTTGTTACTGCAATGTTAGTAATGGTCACATGACCTTTGTATTGCAGTGTACCTCAGACATTGATGAAACTTAATTTGCGTGCAACCTTCATATACTTCATCTAAGCCATTATGAAAGCTTTTCAAGAGACAACAAAGGCCAACTTTCAGGAGACAACTATATTCTATAGTCCCACCAGCTCAGCACTGACTTTCCACAGACGCTCAGCCATGTCGTCATCAACAGCAGCTTTGGTGTTTGGTGCAGTAACCTTGCAGTCCTTGAAGTACTTACCCGAGACCCCCTCCACTGCCTCGTCCACTGCACAGTAGATGGTGGTCTGGGCACCCTCCCTTGGAGACTTCATGAGCACAAATGTGAGGGGTGACGCAAGGGAACAAAGTACCTAAAACGAGAGAAGAAACATAATAGAAACATCGTTGAATGATGTTGAAAATGTTTGAGGGGGGGGGGGGGGGGGGGGGGAATTGTTGTTTTTTTATAATTCGTACTTAATTCTTTTCTGAGCTGTCTCAAACCACACACCCCTCCGCCTCCTTCGAAGGCGTTCAATTAGTCTGGGGATCCAACTGATAGCTAAAGCGCCAATTGTGAAAACGTTAAACGTCACAAAACAGCAGAAAGACATTCAATGTGGCAAACTGGGACGAAAATTAAGCATTTAATTATCACCAGCTTCTTTGTACCAGCTCAGTGCAGCACCATATGCTCCCTCTCCAGGGGCTGTAAATGCATTTGACCTGGAACAGGAAACGCCTATGATTGTGCAAGCACGTGATCATCACTGGAGCTAACACGGGTATCGGTAAGACAAACAGCCACCATGCAAGCTGCAACAGCAGAGGCAGCTAACACAAGGAGTGCATGCAAAACCCAAACTACTCGGCTCTACCATAAGTCGTTGAGCCTTTTCAATACACGCGTCAAACCCCCCGCGGCATTGCCTTTCGCATTCGAGCAGTCGGGACTAAGAGCGCTTGACACTTCGAACGAGTAGCATCACAATGCGGACAAGCTGTGCTCACTGCATGCAATACAGATTGCTATATCAGAGATAATATGAATGCAGTATATATGGGATCGTTTCCTAGTGCATATACATTATAAAATTTCCGTGCGCAACTTGCGTTGAAATGTATGGCTAATTAAAAAATTAAGCACCTTACAACTCCACGACAGATACTCCGATTTTCAGTGCGTAAGAAGCAATGTGTAGAGGACATTTCAGACTTCTATAATATCAAAAAATTTGAAAACATACGTTAGGTCCCTTTTCGCGGAAACGATCCCGTGTACTGATGTAATCGTTTCCGCGAAAAGGGACCTATACACATGTATAACGCATACATAATACACATGTATAACGCATACATAATACACATGTATAACGCATACATAATACACATGTATAACGCATACATAATACACATGTATAACGCATACATAATACACATGTATAACGCATACATAATACACATGTATAACGCATACATAACACACATGTATAACGCATACATAATATACATGTATAACGCATACATAATACACATGTATAACGCATACATAATACACATGTATAACGCATACATAATAAAATTTCCAGTACGCGCAATAGAAATGTAACACTTACGTTGAAATGTATGGCTAATTAAACATTCAGAGCATTTCATCCATGACAGATACTCCGATTCTCTCCGAGTAAGAAGCAGTGCAGATTTATATATTAATTTGAAATCTTGAAAAAACATGCATGCGTTCGGTCCCTCGATCCCATATTAAGTTTATCGTTATCTGCCTGGATATATCATGCCTGGATATATCATGCCTGGATACATCATGCCTGGATACATCATGCCTGGATACATCATGCCTGGATACATCATGCCTGGATACATCATGCCTGGATACATCATGCCTGGATACATCATGCCTGGATACATCATGCCTGGATATATCATGCAGGAGTGACAGGTAGGTGACGGCACACACGGGTCATAACTAGAGCCGCGTGAAACAGAAGAGAAACAAAGGTAACGGGGACCAGGATGTGATACTTCTATGGTAGTACAAAATGACTGTGCTAACTTGCCTTTGCGATTGTTCCGCTGACAACGTGTCGAAAAATCTCGGTCCTGATGACTCCGGGGTGGAGGCAGTTGGTGATAACGCTGGTACCAGCAAGACGCTTCGCCAGGGAACGGGTGAACAGAATGTTGGCCAACTTGCTTTGGCCGTACGCGACTAATGGGGAGTACGATTTCTCGCTGTTCAAATCATCAAAGTTGATGCCCTTTACGTGTCTATGTGCTATTGAGGAGACGTTGACGATACGAGCGGTGGGTGCTTCCTTCAGTCTATCGAGAAGGAGGTTCGTGAGGAGGAAGTGAGCGAGATGGTTCACACCGAATTGCATTTCAAACCCGTCCTCCGTCTTCGAGTACGGACAACAACTCACTCCGGCATTGTTAATCAAGATGTCAATCGTCGGCTCCTCTTCAAGGATCGAAGAGGCAAACTGCCTAACCGACTCCAAGGAGGCGAGGTCTAGTCGTCGGAACACAACTTTGTCATTACCACTCCTCGCTCGTACTTCCACAACGGTCTCCTCTCCCTTCTCTGCGCTTCTGCAAGCCAGGATCACGCGAGCTCCTCTCCTGGCCAGGTCTACGGCGGTCTCCTTACCGATGCCCGTGTTAGCTCCAGTGATGATCACGGCTTTACCATCAAGCTTTGCCCTCGAGTAACAGATACCCCCTGCAGCATAGCGACGAGCTAGATACAAGGTTCCCGCGAGTATCGCCGCGCATAAAATCAGCAGCGCTATCGTCATGGATCACACAAATAGGTTTGATTAAAATTCAATTTAAAATAAAATTGGTGCAGACGTATGCACCTAACGAGACAAGGACGAACAGTATACGGCAATTATGCAATTATGAATAAATAAATTTTACAGACTTACATTTGGGATCGTTTCCGCGAAAAGGGACCCGAACACACATAAAAATTTCTAGTACGCGCAATAGAAATGTAACGCTTGCGTTGAAATGTATGGTTGATTAAAAATTCAGAGCCTTACAACGTTAACTCCATGACAGTACTCCGATTCTCAGTGCAGTGTGTAGAGGACATTCCAGACTTCGAGAACATATATATTTTAAATCTTGAAAAAATGCGTTAGGTCCCTTTTCGTGGAAACTATCCCAAATGTGTACTATTTATAATTTCATTATTTGTGATCGTTTTCGCGAAAAGGGACCTAACGCATACATTATAAATTTTCCACGACGCGCAATAGAAATGTAACGCTTGCGTTGAAATGCATGGCTAATTCAGCGTCTTACAACTCCACGACAGATACTCCGATTCTAGCGTAGAGGACATCCCAGACTTCTAGACGGAATAAAAACATGCGTTAGGTCCCTTTTCGCGGAAACGATCTATTTTATAAACTGATTTTATAACTTAATTTCCTTAATTCCTTGTTTCCTTACTTTTTACTCAATTGATCTACTTCAATTGTATAAATACAGCTGTGTCTGGGAGCGAGATTTCGATTGACATTTTACCCGCTTGTCAGGTGTAACACATACATGCATGTAGCAACAGTACTATTTTGGTACAAAATCGGGCACTCGCGGGTAGACCCTTGTTTACCCTGCCCAGCCCCAGTAATCACATTACCCTTAAGAATGATGGTGATTCAAAAAAAAAAAAAAAAAAAAAACCAAACCAAGGTCAGACTGAACTATCCGCCCCTCAATGCGTTGCATGACGCTCCTCAGTTAAGTGGTTTTAAGCATATTGATCCTACGTATAAAGGTATAAGTATACATACAAGGTAGAATCACCATGCAGCCACATGCACTCCCTCTGATGATAAAGTGTATCGTTATTTATGCCGGCAGCCCGTTTTCACTCCCATGCGAGAAAACGCTCAACAAAAAACGGGCAAGAGGATCGAGTCGATGTTATGCCATGGTGTTCCTTCGACCACGTTACAGACCACTATAACTAGATTGCTCAGCCAGAACTAACACATCACTGCTCAGCTTCTCCAGATGTTGATGGTGTGCATGGAGTGAACAGGAGCTTCTATTGAACCACAGACTTTACTACTACTTTAGTTGCTGGACAGTGTCAGTAAAATGCACAATCACAGTTCAGTGTGTCAACCTGACTTGATTCAATTAGCCAATGAGTATTAACGTGCATGATTATAACCAATCAAGAATACGATTGGTGGCCCACCAAGGTCATGCCACTGCCCACAATACTAGCACACCTTCATATATATGTCATCTAAGTCGTTATGACAGCTTTTCAAGGCTCTAAGGAGACAACTATATTCTATAGTCCCACCAGCTCAGCACTGACTTTCCACAGACGCTCAGCCATGTCGTCATCAACAGCAGCTTTGGTGAGTGGTGCAGTAACCTTGCAGTCCTTGAAGTACTTACCAGAGACCCCCTCCACTGCCTCGTCCACTGCACAGTAGATGGTGGTCTGGGCACCCTCCATTGGAGACTTCATGACAAGTAGAGCAATGGGCATCAAAAAGAACCATGCCATCTAATTGAAATAAAGAGACCAGATGAGAACTAGCTAACATTACTGCACATTTTACAATAGTGGGGTACAAGAACGAGCCCGGGAAGGGAACAAAAAAAGAAAAAGAAACTTGCGTATGTAATCATGGCTCTTGCCTTTTTGATTCCGCTGAAAAAATGTCGACCAAGTTCAGTCCTGATGACTCCGGGGTGGAGGCAGTTGGCGATAACGCTGGTACCAGCGAGACGCTTCGCCAGGGAACGGGTGAACAGAATGTTGGCCAACTTGCTTTGGCCGTACGCGAGAAATGGGGAGTACGATTTCTCGCTGTTCAAATCATCAAAGTTGATGCCCTTTGCGCGTCTATGTGCTGTCGAGGAGACGGTGACGATACGAGCGGTGGGTGCTTCCTTTAGTCTATCGAGGAGGAGGTTCGTGAGGAGGAAGTGAGCGAGATGGTTCACACCGAATTGCATTTCGAATCCGTCCTCCGTCTTCGAGTACGGACAAGCCATTACTCCCGCATTGTTGATCAAGATGTCAATCGTCGGCTCCTCTTCAAGGATCGAAGAGGCAAACTGCCTAACCGACTCCAAGGAGGCGAGGTCTAGTCGTCGGAACACAACTTTGTCGTTACCACTCCTCGCTCGTACTTCCACAACGGCCTCCTCCCCCTTCTCTGCGCTTCTGCAGGCCAGGATCACGCGAGCTCCTCTCCTGGCCAGGTCTACGGCGGTCTCCTTACCGATGCCCGTGTTAGCTCCAGTGACGATCACGGTTTTACCGTCAAGCTTTGCCCTCGAGTAACAGACACCCCCTGCAGCATAGCGACGAGCTAGATACAAGGTTCCCGCGAGTACCGTCCCGCCTAAAACGAGCAGCGTTGTCGTCATGGCGGTTGGCAGAGAGAATATTAATAACATTCAGCAATAACTACGCAACCAGTTTTCTACACTTCTGAATCTCTCGTGATTTAATGATCTCGTGCGTTACGGTTGTGATATTGCGGACGTAACGGAGGTGATTTCCCAAAGGGTCCGATTCAGACATTATATGTGCTCCCTCCCCATGCTCCCAGCACAGCACTACCCCATAAGCACACATAGGTATGTGCACGCCTGCAAAACACAAGGAACAAACAAACACACACACAAGCTCAATACGTGCAATATTAATTAAAAATTCAGAGCCTTACAACTCCATGACAGTACATGTACTCGATTCTCAGAACATCTCATGCAGGTTTCTGGAATATATATATTTAATCATGAAAACAAAAATGCGTTAGGTCCCTTTTCGTGGAAACGACCCCAAATGTGTACTATTTATAATTTTCATTATTTGGGATCCGAAAAGGCATACACCATAAAATTTCCAGTACGCGCAATAGAAACGTAACGCTTGCGTTGAAATGGCTACTTCAGAGCCTTGCAACTCCATGACAGATACTCCGATTCTCAGCGCGTAAGCGTAGAGGACATTCTAGACTGAATAAAAAACATGCGTTAGGTCCCTTTTCGCGGAAACGATCTATTTGTAAACTGATTTTATAACATAATTTCCTTAATTCCTTGTTTCCTTAAATAGATCGCTCAGCCAGGACTCAGTCTGGACTAACACACCAGGGGCGGATTCGGGGGGGGGGGGGGGGGGGGGGGGGGGGGGGGTCTTTGGGGTCTAAAGACCCCCCCTTGGCCCCAAGTAATGATAATTCAACTACAGCGTGGTTAATTAAATCAGTTATCTTATACCACGAAATGAAGCGATCGAAAGGGCCGAGCCGTTCCATCGGATGTAAGCGCGTCAATGCAATGGATCTCAGATCCAGTAAACAGGTAGATCTAAGTAAACTTAATTTCTGTCTGCCAAACATATAATATTTAACGCTCGATACACGTGTATTTGTATGTCATTTAGATCACGGTGAATCTTCGGGTGCACACAATGGCGTTATACGTTAATTACTGAGCAGCAGGAACCACAGCAGTGTGAAGAGCAAGACACAATTGTTCCCGTGGATTTGCCCAATGAAGAATCAAGCCCAAGTCAGTGTCTTACGAAAGGGATCATATCATTAACGTCTTCTTTGGAAGTACCCGAAGGGGCGCTTCATCCAGAGGTTGCCACTGGGGATCCTGTTGAGGCTTCGGGTGCATACAATGGCGTTGCGTTAATTACTGGGGCCGGGGGTACCACAGCAGTGTGAAGAGCACTATTGTCCTGGTGGATTTGCCGAATGAAGATTCATGCCCAAGTCAGTGTCTTAAAAAAGGCCTCTCGTCATCAACGTCTTTTTTGGAAGTATCCGAAGGGGCGCTACATCCAGCAGTTGCCACAGGTGATCTAGGAAAAGTTGTAGAACTGAAAAGGGGATATAATCTACAGTCAACGAGAAATATTTTTGTCTTAATGGGTACACGATTCCTATAGTCGCATTATGAACGGGAAATCGAGATCGTTTCAGGCCAGTTGGCTTGAAAGGTACAATCGACTTGTGTACTCTGAATCAGAAGATGGGGGCTACTGCAAGTTTTGCATTTTGTAAGTGTGATTCTAAAGTTAAAGAGCTTGGGACCCTTGTTAGCAGGCCATTCAGGAACTTTAAAAAGTCAAGTGAACTATTACATGACCACTTTAATGATACAGGCAAGTCAGGAGGGAAACAGTGCCATCAATATGCAGTGCAGGATGCAATGCAGTTGTTGTCTGTTGTGGAAGGCCACCATACTAGCATTGATACCCAGTTGATCTCAGACCAAGAGAAACGGATGAGAGAAAATCCGGTTAAAAATTAGGTCTATTGCAGAAACAGTGATTTTCTGTGGAAGGCAAGGAATTGCTATGCGTGGCCACCGTGATGATAAACCAGCTATTTAAGAAAACTTTTGTGCCAACCATGGTAATTTTTGGCACTACTGAAGTTTAGAATACAAGCCGGGGATACAATATGCTCCAGGACCATCTGCTGAACTCTGCTGGGAATGCTTTGTGTACTTTGTACACTAGCAAGACAATACAGAATGAATTGATAACAATTTGTGGTGATCTACTTCTGAATGCAATACTGAAAAAGGTACGAACAACTCGCTTTTTTTCCATTATAGCAGATGAGGCAACAGATGCAGCCAATGATGAGCAGTTATCAATCTGTATCCGTTTTGTTGACGGTACTGTGAAAAGTTCATAGCATTTCATGAATGCCTCTCAGGTGAGGCTATTGCTGACAATATTCTCACAAAGCTTGAAACCTGGCAGCTACAGCCACAATTTCTTCGAGGTCAGGCATATGATGGTGCAGGAGCTATGGCAGGTTCATCAAAAGGAGCTGCTGCTCGCATCACTGCAAGGTATCCCAAGGCTCTGTACACACATTGTGCATCACACAGACTCAATCTTTGTATTGTCAAATGCTGTAAAATTCAAGAGATGAGCAGCATGATGCAAACTGCTGACAATGTCTGTCGGTTTTTTAGCAACTCTCCTAAAAGGCAACTTGCTTTGGAAAAGTGGATCAGCCAAATCTGTTCTGAAGAAAAACGAAAGTGTCTTAAGGAAATGTGCAGAACTCGTTGGGTTGAGCGACATGAAGTATTTGAGGTATTCTCAGATTTGTTCCTTCCAATAGTATTTAATAAGTGGTTTAGAGGAGATGGTAAACAGTACACAATCAGATTGGAATAGAGAAACACGTTCTGATGCCAACTCTTACCTTCTAGCTTTGTCACAGTTTTCCTTTATTATTGCATTACATGTAACAGAAGAGTTTTATCCTATGTGAAAGGGCTAAGTGTGAAGCTGCAAGGAAGATCTATCGATGTTGCTCATGCCTACCAAGATTTATCAATGGTTAAGGCTGCACTTCAGGAAGCTTGATGTGGTATTGATACGTTTCATGAAATTGTTTATTTGGATGCAGTTGCACTGGCTCACGGTGTTGAAATTGAAGAGTCTTGTCCTAGAATTGCAAGCTACCAACTCCATCAGTCAAATACACCTGCAGTTAATGCTAGCCAGTATTACCGACGAACACTAACTATTCCTATGCTGGACCATTTAATTACTGAGCTTGACAATCGTTTTGAAGAAGCAGCAGCAGGCATTGTTGGAGAGTTAGCACAAATTCTGCCTTCTGAATTGGTCAGCTCCTCTGTTCAGCTTAATCCAAGTCATTTCAAAGAGGTTTTACAGCTATATAAGGATGACCTTCCATCAGTTAAGGCATTTCATAGTGAGCTGGATTTATGGCGAACAAAATGGAAAAGTGAGACTGTCAGAGCAAAACAGCTTGATACACCTACAAAGGCTCTAAGTTTTGGTGACAAGGATTACTTTCCAAACATTTATGTAATCCTTGTCATATCAGCTACTCTGCCAGTAACTAATTATGAGTGTGAAAGGTCAATTAGCATGCTAAAACTCCTGAAGACATCTCTTCGAAGCACTATGGCCAACGACAGATTAAATGGTTTGGCATTGATGCTGATTCATAGAGATGTGGAGTTGAATCCAGATGCGGTGGTTGAAGAGTTTTCTCACGCAGGCTTTTGTTAATTAACCCATTTTCAGAGTAAAGGTTATACTTGATGCCGTCGATATTAAGTTGTTTTGGAACAGTATCATTGTGAAACGTGCTTTAATTTTCATGCCAAATAAATGGAAAACTAAAAAAGCGGCGCCACGGTGAGGCACGCCCCCTCCCCCTTCATGAATTTAATCTTAGACAGAATTCCTGGATCCGCCCCTGCACATTGCTCAGCTTCTGCAGATGTTGATGGTGCGGAGTGAACAGGAGCTTCTATTGAACCACAGACTTTACTACTACTTTAGTTGCTGGACAGTGTCAGTAAAATGCACAATCACAGTTCAGCATGTCAACCTGACTTGATTCAATTAACCAATGAGTATTTACGTGCATGATTATAGCCAATCAAGAATACGATTGGTGGCCCACCAAGGTCATGCCACTGCCCACAATACTAGCACACCTTCATATATATGTCATCTAAGTCGTTATGACAGCTTTTCAAGGCTCTAAGGAGACAACTATTCTATAGTCCCACCAGCTCAGCACTGACTTTCCACAGACGCTCAGCCATGTCGTCATCAACAGCAGCTTTGGTGTTTGGTGCAGTAACCTTGCAGTCCTTGAAGTACTTACCAGAGACCCCCTCCACTGCCTCGTCCACTGCACAGTAGATGGTGGTCTGGGCACCCTCCATTGGAGACTTCATGACAAGTAGAGCAATCGGCATGAAAAAGAACCATGCCATCTAATTGAAATAAAGAGACCAGTGAGAACTACATAGGCGTAGGAACCCATCTAATTGAAATAAAGAGACCAGTGAGAACTACATAGGCGTAGGAACCGGGGGGGGGGGGGGGGGGCAGAGGGGGCCTTGGCCCCCCCAATCTTGGGCATTATGTGTATAGAGTATGCTGAATTTATATTAGACACACCCTTTGAGCCCCCCCAATCCTGTTTACGTTCCTACGCTTAGTTAACATTACTGCACATTTTACAATAGTGGGGTACAATAACGAGCCTGGGAAGGGAACAAAAAAAGAAAAAGAAACTTGCGTATGTAATCATGGCTCTTGCCTTTTTGATCGTTCCGATGAAAAAATGTCGACCAAGTTCAGTCCTGATGACTCCGGGGTGGAGGCAGTTGGCGATAACGCTGGTACCAGCAAGACGCTTCGCCAGGGAACGGGTGAACAGAATGTTGGCCAACTTGCTTTGGCTGTACGCGACTAATGGGGAGTACGATTTCTCGCTGTTCAAATCATCAAAGTTGATGCCCTTTGCGTATGTGTATGCATCGGAAGAGACGTTGACGATACGAGCGGTGGGTGCTTCCTTCAGTCTATCGAGGAGGAGGTTCGTGAGGAGGAAGTGAGCGAGATGGTTCACACCGAATTGCATTTCGAATCCGTCCTCCGTCTTCGAGTACGGACAAGCCATTACTCCCGCATTGTTGATCAAGATGTCAATCGTCGGCTCCTCTTCAAGGATCGAAGAGGCAAACTGCCTAACCGACTCCAAGGAGGCGAGGTCTAGTCGTCGGAACACAACTTTGTCGTTACCGCTCCTCGCTCGTACTTCGACAACGGCCTCCTCCCCCTTCTCTGCGCTTCTGCAAGCCAGGATCACGCGAGCTCCTCTCCTGGCCAGGTCTACGGCGGTGTCCTTACCGATGCCCGTGTTAGCTCCAGTGACGATCACGATTTTACCGTCAAGCTTTGCCCTCGAGTAACAGGCACCCCCTGCAGCATAGCGACGGGCTAGATACAAGATTCCCGCGAGTGCCGTCCCGCCTAAAACGAGCAGCGTTGTCGTCATGGCGGTTGGCAGAGAGAATATTAATAACATTCAGCATAACTACAATTGAAGTCGTATATGTTTACGCCCTTGGCCACATTACGTGTTGGTATCCGATTTCGATGGACGTAATTCTAGCAATTTAAAGGTTTTTGCCAAAGCAGACTGTTTTACAACTAACATGTATGCTACCACTATGGATATTAGTTTCAATCCGGCCGATACCACGCCCACTGCTTGTTGTCCAAAATAAAACCATTGTGCTTTATGCACGTGCGCAGTATGTTTAACGGCAACCCTGCCCACCAAAAGAGCATTTGAGAAACGCCAAAAGGACTCGTCACCCGTTGCAATGGAGCAAGGTAGGCGGAAACCAACGGTGTATGCGAGGAGTAATTACAATTGCTTTCGATAGAGAACGCTTGGGAATTACGCCCCGAAGAATTCTCGTACCAATTTGCTTATTTCAATCGCCTCACTCCCCAAGGGACGTTTCTTGGAGGTAAGCCATGACGTACAGCACCCCAAACTCTTTGTTTGCAAATATGAGTCGACAGCTTGCAGCAAAATGGCCTTTTATTTTGTAACAGGCGAGAGAGCGAGAAAATTCTTCCAGCAGTCTGGACTTTCCTACGATATCCTCGGAGCCATTTGGTAAGATGCGCAAGGCCTTCGTACGCATGCGAACACTTCAAGAGCACACGAAAAATTAAGCTAACACATACAACATACACACACACGCAACACACACACACACACACACACACAGACACACACACACACACCCTAAGAATTAGAATTGTGGCCTGTGTAGGGATACCATCCAGTGTTTCCTCATTACAACACACACACACACAAAACACACACATACACATTACATTTCCTTGTATCTATTAGGAGCCTATCAGATGTGGACCAAGATGGGCAGCTGTCAGCAGCAGAATTTGCTGTTGCAATGCATCTGATTCACGCCACAATCAAGGGCATACAGCTCCCATCATCTCTTCCCCAAGCTCTCGTTGACTTTCTAGAGGCTGTTACACACCCAAAGTTGCCACCACCAGCCGACAACCATCTTCAAAAGTGTCGGAGTGCCTTTGTTTCCTTCCAGACCAACAATGGGAGAGGTGTCCTTGGAGGTAAAGTGTCCAGACAAAGCTGTGGGTACTTCAACCTTTCCTGCCTCCACTGCTTGTCTCCCCCTCCCTCCCACACACTCACCCCTTCCTGCTTCATACCTGCTCCAATGCCACTATTCCTCCCCACAACACACACACACACACACACACACACACACACACACACACACACACACACACACACACACACACACACACACACACACACACCTGCCTTCCATCTTCACCTGTCCTATTGTAGCTGAGGCGGCAAGGTATCTCCTGGTGAAGTCCAACCTCCAGAGGGAAAGTGTCATCCACATATGGTACATTTGTTTGTGGGGGTGTGGCTGTTGGGTGTGACCACACTGAAGGAAGGGCTGGGTTTACTTTGCACCGCAAATAAGGGTGATGGGGACAACATGGCAGAGTACTGGGGACAAGACAGATTACATAATAGAGAAGGTTTGAAGAGCGGAGGAGATGAGGTTGGGAGAAGAGGACAGTTCAGGAGAGGGGAGGGAGGTGAGGTTGGAGGGGAGTTTGGGAGAGGGAGGAGGTGAGTTAGGGAGAGGGGAAGAGGTGAGTTAGGGAGAGGAGAGAGGGGAGGAAATGAGTTATGGAGAGGGGAGGAAGTGAGTTATGGAGAGAGGAGGAGGTGAGTTAGGGAGAGGGGAGAGGGGAGGAGATGAGTTAGGGAGAGGGGTGAGGGGAGGAGGTGATCATTCTCTTTGTCCTGCAGGACCCTTTCAGATATGGACAGAGATGGCTATCTGACGTTCCTCGAGTTCACTGTGGCCATGCATCTCATCTACGTGGCAAAGATTGGCCACTACCTGCCACTGACTGTGGATGCCAACTCCTTATTCCCTTCCTCAGTAAGCATTGTGAACCCACAGTGTGGCTAGACTAATAAAGAAACACACACACACACACATACACGTCTGCCATCAATGGCTGTACCCACCTTTGGTTATGTCTGAGTTGTTGGCAAGGATACATAAAGTCACTGGGAAATCTTAACCAGTCCTCATCCTCACTCCCCTCTGTCCCCTCCACCCTCACCTCTATCCCCTCCTCTAATCCATCCCCACCCAGATGAACTCTGTAATGACATGTACACACACCTGCTGTGCATGTGTCAGGTGACTTGTAACTTTACATGGTCTTGTAGGCCACATCAGCAGTCCTATGTCATTTAGCTGCTGTCACCAGTTGTAGATGTGTGTGTGTGCACTCCTCTCCCTCAATGATGTGTATAGAAAGGCATTTTCATGAACTGAACACACACATACACACAGTACACACACAAACACAAACACACACACATACACACACACACACACACATACACACACACACACACATACACACACACACACACAGTACACACTCATTCTCACTCAAGTCCACACACACTTTGGAACAAATACAAACCAAATAGTAGTCCCTATTGCCTAGATGCGTGAACTTCTGTAAATTTGCAAACTCCTCAAGCGTGTCAGAATTCACACATTCCTCCCTTCTTTGCACCCAACCCCCACCCTCCCTCTCCAGTTTTACACCTTCATTGGAGACATCCAGAGGGCAGCAGATCGCCTCCCCATCTCCCAGCAGCCCTACGTGGACCCCATCACTCCCCAAGGCACACCCACTTCAGGGGACACCAGTAAAGGCTTCATCTCCCCACAACACTTCACAATGCCTCCAGAAGCCTTCCGCGACAGTGACTACAAAGCCTTCGTTGGGAACCCCTTTGAGGTTTCAGTAAGAGGAAGCAGCAAAGCACAGGACCCAACCTCTGGTCCCAGCAGTCCCACTGCTGGGTCCAGGGTGAGCACACACAGCGTGGTGAAAGAGGTTTTGGTAGTGGAGGAACGCACTGAGCCTGTTGTGCAGCAGGCTGGGTCAGTGGAAATTGTGGTGCCACCAGCAGTAAGTGCAGGCATGGAAGAAGAGCTAAGGGAGGAAGTGGAGGAGGAGCTAAGGGACAGAGAGGCACAGGGGGAGGAGGAAAAAGATGCGGAAGAGGATCATGGTGCACATGGAACAGAAGAGCAAGAGAGACTGCAGATGATGAGGGAGGAGGAGGAGAGAGAGGAGAGAGAGGAAAGTAGTGAAAGAGATGAGAGGGACATAGATCCTGATGACCTTGAGGGTATTTCCCGCGCCTCACAAAGGTTCCTTGAAGAGGTGAGAGATGTGCCTGGAGAGGAGGAGGAGATCCACTGGGTCACTCCAGCGGGAGGGAGTGCACCATTTGGAATGGACCAATATCGCACTGCTGGCACCAAAGGATTGAGTGAGGCCATCGAGGAAATGGGGATTGAAGGAGGAAGGTCTGAGGAAGAAAGCACAGCCCCCGTGGAACCTCCATTAAGAGTGTCCTCTGGACAGAGTGGAGCCGCACGTGTCATCAGCCATATGCAGCAGCTGGAGGCACAGATACTGTCTGCCTTGAGTCTGATGCCAGAGGGGCAGGGGGACTCAGAGGGGCCATATGACATTAGGGACACGGAGGCACTGCTTGCAGAGATGTTGAACCAGAGCAGCCAATCTCCCGAGCCTTCAGACCCACTTGAACAGCACCGGAAGTTGCTCGAAAGTGGTTTGCAGGCCGTTGTCAAAGCATCGAGTGGAGCCCCTCCCCCGGGAGATGCTCCCCACATGCGAGCATCCAGTCCATCCATTGTGCCCTCAGAACGCTCTGAAACAGAAGTGCAGAACCTGACCACTGTTAAATCCAAACCTACTACTGTCCCACTGAAAGCAGAAGTTCAGAACAGTGTAGTTGCTTCCAGCACCAGAGTTAGTGCCACTCCACTGAAAGTAGAAGTGCAGAACACTGCTCCCACTTCCAGTGCTAAATCTAGTACTATCCATATCCAGTCCAAGGTGGAAGGACCTACTTCCAATACCAAAGCTACTCCAATCACCACGGTTACCACTATCAAATCCAACGCTCCCGCTCCGCCCAAAGGAAACATTAGCAGTGTCGATAGTAGCCGAAACAAGAAGCCAGCCAAGTAAGCATTTGCACACAATAAGCCCCACCCCCGGGGGTGCGGTCTGTTTTGAAAGCACCGTTGTTTGTCATAGCGTATTCATTACGTGTCGCATCTCGCTCTGCAGCACCATGGAAGACCTTGATTCGATTCTCGGAGACGAGTTGGCGGACATCAACGATATGTTCGCAGAGTTCGAGGCGACGGATCGGAAACAGAAGGCCCCGGTTGAGCTGCAACCCAAGAAACCCCCCGCGGTCAGTATGCGTGCGGAAACGGGATTATGTTCTGTAGTATGAATACACTATTCGAGTGTGCCGTGTGTGGGGGACAAGAAAGAAGTCCAGTCGTGCATGGAACAGCCACTGTTTGATACATTCGGAGTGGTTCCTCTGCCGTACAGGTCTTTGCTTTTAGCGAAGGGCGCATTTAACGCTTCTTTCAACTGGTGATTTGGTTCTGGCGGTAGGAGGGAAAGAGTAGTGATGTAATTGTTATTTCGTCAGTTTCAAGGGCACGCTGTTTAATTGTGGGCAGTTGTATTTCAACATACTCAATAGAGATGCAGTTCCGATAAACGCATGTTTCAAAACTGCTTCTCATGTCCTGTATTATAAACACTGAGTGCCTACATGTCCACTACTCCGGTTGACATGTGGTTCAAAGAATTACCCCATCGCTGGATAACCTTACAAGAGACTCCTCTAGCTTCTGTTAACTTGTGACTAAAAGCCCTTTGGATAGAGTATTTTAAGTATGGATGTTATTTATTGCAGGCTACTCCTGTGGTGCACAATATACATTCTTTGGATGAAATACGAAAGAAGAGGGAAGAAGAGAGGTAGATAGATAACTCCTTTTCACCCCCCCCCCCCCCCCCCTCTTCCCCCCTCTCCTCCCCTCTTCCCCCTCCTCTCCTCTGCTCCCATCCATCCCTTTTTTTTTCTTTCCCTCTACAGTGAGATTATTGCAAAGCAGTGGGAGGAGGAGGCAAGGAGGATTGAGCAGGAGAAGTTGAAAGAGCTGGAGATGGAGAAAGCACTCCCACGCGATTCTGATTCAGTGGTCCAGACACTGGAGAATGAATGGAAAACATTGCTGCAGCAGGAAGAGCAGCTGGTGAAGGAGACCCAGAAGGAGAAAGAGGCAAGACTGTTGCGCGAGAGAGAGGAGCAGGCTAGACTGGCCAAGGAGAAGGAAGAAGCAAAGGCCAAAGCCAAGACAACACCAGAAGGTACGTGGCATGTTTGATCCTTTCCATCCTTCCTCCATTTCTCTCACTCACCTCTCTTCCTTCTGTGCAGAGATGCCATTGGAGGAGTGGATAGAGTGGGTGGAGAAGAATAGGCTGAAAGAGATGACCCCTGAGCAGAAGGTAGAGTACGAACACAAGAAGAAACTAAGAGCAGATGCACTGAGGGAGAAAGAGGAACAGAGGAGGAGAGAAGAGGAGGAGAAGCTGAGAAAGGCGAGGCAAAAGATGTCTGATGAGCAGAGGTATGGAATGGGTGGTCAGGGGAAGAGGAGATGTTAAACACAAGAAGATGTTTATTTGTAATTGCTTTTTGTCACATTCTTGTGAGGTATTTGTGTGTGTGTTGTGCATGTGTGTGTGTGTTTGTGTATGTGCTTGTGTGTGTGTGGTTGTGTGTATGTGTGTGTTGTGTGTGTGCATGTGTGTGTATGTGTGTGTACACATATATACCTGACACCTTCCTCAGGACGTACTCTGCTCGTGAGACCGACATGAAGGTCTCCAGGGTGGATGCGGAGGAGCTGAAGCGCCTGCAGGAGCAGAATGCAAGGAAAGAGGCAGAGGAGAAGCGTCAGAGGGAGGAGAAGGCCAAGCAATGGAAGGAGAGGATAAAACAAGCAGAAATTGAAGAGGTTGGTTCTCACCACAACCCTGTTGGTCAGCGTGTTGATGTTTTGACACATACAGTTGAAACCAAAGGCTCAGTCATCTTTGGCAGCACGCTGGGAGGAGAAGATCAAGAACAGGTGAGGCAATGGGAGGGGCACAGGCTATAGTTCCCTTCTCCTTTGTTCCTCAGAAATGCTGGTTCAAAGGACTACAAGAGTACAGTTATGGGAACAGATGGCATGAAAGCCAGCAGTTCTGTAGTAAGACCACGCACACACATACACATACACACACATGCACACACATACACACACATACACACACGTTTCATTTTCAAAACCTTCCTTCTCCCAAAAGGCGGCAAGAAAAACAAGTATTGGACATTGAACCTTGGCTGAATTACGCTGTAGCTCATCCCCACTCACCTACATTGCATTTTAGTTGCAGAGCACTCTTTTCTTGTTCCATTTACCGTTTGTATGTGCAAAAGAATATATTGCGTTGTTTAAAATTTCGTTGCTGTGATTGGCTGTGTCCTCTTGAGCTGCGTCGGCCATAATTTAATAACTGCGATAAACAGGTCTTGGCCGATACAAAACCAAACGGACCAAACGGGTTAATCGGAGTGTTCAATGGTGGTTGCTATGAAGCGAACAGTGGACAAGCATACCCTGAACAATTTCCTCCGCCATGTGGACGCACACAACAAAGTAAATCGGGTGTCTTGGTTTGCAGCTTTACTGGCGTTAATCATGCCTCCGAATTAGATTCAGGAAGAGCGCGAAATGTGGCGTCTACGAGAGCTGGAGCGGAAGTCCGACTATGAAAAAACGGAATGGCCCTCAAGGGCGCCTTTGTTGACACGGTAAGTTAGCAGTTTTTGAAAGTGTGTAATTTAGGCCCGAATCTCCGCAGAGGCCGCTTGGTGAGCGACGTCTTTGATGATTCGGAGACGGAAGGCGGTACTTTTCACACCTCCGCCTCTCGTGCCCCTGCGAGCACCTACTGGACGAGACAGTTGATAAAAGCTGAAGAGAACGACCCATTTAGGTACGAAATAACGATATAGTACATTTGGCAAGCTCTGTTTACTGCGCACGTGCTAACCCCGTTTACGCCTCAGGTGGGGACATAGCGGCTTCAAAGAACAGAATCCAGAAGAGTTTGTTTCCACTGACGACGAAAATAACCATGGTGATGGTAATGACAAGGTTAACGACAAGGAGAGGAAACGGCACAAAAGGAAAAAGCACAAACAAAAGGACAGACACTCCAACGATGAATCTAGTGATGAGGAAGAAATGGAACAGAAACACAAAAAGAAAGCAAAAAGAAATAAAGCAAACTCCAAAAAGGTGAAGAAGTCAAAAAAGAGGTCTTCAAAGGCAAAGCAGTAGGGGTGCTGTGCCACTTCACCCCTCCTGGGAAGCCGAGCAATGCCGCCATTGCCTCATGAAATAACGATGGGATGGTGTCTAGCCATGCCTCTTGGTGTGATCCTCTCTTGAAGCAGTCTTTCTTGTGTGGAGTCCACCTTGGGGGGTAGTCGTGGGGTTCTTGATGTAAAGACATTAACATTGCCGTTCTGATGCCTTTGCAAATGCCAGCGATTGATGTTGTACTGTGCAGGTCCCACTGGATTCTTTGCATGGAGAGTGTGTGCGTGTGTGTGTTGTGTGTGTGTGTGGTGTGTGTGTGTGTGTATGTATGTATGTGTATATGTGAGTGTGTATGTGTTAGTATGTGTATATGTGTGTGAGTGGATGAAACAGTTTGTAATACAGCAAGAGTGGGTTTACCGTGCTTCCAAAAGTGGATCGTCCATCAAAGCGTCGGGCAGACGTGAAGCGTATTGGAGCGCTGGTGGCCCTTCGATGGAGATTGTCATAATGGGTGGGGCCAGGAGACTCCGGTGGGCGGGGGCACTGACCCAAAGTGCTGATGGAGAGCCTGTCAGAGGGTTTATCTGTATGCTGTGGCATTGTGCTGAAGCGACCATGCTTTTTGTGGTGGTAGCCTACGGGATAGGCAAATAGGCGATTGGGCACGTGATCGCTCACAAACGTAATTTCTACCTTCCAATTCTGCTGTGAACGGATTAAATGGATACTTCCCAGGGCCCAGGTGGGCTGATTCAAACTTTAGGATCGTTGCAGAATGTCAAATACATATACATTTGTACAGCAATGAGCTCCCTCAACTAACCAGCGATTTGGATGGCTGTTGCCTCTCTCCGGAGAAGAGCTCGTATGGACCCTTCTTGCTGACCTTTTTGTCCAGCAGCTCCTGGATGGGGCTGCTGTAATGATACAGGCCTGGTGGAAGACCGCTACCGCCAGCGGGCTGTCTACTGAGGTCCTTGCCTCCATTTTCCAGAATGCCTTGTGTTCCAGGGGACGGTTTGACCATTGGCAACGACACTGAGTAAGTTCCTGGCCCTGGGATGTTCCTCTGAGTGGGATTTGTGACGAAATAATTAAACAAAAAAACTAGTAAATCACGTACTATGTCTTCCTTCTCCAATCTGGACTCGCCGGTCTGACATATGCCTCGCGTGCTGGATGGACGGTTCTGCATTTCATCAGTGAAGCTTCTGATTGTGTAGGTCCCTGGTCCGAGTTGTTGGCTCTAGAAATCGAAAGACAGTCAATCGCCACTCAAAAAACTAACCGGATGCTTTTTTATCCATACCAGCGCCCTCCTATGCTCCCATTTCTCCTTGTACAGAATATGTGGAATATTTGCCATTGTTGCGACATGAAAAGCTCTCTCCCAATTGGGTCCTTTTCTTTTCTGCTCCATAGCTGCACCGGTGAAGTCTCCAGTTTCAACGCGATATGTACCGGGTCCTAGCATTACAGCCTAAAGAAAACACGTTCATAACGGGTCACTGATGAGCAATCCTCTTTTTGATGGTACCTCCGCAGAGTTGGCCCTCTTGCAATACGGAACTTCTGTATACGTACCGGGTATCTTAGTTTGAGGATGGATGCCCGAAACATCAAACCTATCATTGGTTTCTTTTTAAGCACACGGCAGAAATACATGTGTATTTTTTTACCGTGCTGTCTGCGTGCCAAAAGGTGCTCCGGCGTATCGCTTCTCCGCCATGATTGTTTGCGTTACCAAGCAACTCGGTGCTTTGAAAATTTAACTCTTTTAACGTCCGTATAATTGAACCGCGCAAATGGCTGCAGGTGGACAGCCTCAGGAACATGTTGGGGTGAGTTCAGTGGCGCTGCAACCCTAGTGCCACGATTATTGTTAGTAGCCTCGCATTAGACAGACGCGGAAGTGGCTACCGCCGTGACGGCCATTCTTACCAAGGTGCAAGGCGCCAAATCTACCCTCTCCTCCTTCATCGGCAAGATGGAGATAGAACAGCTCACGTGGTAATACTCACCATACAGCGCGCACTCTTGTAAAGCCCATTACACTTACTTTGAGGGTAGGCCCAGCGTGCTGGAAAGCTTCGCGGCTCTGTCAGGACAAATGAGCACCGTTATGAAGCAGCTAGCTAACGAGAAGACACCACCGCTCCACAACCGGCTGTTTCTTCCCCTTCAGGTTTCTAGCGACAGGGACGCAGAACTCGAGGTACACGAACCATAGTATTGCGATAGAAAAAAAAGCAAAAACATACAGACCTCATTCGCAGAAAACCACAGAGGGGCGGGTGCCGATTCTTCACCATGAAATAGGTAGGCTGTTTTTGTTGGTAAACATTGTTTTACCTTTTACTGTGTGTTATTCCCAGTCCCACACTACCTGCGAACGAAGCTGGATCTGGACCTGGAAGCCAAGCTGCGCGAACAAGCGGATGACGGAAATGCGCGGGAGTCTGCCGCCATGACCAAAGAGATAAGTCGTTTTAACGAGATACTGATAGCGGCTTTAGAGCGCGTCAAGGAAGCTAAAGACGAGCAAGAGGACCAAAAACCCAAGTCAGGTATGAAAAGGAAAAGGGACAAAGCCAGGAGGGTAGTGAGCTCACCCTGTTTGCACGTCTCGGCCTCAAATCTCCTCTTTGTCCAAACAGGTGTGTTTCAGCCGACCAGCACTGAGGAGACACGCAAGCTCACAGCCATGTACCTAGGTGGAGTCGGTCTGGCCACCCCAGTCACACAGAGGAAGGCGGCCTTGCTTGGTATTAAACAAGGTTTGAGAGAAGATTGTGTTTGGGGGGGGGTTGAAGATGTGATGTGTCTTTATTTCCCCTCTGTAGTTGGCAAGGCACCACCTGCAGCATCTGTTGCTAGGGTAGACCATAGGCAGTCTGTTGCCCCGTACCCCACCACCTCACCACTCAAAAACAGATAGCATAACTAGCCAGCAGCGTCTCATGTGACATTACCCCACACACACAAAA
Organism: Ephydatia muelleri; assembly: GCA_013339895.1. Taxonomy (NCBI): domain Eukaryota; kingdom Metazoa; phylum Porifera; class Demospongiae; order Spongillida; family Spongillidae; genus Ephydatia; species Ephydatia muelleri. The sequence goes on along the minus strand of JABACO010000011.1, from coordinate 433,496 downwards.
TAAACTTTGTGATCATTTTTCATCATTGAGGAACATTGTGCAACAGTGCAGACAAAAAAAATAGAGCAAAATTGTGAATGTTGTTAAGGGAGGGATCATGGAAGAATATGAGACATGGATAACAAGTACAGCCCATGGATTCAGAGGGGCGGGCGAGGGAGTATTGGGTAGCCGTTCCCTTTGTAGCCACCTTTCTGGTGTTGGTGAGAGCCCTTGTGCTGTTGGTAGTAGTGGCCTCCAGTACCTGTATATTGCTGGCTCCCGGTCCCCAACGGCGCAAGAGGTTGTTGCATTGTCGCTGCTGACGATGAGTTTTGCATTGCAGAGTAGTAAGAGTGGCCACTGTGTGTTTGGGTGTGGCCTCCACCCCCACCATGGATCTGCTGGTACATGTGGAGGTTGGGCGGCATGACGGTCCCATTCAGTACCTCCGGAGTCTGCAAGGATTGGACAGGTGAAGTTGCTGTGGTAACAGTCTGGCCGGTCACAGAGTTCCAGTAGCTCTCCGTGGGACTCATCGTCTGGTGCGATCCAGATGACACCACAGGGGTTGCCCCCATGTAGCGGAAACATGGATTCTTCAGATCGTAGCTCCCTGACAACACGTTATTTGTTCCACAAACGGCCAGCTCAATCTTTATGTCATAGCTCTGTCTGGGGGGTGGAGAGTGGAGGTGGGGGGTGGAGAGTGGAGGTGGGGGTGGAGAGGGAGGTGGGGGTGGAAAGGGAGGTGGGGGGTGGAGGTGAGGGGTGGGGAGTGGAAGTGAGGGTGAGGAGTGGAGGTGAAGTAGGCAATGGGATATGGCAATACAGGATTTTACAGCCATGTTTTGAGTTTTTAGTGGGGAAGGGGACCCATTACCTCTCATTAGCCACCATATAGATGAAACCCGTGATTTCTTGTCCACAACGACAGACAATTGGGTTGCGGAAAAGGCAGCGCACCTACACCAAAAAGCAACACAGCTTTATAAGGACCTTGCCACAAGGCAGCGCCACCAGACCTGGTACCAGTGAGTGAGGGGTTGCGACGGAGCTGTCGAGAGCCACACTGTTTGCCTGGTGAGAGAACACAATGCCACGGTGTGACCACTCCTGCCACCCTACTCACTGTGAGCCTCGAAAGCAGACGTCAAACCAGAAGGCCAGGCCATGTACCGTCCCCGTGGAGAACAACTTGAAGTGGACGGGGATGGTCATTCTGGGGAGGGAGGGAGGGGGGAGGGTAATGGGCGTGGCAAGCAGTACCTCCTCCCCTTCCCTCCACACAAACCTGTGTAGATCACTCTCATGGGCTGTTGAAAAGTTAATGACATGGTTGGCCGGTGAAGCTAGCAGGATTCGGGTATCAAAGGTGTCCTGGAGGACGTTTAGGGATGAAGACACACACACCTCCACCCCCTCCCCCAAGGTGATATACCACGACAGGCTGCCTAAAGTACTCTTCAAGGGCACTGGATCGTACAAAGGATAGATCCACTCCATGGAATGAGGTCTGAGACCTGGTGTGTGTGTGTGTGTGTGTGTGTGTGTGTGTGTGTGTGTGTGTGTGTGTGTGTGTGTGTGTGTGTGTGTGGGTGTGTGTGTGTGTGGGTGTGGGTGTGTGTGTGTGTGTGTGGGGTGTGTGTGGGTGTGTGTGTGTAGGGGGGGGGGGCATGTTTGTGCATATAATGTGAGATTTCAGTACAGGACACCTAATGTGCAATTGATTCTTTGAAATACACTCAGACATGGAAAGTTTAATAATTCCAGAAGGTGTGTACTATGTTGAAATGACAATTGTAACACAGATTGACTCACTGCAATGCTGTCAACATCACCTCCCCTATTCCACTATCCCCTCATCACCTCCCCTATTCCACTATCCCCTCATCACCTCCCCTATCCCACTATCCCCTCATCACCTCCCCTATCCCACTATCCCCTCATCACCTCCCCTATCCCACTATCCCCTCATCACCTGCCCTATTCCACTATCCCCTCATCACCCCACCCCGTCCATTTTTCTCACCACTCAATTCTTTTCCCCTACTCACCAGAAGTAAGCCTTTGCATAATGTTCCATATAAAGAGCATCATCCATGAATGGTGCAGCGAACAATGTACCATCAGAAGGATACATGAGTCCTGTTACCGTGGAGAGGGAGAGGTGTTGAGTAATGTAGAGACGGTCGATGACACCCACCTCCAGGCTTCAGGAACTTCTTCGCATGGAGATAACTTTCAAGCATTCGTTCATTGTACAACATGTACCCCATTGGTTCTGAAACAATGATATCCACCTTTTCTGGGAGAGTGATCTGTGTAGGTAACATCACAATGCTTCAACAGCACCTCCTTGTACAATGCCCCCCCCCCTCCTCCCCCCCCCCACCTGTTGTCACTCCCAAACACCCTCTTACACTGAACACCCTCCATCACCACTCCCACCTACTCACACCTTGGCCCCAGGCTTTCACCTTACCACCCAAACCGTCCGTCCCGCGCACATCCCCACACCTCTTCAATCTTTCCAGCGATGACCACGACCTTGTTGGAGAGGTGATTCCCTTTGACCAGGTCCATACAGTGCACTGCCATGGAGCTGGCCTCCACTGCGTACACCAACTGTGCCCCTGCCTGTACTGCAAAGAAAGACAGAATGCCTGCAGCATAGAGAAGGAAGTGAGAGGGGAGGAGAGAGGAAGGAAGAAGAGAGGAGGGGAGGAGAGAAGTGGAGGGAGGGGAGAGGAGGTGGAGTTGGGAGAGATTTGGAGCGCATTACATTTAGGTGAGCAGTAAGCCATTACTGACCTGAGCCAGCTCCGACATCCAAGACCACCTACACGATTGTATGCATGTGTGTGTGGGGTGCACATGGGTATGTGGATGTGTATATATGGTGTGTGTGTGTGTGTGTGTATAGGGTGCATGTGTGTATATGGCGTGTGAGAGTGGATGTGTGTATATGATGTGTGTGTGTGTGTGTGTGTGTATAGGGTGCATGTGTGTATATGGCGTGTGAGAGTGGATGTGTGTATAGGGTGCAAGTGCATGTGTGGGTGTGTTGGAGAGTGCATGTGTGGGTGTGTTGGAGAGTGCATGTGTGGGTGTGTTGGAGAGTGCATGTGTGGGTATGTTGGAGAGTGCATGTGTGGGTGTGTTGGAGAGTGCATGTGTGGGTATGTTGGAGAGTGGATATGTGGGTATGTTGGAGAGTGCATGTGTGGGTGTGTTGGAGAGTGCATGTGTGGGTGTGTTGGAGAGTGCATGTGTGGGTGTGTTGGAGAGTGCATGTGTGGGTATGTTGGAGAGTGCATGTGTGGGTATGTTGGAGTGCATGTGTACACATCATAAATTGTTGAGACATTATAAAAGACCATAACATCCAAAGGTACTAACATCACTCCTCCCACACACCACTCGTCCCACACACCACTCCTCCCACACACCACTCCTCCCACACACCACTCCTCTCACACACCACTCCTCCCCACACCACTCCTCCCCACACCACTCCTCCCCACACCACTCCTCCCCACACATCTACCACACATCCTAGACACAACCTGCCTTGTCCTGAAAGTCCATCTGATTCTGTATCATTGCATTTTGATATGTAGCAGTACGAATATAGTCCTATAATATGATTGGACAATGTCATAAGAAAACCAAGGTGGAATAGGGTCACACATCACCACCCCTGGGTACTTCTTGTGGCTCCCTTTGGTACTACTCCTCCCTAATCATAAAGCACAACCAATTCAGTGTGTTGAGGGCAATGCATACATACACACACACACACACACACACACACACACACACACACACACACACAAACACAAAAACACACAAAAACACACATATAAACACACATACACACACACACGGCACCTTACACCTGCCGCAGTGATAGGGAAGGCAACAACAGAGTAACTCTCTATTCCCTCCCACTAAGTGACACTACCAAGCCAACAGAAACCAGCTAGAACAGACATTGCTGCTGCTAGCGTCACCTTTGTACAGCAGCCCATTCACTTTTGGTAGTCAATGACTACAACATCCATGTACATGTACATGTTGGGATATACAACTAATTAGACCCACAAGCCAGTATTGAACTCCAAGCTTGTGCTCTTATCGTGGCCATAAGCCACAGTGTAGTAGCTGGAAACAGTACTTCTACTTAAGAAGGATAATTTATAAGGTAGAGTTGAACCTCCATTGAATAAACCCACTTCCAACTATGAGGAACACCATGGTGTAATCTATGAGAAACACCATGGTGTAATCTATGAGGAACACCATGGTGTAATCTATGAGGAACACCATGGTGTAATCTGACTGCTTTCACTCTTATCCCTACAAGGAAATGAAAGAAACACAAACAGGTGCATCTTTCGTGTGTTTGCATATCTCTTCTTTTGTAAGCTTTCTATCAAATTCTTCATTACCACAATGTCACACCTCTCTTAAGTTCTGCTGTCACACCAAGTGAAGCTTATTCCTCGTACGATTCCCCAGTACAAGTAGGTAGAGAGATGCACGAGATTAAGTAAGAGGTTAAAACATGGAGAACACTAAAGGCTGCCTGATTCCTTACCAGTACTGTAACAATACTGTCCATCAGTACTGTAACAATACTGTCCATCAGCTAACTTGTATTTGACATGACAGCTTCTGGATATGCAGACAACCAATGTCAATATTATCAAGTCCCCAATACAGAACAGACGAGAATGTTCAATGCAGCCATGTGGCCATCAGCACCATCACTATGAAGCCATGTGACCATCAGCCCCATCACTATGCAGCCATGTGACCATCAGCACCATCACTATGAAGCCATGTGACCATCAGCCCCATCACTATGCAGCCATGTGACCATCAGCACCATCACTATGAAGCCATGTGACCATCAGCACCATCACTATGCAGCCATGTGACCATCAGCACCATCACTATGAAGCCATGTGACCATCAGCACCATCACTATGAAGCCATGTGGCCATCAGCACCATCACTATGAAGCCATGTGACCATCAGCACCATCACTATGAAGCCATGTGGCCATCAGCACCATCACTATGCAGCCATGTGACCATCAGCACCATCACTATGAAGCCATGTGACCATCAGCACCATCACTATGCAGCCATGTGACCATCAGCACCATCACTATGAAGCCATGTGACCATCAGCACCATCACTATGAAGCCATGTGACCATCAGCACCATCACTATGAAGCAAATAGATTGCCCGATGGCCAAAAACTTTCCTCCTCAGGGTAAATGTAGAATCACAGTGCAAATAAACACCACATCACAATGATACTAGATAGAGCTAGACAGACTGCAATAATTCTGGCCATATCCTTTTAGACAAGGACATTGGCATGTGTGTGTGTGTGTGCATGTGTGTGTATGTGTGTGTGTGTGTATGTGTGTGTGTGTATGTGTGGGTGTGTATGTGTGTGTGTGTATGTGTGTGCATACATGCACAATGTCCCGCAAGAAGGATTGCAATCTTATATCACTTTCATTTCGGCGACAGTGAGCCGCTCAGTCTCAGCCACCCAGATATGCACCTTTTCACTAGATTTTTTCTTTTGCTCCTCCCCATTTCATACCTGTAACATGTTCTGCTGTTGAGACAGAAACCCGTAGAATTGGAAGTACTGTACTGCGCAGGCGTCGTCCGTCCTGAGAGTAAACATCGACTGCTTCTTTCTTTGCGTTGCGGGTGCGAGACGGGCTTGAAGGAAGGTAATTAGCTGACCACAGTCTGGTCAACAAGAAGATATTATGGTGGCAGGGAAGAAAGATGGGATCAGAGGAGGACGGGTAGAGTGGAGGGTTTTGCGTTAAGGGTCTGACGCAACAGCTTTATTAAATCGACTCTTACCATCTAAAGTAACAGCTGCAGACCCCTCTGCCACCCTGAACACGACAACATTCGCGCCCGCATGATAAACGTGACCAAGGTCCTTCACTTGGGCTTCGAACACCTGTTCCTTCTCTTCGATTACCACCGGGCCGAGTGATGAAAATAAAAAAAAATAAAACTTGTGTTAACAAACATTTCCTCCATGTTATAATACAACCCTCCGCCCCCGCATATATAAAGGCCTCTATCAGTCTATCAAGGCTTACAATATGCACACCTCTCGCACTATGCAATGGGACCTACCGGTATTAAAGCTCAGACGACAACAGGACGGCTCCTCTCCAGTACACGTGAGCTGCATATTTGCGCCTTCAAATTCCTGTAGCGGCTCGAGCGTTTCGCTCAAAATTCTCAGCTTGACGCTGGCGATGTGCAACGTGTCCTGAACGAGTGCGTTCTGGGGACTGAGACTGGCTGTCATCTCTGATGATGTAGTAGCCATGCGACTCCCAGGATCACGTGATCTGTTCAGTTTCTGATTTTAATTTTGAGATTCTTCACTCAAGGTTCAACAATGCATACGTAGCAGTGTCAGCAGCTTGGTGAAAGTGTTTTGAGAACAGCTAGGAATAAAAACTCTTGCATTACTTACATTGTGTGTTCAATATTAGCTTTCGACTACAGCAGTATAAATTCTATCTTCTATTTAGTTCCTCAGCCCAATGCATTACAGAAAAGAACTTGAACTGCACAGAGGAATTACTTCTAGTGCCATCGGAACATTGTCATATCCAGCTCAAGTGCTCTTCGAGATACTGTATGCTTACCCCTGTAAAGATATATTCGCTCGAAGAGCACTTGGGCTGGATATGACGATGTATTCCAGATGGCACTAGAAATAAATTCTTCGACTTTGTGCCCAGTTCCAGGCGCTCTTTGCCAATCAACTAGAATCAATCACTATAGAGCTATATCGATAAGCACCAGCTGCGATATAAAGTAGTCTCGTATCCAGACCCACCATGACGTAGTGTTTATTGCTTACACTACGCCCTAGCTGGCGATAAACACTTACGTCATGGTGGGTCTGGGTACGAGACTAGATATCAAGTACACCTTTTGAAGCACAATTACGGTGTACAAGTACAATCGCGGCAAGACAAAGTTCTGCACACCATGCAAAGTCCAAAAACTCCATGAATAGGTTTCTTGACAGTGGTTTCTTGCAACTTGCAACTTATATAAGTTGAGTCTGTAGCAATAGTTTTATTTCAGTAGTAAGGAAGCTAGACGAAAATGTCTCGCATGGCGGGTGCAAGTGGTGGATCTGGAGCTCGCTTTGGTACGGGCTTCACGAGAGGAATAAGCACATTTTGGAGCTGCAACAAGCTGGAGCTATCCCTCACTTCACGGAGCATATCAAAAGCAATCCTCGATACTTTGACAGCTGGATGTTTAGAGGAATTTCTCATTCCATCATCGGTGAGCATGACAAGGCCGTCCATGATTTACAGACAGCTGCAAGTGTTGGAAGCCCATGTGAAAAGCTCGTTGCCAACGCTCAACTGTTAGGACTACAGGGTAAGGTCAGCCAGTGTCTAAGTACTTACAAAGATTCAATCCAGAAGTACCCCTTCGATGAGATTGGTTGGTTTTGGACGGCAATGACTTTGTCAGAGTGTCAAGAAAGGAGCGAATTATTCAAACGAGCCATTGGGCTAAACTATATGCCTTACGAATGCCATTATCAACTAGGAAGTCAATGCTTAGGAAATGACAATCCTTTGGAAGACACGCAAAGCCATTACAACGATAAGTGCACAAAAGCCATTCCTGATTTTAACGCATGCCTGCAGGGAAATCCGTATAGAACTGTTTGCCACATTGAATTGGGTTTTGCTCATTTACAATTAAATCACGTACAGGAGGCCAAACAGTGCTTTGAAAAGGCAGTTGATCTCAATCCAGTCCTAACAGATTCTAATGCTGGTTTAGCCCTGATTTACGAGCATGAAGGAAATCACCTTAAAGCAAAACAGAACTGGGAAATTTACCGTAATTCAGTAGAGCCAAGAGAACAGAGAGGTGGCAGTGGTGGGAGTGGCAGTGGTGGGAGTGGAAATGATGGGAGTGGCATTGGACCTTTGTTTGGTCAAATGAGCCTGGCTGATAAAGATGACAGTTTGAAGATCCCAAATGAGGAAATTGCGCGAGTGTACGTTGCTCAGAGGCCCCTTGGTGGATTAAAATCCCTGCTGCTGAAGTATCGTCTGCTTGCACACTCTGCAGTGATCTTGGAAACAAGAATTGGCAATCATTATATCAATATATGGGCGACTCCACCTTTTATCTTAAAAAGATTGAATTGAATGTGGTGCCACACTCAAGAGAAAAGAAAGCCACACCAAGTAATCATGGTGGATGATGTGCCATGGACAAAGCAATTACATGGAAAGGCAGCCTCAGCAGGATGGACGTTGGAAAAGGTAAACAGTGGTTAGGTGTTTAGACTTTAACCATACATGCATCAATTAGCCTTCTGGTGTTTGTCATTGTACATCAATATAAGATCCACTTGAGTATGTACGGATGCTGCCTCACTTTCATAAAATGGTGATGCTTTATTAACAGTTATTGTACTGTGTCATGAATCTAGAAAGTGATGCAATTGTTTTAAGCATTGTTCTCCCTCTTCTTTCTCACCTCGTCTTCCCTCATCTCCACCCCATCTCTAAATAAGCCGAAGTTTCGTCAGAGCTCCTTAGTATAGTCTAAACTAAATGTAATGATTACTGCTATAGAGGGGAAATATACATCAGTGGTTTAAAATATCTTACGTGTACATGCATATAAATATTAAACTTCTAGAAGTGGATCTAAACTAAACCATTAGGCTGAGTTTTTAGGTTCACTGAAATAGCAAAAACATGTCACTTTTTAGCAGCATCCCAATACTATAACGGTTTGACTATGTATGATCAATAATGCCATTTTCACGTTTATAAATGATCCCACAAAGAAATGTCCGTGTTTAGATAAAAAGATATTGTATTTATTGAGTCTCAATTACGTCATTCAATTAATCTCAAACACTGAAAAGATAGATCAGATCCTCATCCAGTAAATTATGTAAAGTGATATTATAACATCGGTGATTTTATTGCAGGCAAAAGCTAAAATGCAAGAATTGATGCCTGGAAGATATAATCTCTTTAAATGGAATATTTGCCACACAGCACAAGAACGCCTTCGTTCTGTAATGGGCGTGTTTTGATGTGGTTGAGCTGTATGTAAAATGGCCTGAGTTGTTATGTGTTAGTGCAACCTCTTGGATAGTGTATCGTAATTTGTGTGGTAGTGCAACCTCTTGGATAGTGTATCGTAATTTGTGTGTTAGTGCAACCTCTTGGATAGTGTATCGTAATTGTGTGTTGCAGTACTTATGTATGCATGCAATTTGATCACCGATTATACGCGGAAGACGCATCCGCTGTGAAATGCGACAGGTGCCTCCAGCCCTGTCCTTATAGCATGTACTGCACGATATCGCCAGCGTGGTACCAACATTTAAATAGAATTGTTGCTATCGTATAGTCTTCGTGTAGGGGAGGGACACAGCAGATGATAAGGTTTGGGTCTGTGGTTACCCCTAGCATACCAAGCTTCTCTTCATAGCGTAACTTTCCCACCGTATCAAGCTGCTTAAACTAATCCGACAGTTCGTGTATCTCATTAACGGCGATGCCTTTCCAATATATGTCACATGCATGTCACACAATAATATATGCGGTCGAATAAGGTCTATAGACGATAATGTCTCGCATGGCGGGTGCAAGTGGTGGATCTGGAGCTCGCTTTGGTACGGGCTTCACGGGAGGAATAAACACGTTTTGGAGCTGCAACAAGGCTGGAGCTATCCCTCACTTCACGGAGCATATCAAAAGCAATCCTCGACACTTTGACAAGGCCGTCCATGATTTACAGACAGCTGCAAGTGTTGGAAGCCCATGTGAAAGCTCGTTGCCGACGCTCAACTGTTAGGACTACAGGGTAAGGTCAGCCAGTGTCTAAGTACTTACAAAGATGCAATCCAGAAGTACCCCTTCGATGGGATTGGTTGGTTTTGGACGGCAATGACTTTGTCAGAGTGTCAAGAAAGGAGCGAATTATTCAAACGAGCCATCGAGCTAAGCTATATGCCTTACGAATGCCATTATCAACTAGGAAGTCAATGCTTAGGAAATGACAATCCTTTGGAAGACACGCAAAGCCATTACAACGATAAGTGCACAAAAGTCATTCCTGATTTTGACGCATGCCTGCAGGGAAATCCGTATGCCACATTGAATTGGGTTTTGCTCATTTACAATTAAATCACGTACAGGAGGCCAAACAGTGCTTTGAAAAGGCAGTTGATCTCAATCCAGTCCTAACAGATTCTAATGCTGGCTTCGCCCTGATTTACGAGCATGATCGAAATTATACCTTAAAGCAAAACAGAACTGGGAAAATTTACCGTAATTCAGTAGAGCCAAAGGAACAGGGAGGTGGCAGTGGTGTGAGTGACAGTGATGGGAGTGGCAGTGGTGGGAGTGGCAATGATGGGAGTGGCATTGGACCATTGTTTAGTCAATGGAGTCTGGCTGATAAAGATGACAGTTTGAAGATCCCAAATGAGGAAATTGCGCGAGTGTACGTTGCTCGGAGGCCCCTTGGTGGATTAAAATCCCTGCTGCTGAAGTATCGTCTGCTTGCACACTCTGCAGTGATCTTGAAAAGAAGAATTATATCCTTGAATATATGGGCGACTCTTAAAAAGATTGAATTGAATGTGGTGCACACTCAAGAGAAAGGAAAGCCACACCAAGTAGGATGATGTGCCATGGACAAAGCAATTACATGGAAAGGCAGTCTCAGCAGGATGGACGTTGGAAAAGGTAAACAGTGGTTAGGTGTTTAGACATTAACCATACATGCATCAATTAGCCTTTTGCAGCATTAAAAAAGACAAATGTGGATCACTGGTGTTTGTCATGTGCATCAGTATAAGTTAAAATATCATCCACTTGAGTATGTACGGATGCTGCCTCACTTTCATAAAATGGTGATGCTTTATTAACAGTTATTGTACTGTGTCATGAATCTAGAATAGTGATGCAATTGTTTTAAGCATTATTCTCCCTCTTCTTTCTCACCTCGTCTTCCCTCATCCCCACCCCATCTCTAAAAAGGACGAAGTTTCGTCAGAGCTCCTTAGTATAGTCTAAACTAAATGTAATGATTACTTCTCTAGAGTGGAAATATACATCAGTGGTTTAAAATATGCTACGTGTGGAGAATCGTACATGCATATAAATATTTAATTTCTAGAAGTGGATCTAAACTAAACCATTAGGCTGAGTTTTTAGGTTCACTGAAATAGCAAAAACATGTCACTTTTTAGCAGCATCCCAATACTATAACGGTTTGACTATGTATGATCAATAATGCCATTTTCACGTTTATAAATGATCCCACAAAGAAATGTCCGTGTTTAGACAAAAAGATATTGTATTTATTTTGAGTCTCAATTAATCTCAAACACTGAAAAGATAGATCAGATCCTCACCCAGTAAATTATGTAAAGTGATATTATAACATTGGTGATTTTATTGCAGGCAAAAGCTAAAATGCAAGAATTGATGCCTGGAAGATATAATCTCTTGAAAGGGAATATTTGCCACACAGCACAAGAACGCCTTGGTTCTGTAATGGGCGTGTTTTGATGTGGTTGAGCTGTATGTAAAATGGACTGAGTTGTGTGTTAGTGCAACCTCTTGGATAGTGTATCTGTGCTACTGCACTTGTATTATTTGTTTATGTATGTAATTTGATCATGTCCCTCACTAGTTCACCATTGACCAATGCTGACTCATTTTTTAACAAGCATTTTTGCTATTGCTATCATTGGATGGATAATCAAATACAATCACATGCTGTCTCAATCACATCCTTGCGAGGTACTAGGATGAGAAAGCTGATCACTATCCATCATTGTCAGAGCAGAAGAATACAATACACTCAGCTGAATGGCAGGTTTTCATTAGGGAGCAACAACTATGTGGTATACAAGTCTGCACATGCTGTTCACTGGATGGTAGTTGTGTGCGAATGTGTGTCTGTCTTGTCATGTCTCTGTGTCTACAGGTATGCAGCCAGAAGCCAGTTACTCGGTAAAATGTCATAATCTTCTAGTTTCCTAGTCATGTTCACTGTGTCAGAATACTCCATGTAAACGAGCCTTCGCCAAAGAAGACCTGATGCATGCATATCTCAGGCAGATATCTGCAGATTGGTTGAACTCATGCCAGAATGACCTGCAATTATAATGATTCTTCTCCTGATTAATCAAAGGACCAACCAGTACTAACACTATTTATTTGAACACATTCTCTATATACATGGTATGTATTATGAAGCTATTGTGTTACTTTGTTGGTCATAACATATATTCTCTGGTGCACCAAATACCCTTCTAATGTACAGCGGCTGAAGATTCAGTTAGTATTTCCTTGGGCATATCCAGAATTCACACCCATTGCCATTCCGCTAAACAAAAGCCTAACTTCATTTTCTGTCTTGCCAGTTCTACAACAGTAAATGACATTTTTCTGTTTAAAAAAACAACAACATGACATCATTCCACCTTCTAATGCTGTGCATACTGTCAATAGGATCTAATGTGCATAGAAGGATGTACACTTGACGAGCTAATATGGTCTACGATGATAAAGCTGTTTTTGGGGATTTCAAATGGCAGCAATGCATATCAGATGCCAGGCTGTGGTTGAGTAAGAATGGAAGTAGCAGGTGACCCTGCACCGATCCTATCTTCTTTCCAACCAAACTGTGTAGGTGGTGGTGGTGGAGGTGATGGTGGGGATGTGGTTGGTGGCACATCATCGCTCGCAGCTAGGCCAAGAGAAGGGATAAAGAAAGGTGGCACGACTCGTATGCAGACAGCTTACCTCGTGGCTGCTGTTGCCTCCAATTGAACTGCACTGGAGGTGGAGGTGGTGGTGTTGGTGGAGGTGCGGGAGTCATTACATCACTGCCAGCTATGACCAAAAGAGTTGATGGATAGTGTAACTATTATATCATCCATCACACAATCCCTCACATGCCAGTCACAATAGTCTCTCAGAGGCACTTCACATATCACGTCACTCCCACCAGAAAACACCCAACCCAACCCACCTTCGTCCTCTTCCTCAGACCTATCACTGTTAAGAGCAGATGAGAAGGAGCCTCTGTCTTCTTGCTCGACCTGGTCGTCATGTTGGTAGTTGTACATTTCCTCATCATTTGTCACAGGGATAGAACTATTCGACTCAGGTGGAAGCTGTTTGGTTGGGATAAGCTTGCGAACCTCGGGTAGACACTTCCTTCTGGCCTCCCTGCTTTCAATGGTGGCCAAGATGACCCCATCCTTGGGGGTCTTGAGGTGAGGACGTGCCACAACCTCAGCCAAGGCCTCTGTGGTTTGTTCTAGTGGAGCAATAATCTTCACCATTTCCTTGTAGGTGGAATAGGTCTCTAGGAAGTACCCCAAGGCGTAACATGCCCGTAACACCTGCCTGCACTTGATCAATTCCCTGACAGCATCTTCAAAGAATGAGGCATCGTTCATGTCCCCGTGACTTGCCAAGCCTTCGCAGGCTGCAACGAGGAGGGCAGTGGCCTTCTCTTTAGCAGTGACAAGGTACTGTTCTTCAAATCTCAAACTGTTGCTGTGGTTTTGAAATCTGCTGTAGATATGTTTGAAATACTCCTCCTGTTCTTTGGTGGTCTTCTTTTTGGCTGCCTTCTTTGCTCTTTCAAGTTTCATTTCAGCACTCTTTGCAGCTAAAAACTTGTTACAGCGGAAATATCCCCCAGTTAGTGAGCCATGGAACCTCCAAGATCCAAAGCACACCCAGCAGAATTCATGCCTACACTTGACACAAGTCATGTGATTGCAGCCATCATTCTTCTCGATTGGACAGTTACAGTTGGGACAAGGTTTCGTATTTTCTGCCAACCAACTGATGCTTGAGGCTCCCGTTGCTGCTAGGAACGCGCTCTTTGCGTTGTCTTTGTCTTCTTGCAACACCTTGCACTTCCACTCGGCCCACATCTCACAATTGCAGGGATCGTGTGGTTCGAGGGAACACGCCCAACAGAAGAAGTGACCCGACCCACAGTCCACTATCCGTGGGTTGGCAACCTTCCTTTGGCCTCCTCGCGCTTCGTCCTCTCTCGGTACAGACTCTTCTGGCTTCAGCCGAACGGCCCGCGTGCACCCCGGGTGGGGGACACCATCGTATATCTTCGCTCGCCTCCACAAACGCGTCGATCCCGAACTTGAGATACTTTGCGCTCATGTCCGCTCCAACGACCAGCGATATCAGATCGAACGGAACGATCTGTTCGCAGCTCATGGCGGGACAATGGAGCTGGGTGACCTTGCCGTCTCCGATCTTCACCTGGAGGTATTCGGACCAGCAGCTCCTGCAGAAGTTGTGCCCGCACGGAATGGGGACCACGTCCACGATGGGCTCGCTGCAGACCTCGCACTCGCGTTCCTCGATCGACAGCTGTCGCGACCCGCCTCCGCTGGCGATGCTCAACTGGCGCCGTACGGGTAGCAGGATCCGTGCTTTCTTGCACACGGCTTCCGTGTTTTCCAACCACGCCTCCACGAGGAGGACTTTGGACCAACCGTACGCCTGGAGCAGGGCTGCCGAGTCGGTCATGCTAGTGCCCAGTGCGCTTGAGGTCTCAGTGATCAATTCGTTCCTAGCGAACTGAATATCGTTCTCCCTCATGCCCTGGTAGGACTCCTGTCGAAGCGTATCGGGATCTTCCTGAGAGCTAAAGAACTGAGTGAGGATTCGGCGAAAACGACCTTGGCTTCCAGAAGGGCCACGATCGCGTCGTGGTGCCTGTCGGCTGCGCAGTCGAGCGGTGTTTGGTTTGCGATGTTGGTACACGTCACCACAGCTCCGTGGTCGATCAATATCCTAGCGCACAACAGGAGACCCGACGCGGCAGCGAGATGGAGAGGGGTGTTGAGGGAGGAGTCCTGCTTGTTCAAATTAAGCAGCTGCGGTCGGAGGGTCTTGTTTACTCCAAAGCAAGTTGTGTTGGGGTCCGTGCAGAAGCTGATGAGGAACAGGAGCATGTCGGCCCTACTGCTATCCACCGAAGGCTCCGTGCCGTGTATAGACGTACAGATCTCGTGCACCACGCTCTGTTTCAGGTAGTTCTCGGCGTTCGGGTTTCCTCCGTTGATCATGAATTCTTTGAAAAGCTGTTTGAATTCCTTCCTGGCGGCGTAGTGAAGTGGAGTGGTTTTGTTAACCAGTCCGTATCGCCTGCTGGGGTCCATGCTCCTGAGCTCTTCATTGTTGTGGTAGAGCTGCAAGGCGGCCTCCTCGCTACTACTCTGGAGGGCCCTTTTGAACTGGCGAGAGGCTATGAGCCCCATGAAGATTAGTGTGTAGGAGGGGCTTGTGAGGATCGCGTGATCTTCAAGTCTTGTCGAACAGGAAATTACTTTTTTTTTAAATGGTAATACATGTAATGTAATAGTTTATCTTTTGTTGCTGTTTGTATGTGTGTGGGGGGTTGGGTGTGCATGTGTGTGTATGTGCGTGTATGGGGTAAACCTATGATAAATGTGAGTGCGACCTGCTCTAAACTACTCCCTGTGTATGCCTAAGAATGAAGCCCTTCAGAGCCTGTTTGCCAACATAACACTGTTTGTGATGACCTGTTTATAGGAAACTACACGTTAAGTCGTCATTTAAGGATGTCTGCAGTATTGAAACACGAGCTGGAATACACGGCACATCTCACTATGATGCCAAATAACGGTTCTAATCACGGAAACATTATTGTGCCAAAGCTGATGCGTAAATAGTGTGCACTACGGGGTCCACTTTAGACACTAGGAATGCATCGATCAAGTCTTCGTTCATGCATGTGATGTTTGTGTGCGTTTTTACTGTAATCTCGTTGTCGGCGATGAGGCTACTGCTTGGCCCTTCCTTCTTGTGTAACGATTGTATGTTCATCACACCGGCGCCGAATATCACTGACCGTGAGATCGACATCCAATTTGTCACCAGCCCCCCCCCCCCCCCCCCCCCCTCACTGCCATAAAAGGTCACGCGATCCTCACAAGCCCCTCCTACACACTAATCTTCATGGGGCTCATAGCCTCTCGCCAGTTCAAAAGGGCCCTCCAGAGTAGTAGCGAGGAGGCCGCCTTGCAGCTCTACCACAACAATGAAGAGCTCAGGAGCATGGACCCCAGCAGGCGTTACGGACTGGTTAACAAAACCACTCCACTTCACTACGCCGCCAGGAAGGAATTCAAACAGCTTTTCAAAGAATTCATGATCAACGGAGGAAACCCGAACGCCGAGAACTACCTGAAACAGAGCGTGGTGCACGAGATCTGTACGTCTATACACGGCACGGAGCCTTCGGTGGACAGCAGTAGGGCCGACATGCTCCTGTTCCTCATCAGCTTCTGCACGGACCCCAGTACAACTTGCCTTGGAGTAAACAAGACCCTCCGACCGCAGCTGCTTAATTTGAACAAGCAGGACTCCTCCCTCAACACCCCTCTCCATCTCGCTGCCGCGTCGGGTCTCCTGTTGTGCGCTAGGATATTGATCGACCACGGAGCTGTGGTGACGTGTACCAACATCGCAAACCAAACACCGCTCGACTGCGCAGCCGACAGGCACCACGACGCGATCGTGGCCCTTCTGGAAGCCAAGGTCGTTTTCGCCGAATCCCCGCGCAGTTTCCTCGCCCTAAAGAAGATCCCGGATACGCTTCGACAGGAGTCCTACCAGGGCATGAGGGAGAACGATATTCAGGTCGCTAGGAATGAGTTGATCACTGAGACCTCAAGCGCACTGGGCACTAGCATGACCGACTCGGCAGCCCTGCTCCAGGCGTACGGCTGGTCCAAAGTCCTCCTCGTGGAGGCGTGGTTGGAAAACACGGAAGCCGTGTGCAAGAAAGCACGGATCCAGCTGCCCGTACGGCGCCAGTTGAGCATCGCCAGCGGAGGCGGGTCGCGACAGCTGTCGATCGAGGAACGCGAGTGCGAGGTCTGCAGCGAGCCCATCGTGGACGTGGTCCCCATTCCGTGCGGGCACAACTTCTGCAGGAGCTGCTGGTCCGAATACCTCCAGGTGAAGATCGGAGACGGCAAGGTCACCCAGCTCCACTGTCCCGCCATGAGCTGCGAACAGATCGTTCCGTTCGATCTGATATCGCTGGTCGTTGGAGCGGACATGAGCGCAAAGTATCTCAAGTTCGGGATCGACGCGTTTGTGGAGGCGAGCGAAGATATACGATGGTGTCCCCACCCGGGGTGCACGCGGGCCGTTCGGCTGAAGCCAGAAGAGTCTGTACCGAGAGAGGACGAAGCGCGAGGAGGCCAAAGGAAGGTTGCCAACCCCCACGGATAGTGGACTGTGGGTCGGGTCACTTCTTCTGTTGGGCGTGTTCCCTCGAACCACACGATCCCTGCAATTGTGAGATGTGGGCCGAGTGGAAGTGCAAGGTGTTGCAAGAAGACAAAGACAACGCAAAGAGCGCGTTCCTAGTAGCAACGGGAGCCTCAAGCATCAGTTGGTTGGCTGAAAATACGAAACCTTGTCCCAACTGTAACTGTCCAATCGAGAAGAATGATGGCTGCAATCACATGACTTGTGTCAAGTGTAGTCATGAATTCTGCTGGGTGTGCTTTGGATCTTGGAGGTTCCATGGCAGCAGAACAGGTGGTTACTACAGTTGCAACAAGTTTCGTGCAGCAAGGAGTGCTGAAAAGAAGCTTGAAAAGGCCAAAGAGGCAGCCAAAAAGAAGACCACCAAAGAACAGGAGGAGTATTTCAAACATATCTACAGCAGATTTCAAAATCACAGCAACAGTTTGAGAATTGAAGAACAGTACCTTGTCACTTCTAAAGAGAAGGCCACTGCCCTCCTCGTTGCAGCCTGCGAAGGCTTGGCAAGTCATGGGAACAGGAACGATGCCTCATTCTTTGAAGATGCTGTCAGGGAATTGATCAAGTGCAGGCAGGTGTTACGGGCATGTTACTGCCTTGGGGTTCTTCCTGCAGACCTATTCCACCTACAAAGAAATGGTGAAGATTATTGCTCCACTAGAGCAAACCACAGAGGCCTTGGCCGAGGTTGTGGCACGTCCTTACCTCAAGACTCCCAAGGATGGGGTCATCTTGGCCACCATTGAAAGCAGGGAGGCCAGAAGGAAGTGTCTACCCGAGGTTCGCAAGCTCATCCCAAGCAAACAGCCTCCACCTCTACCTGATGATTGGAACCCTAGTGATGAGAGTGCGGAATCTGACTACGAGGAGGCTGAAGAAAGGAGAGAGAGAGAGGATGATGGTATGTTGAGATATATATATTGTGTCACTGGGATGATGAAGACGGATCAACTCAATGATGTGTGTGGTTGAAGATTGTTATGTATTTCATGCAGTCACCAATCCACCACCACCTCCACCACCCCCCACCTCCACTGGGCTTCAATTTGAGACTATGGCGATTGCAAGGTGAGAGTTTAGCACTCATAAAGGCAGTTATACTATCTTCCTTTGTCCTGTCCGTTGGTCTAGTTGAGAGCAACGTGCCGCCACCACCACCACCACCTCCACTGGGCTTCAATTGGAGACTATGGCGATTGCAAGGTAAGAGGTTAGCACTCATGAAGGCAGTTATACTATCTTCCTTTGTTCCGTCACAGTTGGGAGCAATGTCCCACCTCCACCACCACCACCACCACCTTTACTGGGCTGGAGACAACAGCAGTCGCAAGGTAAGATGTCTGCATACGAGTCGTGCCACCTTTCTTTATCCCTTCTCTTGGCCTAGCTGCGAGCGATGATGTGCCACTAAGCCCACATGCAGTATGATTGGGACCAACAGTTCCAAAGTGAATCACCATCCCTTCTTTCCCCTGATCCTAACTATCTATGATACAGATGGCGGCAAATTGCCACCACCGTTATATCCTGTACTTGGAAATGACAATTTTTTTATTTTTTAACACAATGTCATCGTGTTTTATTATTTTCAACAATACTAAACATAGTACATAGTACAGTCCACGAGGACGCTAAGAGCTGGTAGGTGCACATTACTCCGGCTTCTCACTCCACAGGGTTGTGGTTTGTTGAGAAGCCATCAAAAGAACCTTTCCAATTCAGAGACATCACTGTGGACCCCACCTCCCCTTCAGTTAGTGGACTGGGGCTGAGGCGGTTTAGGCCAGAGTGCCTGCAAGTCTGGAGCAATGTCCTGTACCAGAAAGGAAGGGGGAGGAGGTGACACGAAGGAAGGGGGGGGGGGGGGGGGGGAGTGACATGAAGGAAGGGGGAGGAGGTGACATGAAGGAAGGGGAAAGGTGACATGAAGGGAGGAGGTGACATGAAGGAAGGGGGAGGAGGTAACATGAAGGAAGGGGGAGGAGGTGACATGAAGGAAGGGGGGAGGATGTGACATGGCTTAGCCATCCCTTCTCAAGCACTTACCAGAGGAGCTGTGATGGGTAGGTACCTCCTGACAGGGACTCCATCTCCATTGCAGACAAACTACAAGTGGGCAAAGTAGGTCATCTAATGACACCACTGGTCCTCCCAATTCCTGCACCTACCCCACCTCACCTACCCCACCTCACCCTCACCTACCCCATCTCACCCTCACCTACCCCACCTCACCCTCACCTACCCCATCTCACCCTCACCTACCCCATCTCACCCTCACCTACCCCATCTCACCCTCCTCCCTCACCTACCCTGCCTCACCCTCCTTCCTCACCTTCTCAAAGTTCCACTTGATGAAGCTCCCTAGGCTACCAGAGATGTGTGACTTGAGATATTTGTACAGAGGGTGGGCGTTGGCTCCGTTCACATCGATCTTGCTGAACATGTCGAACTGCACTCCATAGCTAGCCGCAAAAGCTTTAATCTCTGCCTCTGTGCCAGGCTCCTGGGAAACACGAAAGACTCAAACACTTCCCCCTTTACATATCAGGCGTTTCAAACCTGTTTTCCAAACTGGTTACACGGGAAGGCTAGGATCCTCAGTCCGTGTGTCCCAGCGTGCTCTGTGTAGAGCTGAACAAGCTGAGTGTAGTTCTTGTCTGTTAACCCTCATTCCGAAGCCACATTGACAACAAGGGTCACGTGACCTCTGCAGAGAAATCATGTGACAGTCAGTGTGGCACCACGGGACAAGACCTCGTACCTGTACTTCTCAAGAGATACTTACATTGCCATCAATGTCCTTCACCTCGAAATCGAAGATGCTAGTTGCCTTCCTGACTAGGTCTTCCTGATCCTCCAGCAGAGGGAGGACAGTCACCCCTGACGACTCAAGGCTGGACACCCAAGTGAACTGCATATCACTGGTGTCAGCTGACAACGTGAGAGCTGGGAGGGGAGGGGTCAGATGGGCGGGGCAACATAAGAGAAGGTCAAATGAAAGGCAGTAGATGGGCAGGGCAATGTCAGAGAGGATGGGCGGGGCAACATAAGAGAGGATGGGCAGGGCAACATAAGAGAAAGGATGGCAGGAACATAAGGGAGGATGTTAAGGGCAACATAAAGGAGGATGGGCGGGGCAACATAAAGGAGGGTGGGCGGGGCTACATAAGGGAGGGGTCAGGCGGGCGGGGCAGCATGAGGGAGGGAGGAAGCACCCCAGGAAGGTGTCTGCCTTACCATGGGCCTTGTCTGCGTTGAGGAAGTGGAGGAGATGCCGTCCATTTGCACTTCCCTTTGGCTGCTCAGGTTGTACAATCCAACCCTCCAAATTGAAAGTCTGCATTGGAGCTGAGTCCTGTAGTGTGTGTGTGTGTGTGTGTGTGTGTGTGTGTGTGTGGAGAGGTGTATGTGTGTGTGGGTGTTGCATGAATATAACTTCCCATCCTTACACATGATCTCCTCCCCAGACCTACCATCTCTTCCCCAGACCAATACTTCTTCCTCACACCTCCCTCGTACCTCCTCTTCCTCAGACCCACCAGCTCATACCTCCTCTTACATCCCACCACCTCCCCACACCCAGTACCTCGTCTTCACCACACCCACCACCACTTCCCCAGACCCACCAGCTCAGTTCTGTACTGGTAGAGAAGATGATTGTCGGAAGAGAGCACATAAGTGTAGTAAGTCCATTTGAAGAGCCTCTTCCTTGCCAGAGGTCCATAGAGTGCTCCCTCCTGTCCCTTCATGTACGCCACAGAGGGGCCTTGACAGGGGTCTCCTGTAGCATCTGAGAAGGCAGAGGTGTTTGGCACTTCAGCACACACACACACACACACACACACACACACACACACACACACACACACACACACACACACACCATGCACACACCAGACACACACACCATGCACACACACACACCATGCACACACACACACACACACACACACACACACACACACACACACACACACACACACACACACACACACACACACACACACACACACACACACACACACTTACCATCTTGCCTAAACCTGAAGTACAGATTGCCATCTTCAAAGGTGTGTTCGTCTTTCACATGGTGGATGAAGTCAGTTTCCACAAGAAGCTTCCCCACCTCCACACCCTGCTCCCTTGTGGTCACCTCCTTCTTCTCTACCAGCCAGTCCACAAGTTCAGAGGCTGCATGACATGATGATGTCACATGACATGACAGTGTCACATGGACATGATGATGTCACATGACATGAAGTTGTCACATGACATGATGGCAAATTTGATGAACAAAAGGCTTTTCCTTTGAACAATGTGCTACTTAACCAAAAGTAACTAATCGCCCAGCATTTTTTTGGTTGTGGGACCCATGCTAGAGGATATCCTTTCAGTCCCTGACCCATGCTAGAGGATATCCTTTCAGTCCCAGACCCATGCTAGAGGATCATCCTTTCAGTCCCAGACCCATGCTAGAGGATCATCGTGCCATCAACGTAACTAATCGCCCAGTGGTTGTGGGTTCAAGATGTCTACAGATCTAATCTGTAGACATCTTGAACCCACAACAAAAAAATGCTGGGCGATTAGTTACGTTGATGGCACGATGATCCTCTAGCATGGGTCTGGGACTGAAAGGATGCGTGGCACGCTCGTGTACAGGTAGATAGCAACATGATACGTCGGTCAGAGATAATATATATATTATCTCTGGTCGGTCAGAGACGATCCGTGCAATTGGCCGTGACTTGATCCATTTCTGTGCTCCTAACCTAAGTCTCTACATTATATCGGAGCCGCTGGAACTTACAACAGAGCGTCATCTTTGCACCTCCTCCACTCCCTGATGGGCTCCAACATGTGTGTGCCCCTCTCCCCCGACATGCTTACCTATAAAACAACTCTTCTCTTTAAAGAAAATGAACCATCTGCGGTCTTCAATCACGAGCCCGCCCAATGCCTTAATCTTTTCCACAATCAGCCCGGCCTGAGGTGGTTAACGGAGTGGTAGAACCAATCAGTGTTGGTTTTAAATTTCGTCATCCCTCACCTTTCGAACTTCTTCCAGACGCTCTTGGGTTGCCTGGTTCGACGCCGAGCAAGAGCAGTTCTTTGCCATTTTGGGGGGACTAGGCCGCAGAGTGTGGCTGCTGCAGCTGCCCCTTCACCCAACTGCCGCGTGACACCCTATATATGGCAGTCGTAGTTGATCTTATATTAAATCATCGCCGCGTGAGCTCCCACTCGTTGTTATAATGATACTAAAGTTACACGTTTCATGGTGCCATTTCCTCTTGAAGGAATTTGCGATCATCTCTAGCCGCGGCATAACTGAATCATCGTATACCATGCAAAGTACAGTAATGGAGTACAATGATGATACTATTATGATGATCATCACGTGTGTATTACAGTGGCGGATACAGGGGGGGGGCAAACCCGGCCTATGCCCCCCCTAACTAATAAGGATACGCCTCCTGTCCATTGTAATGAATTTAATTACATGTCATCAGCGACACACTGTCGTAGCTCGTGCAGGCCTAGACCTGTTGTACGTATTAAATATCACCCCTGACACGTGGCCCTTTTTCTATTGTGCTTTTGAGCGTTCAGTTCGTACATTCCTCTGCTGCCTCATTTAGTTGATTTTGGACAATTCTACTTTAGCTAAACAAAAAATATTCCGGCGTTAATCGGTTAAGCTACTGCTATTGACCTGTGTAACATCAAGTGGAGTGGAAAAAGCTAATTCCTCTTTGAGATGTATTAAAAATGTCTATTGCAGCACTATGGGAGAAGACAGATTTAATGCGTTAAGTATGTGCACAAAGATATTGAACTTAATATTGATGCTATCATTGACAGCTATAGTCGAAAATACCCTCGGAGGATGCTTCTAATTGACCCTATTTGTGAAGTGTGACTGTTATAGGCATCTTTAATCATTTGTATCCGTGAATACATGCATGTTTTATAATTTCCAAAAGTGCAAAACAATATCCCAGTGGCTAGGGTTTTGGGGCGGGGATGATGGTGCTTACTGCGCTTTCCCAGACACCCTGGCAAGTTTGGAGGGGCACGCCCCCATTCCCATCCCTATATGCCCCCCCCTAACACAAAATCCTGTATCCGCCCCTGTATTATCATCATGCACGTACATATGTATGCGATTATGTTGTTAAGCTCCACCATAAACTGAGTCACTCATAATCTCGTCCCCAGACCCAATATACGCAGAAACAGTCGGGTCCCCAGACTAAGAAGTACGGCCCATGGGAAATATTATTTTAAATTAATGTGTGCGACTTGTCAAATATAAAGAGAAGCCATACCACTCAATGGCGAATGTTTACAGTATCGCTCTGGAATTACGTAATGATGTGTGTGTGTAGCTGGTAGCCACCACTTAGGCGGGAAGCACCATTCTCAATGGAAAAGCAGCTAGGGGACCTCAGGCGTTTCGGAGAAAACTTTAAGGTGAGCCAAAGCCCAAAGGCCTAAAATTAGGAAGCTCATCTTTAATAAAAAATAAAATAAAAAGCTTGGTTCGTGTTGTGAAGATGAGAGACCTACGAAGGTGTCTCCTGAACTGATCAGGACCACTGAAGAGCTCAAATACTTTCACAGAACGTTCAATATGAAGGTAAGTGCTCGTTCCCTCGCACCCCAGGGTCACTGTATTCCTACGCTTGTATGTAGCTTGACCTCCACCAAGCCCCGAATGGTGGGCTGTATGAACAGAAACGAGGCCCCCGTGCGACCGACCAGGTTACTCCTAACGCCCCTGCCACGCCCGAGAGACACGCTAATGGCGCTAATGGTCGTCAGACCCGAAGAAGAAAGCGCGGGCCAATAGAACCCGCCACGTTCGGTACCCTCTACGAGCTCACGGGAGAGGTTCTTGGGAAAGGTGCACAGTCGTCTGTTTTCGAGTGCTGCAAAAAGTCCTCCAAAACAAACTACGCCGTGAAGGTATGTGTACATGCAGAATGCTGTGGCTGTATCGTGTTTCTATGTGCCCTGCATGCACGGATCAGGTGGTGCACAAGAGCACAGAAGATATACGAGTTAAAGTACTCAGAGAAGTTGAGATTCTGTACGCCTGCAAGGACAGAAGGTTTGATCATTACAGCGTTAAAGGCCCGCCAATAATTATGCATGCATCCCGTGACCATCAGCAATGTACTACACCTGTTTGAGTTCTTCGAAGACGCTGACAAGTACGTTTCAGCAGCTGTTGAACGGTGTGGTTGCGAGTGTTGACATAACTTGTACAATGCAGATTCTATCTGGTAGTCAGCAAGATGTCAGGAGGTAATCACGTGACATGATGATTAAAAAGAAACAAAACACAAGAAATCATTTCCCCCTCCTCCCCTCTCCCCTCCCCCCATTCTCTCCATTTGCCAACTCTCCTCCTCCGATCAGGGGCGCTGCTTAGACACATTGAGAGGAGAGAGAGGTTCACTGAGCGTGAGGCCAGCTGTGTAGTCAAGGAGGTGGCTGATGCACTGGCCTTCCTTCATGACCATGGGATAGCACACAGGGACTTGAAGCCCGACAACATCCTGTGCAAGTTTGAGCATCAGGCAAGTGTGCAAACCACACTACATGTACATCACACTACACCACACTACACCACACTACATCACACTACACCACACTACATCACACTACACACACATACTCGCATTCACACTCACAAGTTCAAAAAGTTGCCTCTCTCCGTCTTTCCGTTTCTCTCACCCTCTCCCTCTCTTTCCTTTCTCCCCCTTCTCTATCCCCTTCTCTCTCCCTCCCCTCTCCCCTTCTCTCTGTCCCCTTACTCTCCCTCTCCCTCTCTCCTCTCTCCTCTCTCCCTTCCCCTCTCTCACAATCATGAAGGTAACACCTGTCTGCATATGTGATTTTGATTTGGCAAGCATGACGCCATCGGCTGTTCACACGCCCACAACCACACCCACACCAGTCCTCCTCACACCAGTTGGATCAGCCGAGTACATGGCCCCAGAGGTGGTGGGAACGTTCACAGGGGATGCCTTCTCGTACGACAGGAAGTGTGACCTTTGGAGCCTTGGGGTCATCCTGTACATGATGTTGTGCGGGAAGACCCCCTTCCACGCCCACTGTGGCCTGTCTCGATGTGGCTGGGATGCGGGGGAGTCTTGCACAGAGTGTCTGGTTAGTTTGTGTTTTTAATAGTTAATGGTTAATAACTAAGATAATCATTACTAAAACAGTGATCGTAATTGAAAGTGTAATGTACACAGAAATTATTGCACATCAAACTATTTACAACACATTTGTAACCATTTCAATCATTGCATTGCTTGTTACTGCATTGCATTACGGTTTATTACATGTTATTTATATCAATTTCAACAGAGGTTGGATGTGGGCAATCTTGACACTGTGCATAGCCGCGGTGACAGACCATGATGACCATGGCCAACCCACCTTAATGACTGATAAATTTGTCATTCGTATCTTTCTTAATTCAATGACCTTGCATTGCTGCAAGATATTATATCAGACGCGTTCAGGCTACACCATCAATTATCACTGGTCCAATACATATAAGCCTAGACCCCTGATGGAGAAGCTTACAACTCTCTAGCATGCATTGCTCTGGGGGGGGGGGGGGGGGGGGGGGGAAAGGATTATATGACATTTTGCAATGTGGAGTTTACGAGAAAAATATGTATCACTTGTGCTGCTGAAAGACATGTGTACTGAAAGTGGCTGGTGTGAAGCCCACAGACCCTCTCCCCCCCTCCCCCCCCCCCCAGCCCCTTCATTTTTGGTCGTCATCACTGTTGTGTAGTGTTCATCTTGTAGAACCATAATAATTTTAAGAGCAGGTGCACCAAACAGAACATACACACACACACACACACACACACACACACACACATAACACACACACACACACACACACACACACAAATGTGAGATGCTAACCAATTTTTTGCTGGTGCTAACGTTTGATATGTTTGCAGTCCTGCCTGAAAGCGCAAAATTTAAATATCTCGAAAAATTTATTAACCCCTTCAAACCACCTTGAAAAAAATTAGCTGGTATATGTAATTTTTTTCAATCAGCAAAATGTTGTACCAATAAAATGTACCTACATATAAGTGTAACCATTAGTTAGTCAAGAGATGTCATAACATGCCCAGAAGATAGGACATAATCCACTTGCCACATATAGGTGTCACTCTCAGCGGCCATTTGGTGTCTTCTCTCTGCCTTGTCTGCTGTCAGAGCTCAAATATTTGGGATAAGCAGTGAATGACGTTTGCATCAAGTGCAGGTGGTCACTTAATCATTGTGTTTGGATGCTTGTTACTCCATTAATAGGCCTAAAGCTTCCAAGTACAGAGCTAGCTCTTTCATTAGTGGTATAAAGCAGAGACAGCTCTTCTCCTTCACATGCACACGCACGCACACACCACACACACACCACACACACACACCACACACACACACACACACACACACCACATACACACACACACACACACACTGTCTACAATCAATGGTAACTAGACAATGTGTCATGTCTTGTAGTATGATTGCCATCTCCATTGAGGTCAAAGTTGCATCTCCATTGAGGTCAAAGTTGCATCTTGTCTAAGACATGAATCCCACATCCTACTGAAGCATGTTTAGGGAGATGGTATCAGGTGATCACTATCAAAGATTGATGTCTCAAGCTTGGCAGAGAGCTGCTGCTACACTCTTGGTTCCTCCAACCACTTAGACAAGATAATAAGCACTACACACCTAGCACTTATGTGCTACCCATAAACGTTCCTTGTTACAACAAGAGTGACACAAGTAGTCATTAAAATTAGTTATTAATAGCCATATTAGTGGTTGTGATTATCATTTCCCTCACTAGGAAATCTTGCAAACCAAAATACAAGAGGGTCTATATGAATTTCCTGACAAGGTATGGAGCATGCATCAAGAGCATTCTAATCGACACTTTTCTAATTGTGCCACAACGTGTTAGGACTGGGGAGGAGTGTCAAGTGATGCAAAAGATCTGGTGTCCAGGCTTCTAGTGAGGAACAGTAGAGACAGACTGTCTGCTCACCAAGTCCTGGAACACCACTGGGTGAAAGATGTAAGGTGCCCCCCCCCCCCCCCCCCCCCCTCTCCCTCTCACGTAAGACCTCATCCTTTTTCTTTCTCCCTCCACTGAAGGATGTGCCAAACACACCATTGGCCACTCCTTGCGTCCTCAGGTGAGAGGGTTTATTAATAACTTTAGCAGTCACATGTGAATAATGCTACCTCCTTCACCCCACACACACATACACCCAATCAGGTCCCTCACTGCCCACACACACATACACCCAATCAGGTCCCTCACTGCCCACACACACCTTTCGCTCTACGCAGCATCGTGCATGGTGCTGACTAGGCAGATCTCCCAGCAGGACCAAGCCAGCCTCTCTCCAAGCAGCTTGAGGCCCGACACAACATCCGCTGCCAAGCCAGCTTCCTTCTCTTTCAACCTCGCCTTTCAAGAGAACCTGTCAATTGCCGTTGGGGACCTCCACCCCTCTCTCACTCCAGTGGGGACCACAGGGGTGTAGAGGCAGCAGTCAAGTAAATCTCTCTGGAACTCTACTAACAATGGAAGTTGTTATGGAGGGATGGTGGCTTGAGTTGTTATGGAGGGATGGTGGTTTGAGTTGTTATGGAGGGATGGTGGTTTGCTTGCTATTGCACAACTGTGTGTTTGACAATTGTTCTCCCTACTCCTCTGATCATCACATCCATGACATGGCACATTTTTCAAATCAAGAACACAATATAAATAATTTAGAATTAAATTCAGTATACTAGGTAGAATGGATTAATCCGACTGTACAAACAGACCATAATACACACATGCCCACAACACATAAAAGAGAATGATCTTAAAAATCTGCAAACTCTTTGGAGAATGTTTCTGTACTAGATATCCTCAGTGCTTCTTCCTCATAGTTATCAAAGTTGCTGGTATCCCCAGGGCCTTTGCACTTGGGCACAAACGGAGCATCAACCTGTTGAGTACATCATCCATACACAGTTCATACTAATCCAATCTATATGCTCTGTTCAATCAGAATACACTCCACACATTCGCTCTCCACACATGCACAACTCCAAACATGCACAACTTCACACATACATACTCACACACTCCACACATGCACACTTCACACACACAATTCACACATACACACTCCACACATACATGAAGACCACTACACTTGCCTTCTTCTGGTATATTGCGATCCAGTCTGTGCTCTCAAACCACTTGTGCTGCTTGATGTCTGCTACTCCACCCTTAAGGTTTCCAAACCGTTTGGTGAGGTCCACTTGTAGTAGGTTACGAAGTAGGTCCTTCAAGTCTGTTGAAAAGAACGAAGGGAATCGAACCTAATGGTAGAAATAAGTGATGGAGAAACAGATGAACAAGCACTGTCAGGATATATTGGTCAAGACGAACCTTTCCTGACACAATCTTTTCATAGATTTCAATTGGCTGGTCAGCAAAGAATGGAGGGTAGCCTGCAGCCATTTCGTAGATCAACACTCCTAAAGCCCACCAGTCAATGGCACTGCCGTAACCCTAGCGATGAGGACACACCCACACACGATAAATACACACAAATGTGAAACCATCGTGACTCTACCTTGGAGAGGATCACTTCAGGGGCCAGGTACTCAGGCGTTCCACATAGGGTCCACGTGCGATCCCTGACCCGTTTCGCAAACCCAAAGTCTACCATCTGTAGGGACACAAGAGGTGAGAATGAGCAACAGCGGCCATTTCTCTGCCCCCTCCTCTGATTTGGGAGGGTGATGTGACCTTAATGTATCCCTGGGAGTCTATCAGAATGTTCTCTGGCTTCAGATCTCTAAGGGAAGCCAACAAAAAATCACTTACATCACAGCTTTGTTAGAACCTAGTGTACTCTTCACAGCACACACAATACACATACACACAGGTACACCACATGCATACACATACACACACCTGTACATAATGTCCAAGTTATGCAGATATTCGAAGCATAGGGTGACCTGTGCTGCATAGAACCTAGCATGACTCTCACTGGTGAGGGAGAGAGAGAAAAGAACCCATTGTGACAAATGACAGAAATCTAAGCTCCTTCTAGACCAGCCGGAATGACAGACACTCATTTCTGTGTGCTCTGCTTACGTTAGCCCCATTTCAGCTTTAACCCTGTCCCTCCCCTCCCTACCCTGTACCTGTATCGGCCAACTTTTCTCAAATGTGAGAACATTTCACCTCCAGACACAAACTCCATCACCATGTACAGGTAAGAGAAGTCCTATGGAGAAAGTACAAAGCTACTTGATAGACATTGCCATGTGAGGCTTCATTAACTGGACCGGCCAACATGCTTCCACACACACACACACACACACACACACACACACACACACACACACACACACACACACACACACACACACACACACACACACACACACACACACACACACATACCAGTATGCAAGCATAAATAGTGTATCATTTACAGACCTTGAAGTGATAGTCAAGTCCAACGAGGAAAGGAAAGCTGATTGAGGCAAGGATCCTCTTCTCATTCAGAGTGTGCTCCACCTGCTTCAACTTTACCACCTTCTGCTTCTCGAGGACCTTGAGGGCATGATACGTCTTGAGGACCTTGTGTTGGACCAGCACAACGCGACCAAAGGAGCCTGTCCCTAGGGTTCTGACACGATCAAAGTCATCCAGTTGTGCTGTGTTCTGGATATAAGGGTTCAAGCAACAGGCAAAGTGGGAGGTGAGGATTGTGGTGTGGAGGTGCCGCCAGGGTACGTGTGTGAGGGGGAGGGTCATGAGAAAGGAAAGGTCGTGAAGGGGAGTGGCAACAGTTGAGAGATGGGAGGATTTACTCACCCGCTCGCCAGAATCCCATTTCTTCAAAAAATCCGCTCGCGTTTGTGTTAAGAACCCTTGTACTGATTTTAAAGTGATGCATAAACAAACACATATTATAAATGTACAAAAATGTATCCACATAAAAATAACACACTCCATGCGAGTGAAGTGACACGTGGGGGCTATTGACATAACGCTCTCTAAGGATGCACGTATCAGCTTCAAGGATGGAACATCCCTGGGTGGGGCGGGGTACGAGATACGAAGCGCCTCAAAGTTGTCAGGATATTGTCCTTTGACCTTCCATTGTATTCGCACCCAAAGCATTTGTTCGGGGGGAGGTACTATCACGAAGCCCCTGTAAGGATTGGGGTTGGTCGTTGTACGGTTCCAGATATGCAAGCCATAACACGGAGCGTCCACACAACGGTGGGGTGAATGACTGCTTAAGGCGGAGGTGTGTAGAAGAAAACGTTACGTCCTACACGCACACACGCACTTGAGTTGTCGTTGCTGTCGACACACGCTTTTAAACACTTATCCTGCATGTCATGCTGGTGCGAAAAAAGGTAATTGCACTTACCCACATCTGCTTCGCGTTTGTCCGGGGCGTTACCCATCCTGCAGGCACAAAAGCAAAGTGTAAAGGGCAACACATTTGCAAGCTCTGCACGTGCGCTAATTGGCCAGCTGGTGTGTTTACTACTTGGCGGCCTGCGCCAGACGACAGAAAGGGGCGGGGCTCAGAGGTAATACATGATTGCCTTCGATCGTACTGAGTGCGTGTCGCAAAATTATCCCGCCCCCCCCCCCCCCCCCCCCCGTGGGAGCAACTTTCCCCGTGCGATTCAAGTAGTTTTTTTTACACATGGAGAGCAGTCTGTCGCATGCTCCCGTAAATGAATGTGTATCCAAACGTCGACAAACAAAAGTATATTCACGACCAAACGACTGCACACAGAAGCGAATAGCGGTGAATGTAACACATTAAAGAGAAGCGGTGGTGTTTATCAGAAGTCAACAGTACTGAAGAGGTTAAGTGTGTATACAAATATATAACCCTAAGTACACAGCTATAAGAGTAGAACATCTGGTAAAAGCTGTTGAATGTGAATGATTTCTAGAACTCTGCAAACTCTTTTGGAAACTTTTCTATACTAGATATCCTCAGTGCTTCTTCCTCGTAGTCATCAAAGTTGCTTGCATCTCCAGGGCCTTTGCACTTGGGCACAAAAGGAGCATCAACCTGTCATGGCATGGTACAAGTTAGGCACTGCGTCCAAGTCCAACCCCACTACACTCAATACACCATCCTCCAACACACTCCTACACTACACTCAATACACCATCCTCCAACACACTCCTACACTACACTCAATACACCATCCTCCAACACACTCCTACACTACACTCAATACACCATCCTCCAACACACTCCTACACTACACTCAATACACCATCCTCCAACACACTCCTACACTACACTCAATACACCATCCTCCAACACACTCCTACACTACACTCACACACCCATCCTCCAACACACTCCTACACTACACTCAATACTCCATCCTCCAACACACTCCTACACTACACTCAATACACCATCCTTCAACACACTCCTACACTACACTCAACCACCATCCTTCAACACCTCCTACACTACACTCATACACCATCCTCCAACACACTCCTACACTACACTCATACACCATCCTCCAACACACTCCTACACTACACTCAACACCATCCTCCAACACTCCTACACTACACTCAATACACCATCCTCCAACACACTCCTACACTACCTCAATACACACAATCCTCCAACACACTCCTACACTACACTCACCACACCATCCTCCAACACACTCCTACACTACACTCAATAAACCCATCCTTCAACACACTCCTACACTACACTCACACACCATCCTTCAACACACTCCTACACTACACTCATACTCCATCCTCCTCCTCCTCAACACTCCTACACTACACTCAATACTCCATCCTCCAACACACTCCTACACTACACTCAATACACACCATCCTCCAACACACTCCTACACTACACTCAATACACCATCCTTCAACACACTCCTACACTACACTCAATACTCCATCCTCCAACACACTCCTACACTACACTCAAACACCATCCTTCAACACACTCCTACACTACACTCAACACACCACACTCCTACACACTCCTACACTACACTCAATACACAACCATCCTCCAACACACACTCCTACACTACACTCAACACACATCCTCCAACACACTCCTACACTACACTCAACACACCATCCTCCACACACTCCTAC